>OX422213.1:58608677-59208677 GCA_949130495.1 Sambucus nigra
TTATGTTTGGAAATTATTTAATTTTTTTTATTGGTTATAATACTTTATTTATCTTAAAATTTGTATAGTGTGACAAGGAAACTGGAGATCCCGCTCCTACAAAAAAGCTGTGGTATACGACTTATTAGAGCAAAATAAAGGACAATTGGGTTACTCCAAAGGCTGGAAGTGTATATGTAAGAGGTTTTCATGTTTTCTATTATTATATATTTTTTTATCATAACATTATGTTAAATTATACATTGTTTACAATTGTTAATAAGATGAGGTGAAACAAATACTAGCATCATAATCTGAAGATAGTGTGGAGATGGATGATACAAAAGCATTTTAAAATATTTTAGGGTATCGCTTTGGTTATGTACGTGGGCGAGGGGTTGGTTCTAAGACCAATAAACTTGAAAATATGCAATGGGAGAAAGATACTGATAGGGATAGACAAGTTGTTGAGGCCATAAGAGAAGCAAATGAGGCAAGAAAGTAAGTTGACGAGGCGAGGAGTAAAGCAAATAAAGCTCGAAGGGAGAACGATGCAATGAAAGAACGAATGGATGACTTTTTTTAAAGATCTGAGGAGTTATCTAATCGCATAGATTGTAATAGTACATGAGTGGCTTAATAGATGCATGAAGTATAAATGATCAATAGTCTCAGATCTATTTCTTTCGTACTTTTTTTGTGAACGATGAAACGATTTATGTAATTCATGTATTTGAATTGATTTCAATGTGGAATATTATACATGCATTGAGTATACAATATTATAAATATATTTTGTGAAGAAATGAAGCATAAAAGTTCTTATTAGATTTTCTTGATTATCTCAAATATTAAATAAGAAAATTGAATGCATTTAGTATTATTTGTTAATCATTTTATGCATAAAATGCGAATATTAAATACAATAACTATTAGTGAAGGCAATAATTTGCTATTGAAAAATATTTTTAATGGAAAATATGAATTACCACAGAACTATCTTAACCTTAAGCAAAAACTTAGTTTTGGTAGCAAATCTTATATTGTCTATAAAAAGAACTTTTTAGTGGCAATACTGAACTGTCACGGAACTATCTTAACCTTAAGCAAAAACTTAGTTTGGGTAGCAAATCTTATATTTTCTACAAAAATAATCTTTTAGTGGAAAATAACATATTTTTAGTTACAATTTTGATTTTTTTTATACCAAATAATTTTCCACTAAAAGTACATCATTTAGTAGAAAAATCTATTTGCCACTAAATTTGTAATATTTAGTAGGAAAAGGCAAAAAATTGCCACCAAAGGTATTAACAGCAGATATTTAGTAGCAAAGTTGTGACAAATTTTTTTTAGTCACAATTTTGTTTTGCAACTAAAAGTATTTTTTCTTGTAGTGATCATTTTCCTAGTTAGTCGATTTCTTCCATTACTCATGATATTGTCAATCAATAACCATACTACAAAAAGTTCAATAAAATATCGATAATTATAATTTATAGATATAGCAATGAAATTAATTCGGGGTTGGATCATACATTTAAACAAATAGGGGAGACAATTCATATTCAACTATAGATAGAAAATTAATTATCCATTTTATCTAACACCTACTATACACAAATGATTATATATATACACCCCCTATCATGAAGAAAACTTAAATTATGGATTTATATATATATATATATATATATAAATACTTTTGTGGTTCATTATTTTTTTTTCTATCTGCAACTGGCAACAACAAAAACTAAGAAAAAAGATCTAAGGAGAGATTTTTTCGAAAAAGCAAAACATAGCCATTTATAATGTGTTTACACCACATTATCACGGTTCAACGAGGTGTTTCCACATAGATTATAACCTAGAAATCGTATTTGAACTATAATACACTAGATCAAAGTAATTGGCAACTCACATATGTGACACTTGCCATCGTTTTGGACGTGGTATGGAAAATAGATGAAAGAGGCCTAAATAGGGGCGTTATTTCATCTAGGGGAAATAACTTCCCATGGTTACAAAGATGTTTTTCATGACAAGAAACTATAGAAATAAGCAATGAGCAGAGAAAGGAAAAAAAGACTCCCTCACCAAAAAGACTCCATTTACTCGTTTTATCCTTTTTTCCTTTATTTTCTTTTGTTTTCGTTTATTTACACTTCTCTTTCATTTGAAGTAAATTGTAAGTTATATTGTAACTTTCTTTCAAGTTTATAAAAAATTTCTTACCTTTATATTTGATTCCTTTCACTTTCTTACTTTACGTTTCATAATGTAATCCTTTATTTTATTATCTTTTCTTTTCTTTAATTCCAAAAATTTACTATTATATTAGTTCATGCAATTTATATCTTCTTTTATTCTAGTTAATCATAGAAGTTTAACACTCATGCAAAAGTCTTCCATTAGGTAATCATAAGTCTTCTTAATTAAAGCATCAAATGGGACATAATCGTCTGATATCATCAAAAAGCTAAGATATATTGGTTGGAAAGACCACAACCTTTCCTGTAATGCTCGTAATTAAATATATTCACCAAGCCAAGTGAAAATCACAAAAACATATTATTGGAATGCTCGGGTGAAGCCTAACTATTGAATTGTTTTTTAAATTCCTAGGACATGTAGAAGCGATGATGTTACAGAAAATGTTTATCTAATTGGATCTACAAGCCAACATATTACCACTATAGAGAAAACAATGGTTGAAATAACTTCTGAGTTGGGGACCATTTCTCAAAGTTAAGAATTAAATGCGACCATGACTCCAAGAGTTGATAATATTTTCACTAAACTAGTTGTTAATGCATCCATAAATTACAAAGATCAATTGATCAACCAATAAAACCCGATTCTTGATCACCATGGAAATATAATGTAAAATATTAGCACTATGATTACCACATTGACTAGTAGGTTATCGACACCTACTGTTGTAGCCTCTAATAGTCAGGGATATGGACTACAGTTTGGTCTAAACCCCCTCACTCAACCCAATCATTATTATCTTGTGTATAACATGCCTAATATGGGTGAAACAAACTTTAGAAATAACCTAAGGATAGGTAATTACTTTAATTCCATAGGTCAAGGTATGAATAACCCATTAGAGTTTGTAGTAGTATCAAATATGTACCAATAGGTAGGTTATAACAAGCTAGTTGGGAGAACATCTCTCTAGGAGTTTGGAAGAACTAGGTCATAATAAAATGAAATCAATTTAGTCTTACCATGCACTTCAACTATGTTACCATCAATAATCATATGTTCAAACTAGAACTCAGGAGGTTGGGGAACAATATTAGGTTTGAGAACCAAGCTCCTCAAGTATCTCAACCAATGCCCTATTAGGTATAACAAAATATTCCTCCAAATGTTCTACCACCACTGGTGCAACCAACTCCTATAGTAAACTAAATAGATATTCTTCAAAATAGGAAACTTCCTGGGGGAGATGGGAGAAATTAAATTGTGAACCTCATATATGAGATATCTGAACCAATGACTCGGGGGTACATACCCTAGTCTATAAAAATCCATATCCTGAGTCGATAGATTAGATTGAAATTCCCAAAGGCTTTAAATCCCCAAACTTTGCCCTTTTTTCATGATATGGAAGTTAGTCCACCATAAAGCATATTTCTAGGTTCACTAGTCAATGTGTTGATGGTGGAACAAATTAGTCACTCAAATTTTGTTTGTTTTACAGTTCACTCACTTATGCAACCTTCTCATGGTTCATCAGTTTTCCACATAACACTGCCCAAATTTGGCAATAAATGGAACACATATTCCATCCAAAGTTCCTCTAAAATGACATGAGGTCTTGATAAGAACCCAAAAGTATTAATTTAAAGCCCTAAATAGACTCATTTTAATTGTTTGTACTCGCTAAAACTGGTCTTATGCGGTTATTTATTTATCTTGTATGTCATTACATATTTATGGATTAAAACATCTTATTTCAAGGCAAATGCAGTAAAGTTACGGTTAAAGAACATCTACGACAAACATCCGTCTGACTCGAAGTAACAAAATCCATCTTTTAAGCTCATCTTTACCACCCACGATCAAACCAACCCCAAACCGAGCTTGGTCCCTTTCCCCTAGCCTTCCCTTATTAAACCCCATTGCAAGCCATCTTTTATTTTTTTTCCACCTAATGTGTGTGTGTGTGTGTGTGGATGTAGTATTAGCATTTTTATTTTTAGTACGTGTTATTTTCGTGTTATTTTTATATTTGTTTGTGTCATTTTATTATTTTTTTTATTTTTTGTTTTATGTGTTTATAACATTATATGAATATGTCTTATATTAGTCGGTGTCATTTCGTGAGTCTTATATATATATATATATATATATATATATATATATATATATATATAGAGAGAGAGAGAGAGAGAGAGAGAGAGAGTTGTATGTGTGTGAATATTTTACTTTTATTTATTTAATATATATTTTAATATGTATATTTGTATTTTAATATATGGGTTTTATTTATTTTATATATTTTTAAAATTTTGTGTGTATTGGAAATATATAGTACACACACACACTAGCTTTTATACACTCACATACATCAAAATATTTCACATACTTCTCACCCCATTACCATACACTCATATACACCAAATAACTTCCCCCACCTCACATTCAAAATATCCATCACCTTTCATTCACGCTCTCATCTCTTTTACACTCACACATTCACCAAACAACTCCATTTACCTCTCTCTCATCCCATCTCTCTCACCATAACCAACATTAATCTCCAACCCACCTTATGCCCCCAACCAACCTATTCAACACCCATTCCCATACCCATCTACCCTGCTAGACCACCAAGCTCCGGCAGCCTCCTACCACTAGACCCATGCCCATTTGCTGAAAGTAGATCCAGCAACCCTCCGAAACCACCACCCTCTAACCCATCTCCGGAGACCTTAGTCCTACCCCGCCTACCCCGACCACATTGCTGCCCAAACTAGTCGATAACCAACCACCTAACCCACCTCACCCTAACAACCACCTTATATCACCAGCCATCACACCACCCAAATACCTTCAAATCACACCCACCTCAAAAAACACATTCATCTCTTCAAACCCATCGAATCGAAATCCACAGTCTAACTCCTTCTCTCTCTTTCTCTCGTCCAAAACTAACCTCACTACACTCCATAAACTAAAATTCCCAATTTACCCAAAACAAATACTATTTTTAACCCAATACTCATTTTAAGTTCATTACCCATTAATCCCATTTACCCAAATGAAATCGAAAACCTATTTTTACCTTCATGAACCCCCCACATTTTATTTCCTCACCTATTAACCCTAGTGAACCAATTTTATCCAAAACTATAATCCTATCATAGGCTCAATTAACCTAAAACCCTAGCGTCATAACTATCTATAAGCCCAAGGATGAGCTAATTTGTAAAGGGAGTCGGTACTATAGAGAGAAATACAATTTTAGAGTAGTTTTTAGGGTAAATTAGTTTTCTGATATTTATTTCTTCTTTTATATTTTCTTTTAGAGATTGTATGAGAAAATAAATATTGTGAGATTCAAAGTTGAGCGTTGTGAGCTAAATTTCAAATTCAAATCTTATTGTAATACTCATCTTTGTGGGTTGTTCTTCACATTCAAGAATGGGAGTTCAATGAAAATATAAGGAGACTTGATTTATTATTTGCTCTTTTCTATATTTTATGCCTCTAATGGAATGTTTTTACATTTTATATGTAAAAATAACTCATACGTAGGTAAGAAAACCACCTTTAAGGGGTGAGATGAACCCATATATAATGTTTTTTAAATTTAATTAGTTGATTAATTTATTACGTTCCTTTGAAAATTATCTTTGAACTTTCACTTTTCAATTTACACCTCAAGAGAGGGTAAATGATTTTCGAAAGAAAATCAAAGTTTGGATATAATATTCATTTTTAGAATTAAACTAGAGATAGACTTTTCTCAAGCATAATATTATATATTCAATTTCAAATCTAGATTGTTATTTTGAAGGTTTGAATGAATTCTAATAGGTTGATCCAAGAAGGTGATTTATTAAAAGGAGTTTAAATATAATTTTTTAGAGTTGTGGATGTTTTAATATTAATTTTCTAAAAGGGTATTATTAGAATTACATTTGTGACGAGAGTTGACTTGTAATTTTAATATCATCTTAGGATATTTTAAATAAATAAATTAGTTGATTAAAATAACTAGTATATGTGGTGTAGTGCCATTCCTTATTTGTTCTCACGTTCATTTTCCTCTTTCATCACTTATTTTAGTTTTTATTAGTTAGTTTAGTTTAAATTTCTCCCCATTTAGTTAATTAGTTTAATTGTCCATTGAAAAACATTTTTAAAATCGTACTTGTCTTCATTTTTCTCTTGGCCCTATTAAAAAGTTGGATTGACCCCTTGCTTTCCATATACATATTTTAATTTATTTTTTTTTATTCAAAAGGATTTTTGATTGATGAGTCTTTGCAACAATGATTCAGACACAAAAGATTTTTCATCGGGTCTCCACCGATGATTTATCTACGTTAAGATAAAATTCTCATGAGAAGGCAACTACCATCCTAAATAGGCTAAAAAAGGCTGGAAAGAAATGTAAAATACTCCTACGTGAGTCTTAGTTTATAAATGGGTAAAAATGGATGAGAATTTATACTTCAAAAGAAATTTGATGCGACTAAAATAAGAGATTTGGTAGAGAAGATTGTCAAGCTATCTAAATATGAGGCTCTTCTAGAGGAATATCATAAAATAAGTATATTTTCTGTGAAGAAATATTATGAACATCCTAACTTCGAAATAGGTGTTGTTGAGATTATTAGTACCAAAATAATAGTATGTGGACAATTGGTCCGAAAGGACTCAACAATAGAGTATTTATCCCCTAAATCAAAGGGGTGATAAAAATGTATCCATTTTACATTTCTAAGGCTGATGAGATATTTGATTATCTCTAAAATGATAAAAAGATGAAACCACGTGGTGGTACTAAATAACCAAATGAAATTAAAGAAAAGCTATCATAAATGGCATAATGTATTCTCCCATTCAACTAATGTATGTTCCTTGTTTCACTACAGGATTCAAGAGTTTATTAGCAGAGGAAAACTCAAGTTCCCTTTAAAAGAGGACAACACCATGGTTGTGGACGATGACCCATTCCCCAATGTTAAAGAAATGGAAACAAATATGTAGTAAATTCAAATAGCTCTTAACAAAGGGCATGTTGAATTATCATTAAGACTAAAGCTTAATCAAAGGCTTCGAAGCCAAAAATGAATGAGGACCCAAACCAGAAGGTCATGAAATACTTATGAATCAAGTGTGGGGAAAATTATGCAGGGATGTGCCAATTTGTACCTTTAAAGGAAAAGCAAACCCTGAAAACAACCAAGAGTGGGAATAATGGCTATCCTACCAAATCCCCGATATTACAAGATCAAGAGGAACTCCAAATGAAAGTCTTTGGAATGGTGAGACCATTTTCTAGTCCCTACTACCCTCAGGAGAATATCAAAATTCCACGAAACAACTAGTACATCAGGCATCAATTCAATGAGGCTAAATCACATAAAAAAAATTGAGTATCTCAAGGACCACAAAGATTCCAAAGTCAATCCCAATGGTGAAAGCGGTGCTTGACTATTTTATAATCCAAGACCCAAATGTGGTACAACGGTTTAATGAAATACCAAAGAGATCAAAGGTAGTAAATCCTCATCAAGTGGCCCCTATAATGTCGCCTTAGGTGCAACCACCATAGTCAAAATAGAAGGGAACCAAAGGTGATGATATATCTCATAAAACAGAGGAATCCAAAGGAACCACATTGCGTGGAATGAGGCCTCAAAGATTTCACACATAAATGGGTCTAAGGGGATTACTTCCTCGTCATCAAAGGCAAACTCAAGGTTTCACAGAAAGTCAGAAGGGAGTCATTCTTATTTAGACTTATGGGTTGGAAGTCTCAATGCACTGAAAAAATATATAAGTGTAGATATAAATAGTTCATCTTAGGATAGCTATTCTGATGAAGAATAAAAGGAAGAGACGATGGAAGTAGATGACATAGTGTTGACCAAGAGGTTCGGCAATAACAGTTCATCCAATTTGGGTTTCTGCCTCAACAAGTGTCAATTAATATATATTTGGTCCCGCGAAAGAGGTTCGAAGATGAAGAGCGACATGAGGTGCCAACAAAGGAGGAATATGACGATGAGAAGTCAGATTTATAAAATTAAGAGGATTTATATTGGAAGGATAATCATCATCTAACTTTACAAGTACTCAAGAGATACTTGGTCAAGCCACCTGTTTTGGCACCTCCAAAGGAAGATAGAACAATAAAGCTTTAAATTTCATCCTCTCATGCCTCAATTGGAGTTTAATTGGTATAAGATTGTGAGAACAACAAAGACAAGTTTTATTATTACCTTATTTTTAACACCCGTGCTCGAGATTTAATCGCTTCCAGTGTAAATTTGTATTTATAGATGAATATTAAATTTTAATCATCATTGAATCCTTCGTGCATATCGAATTGGAGTTTTTATGGCTTAAATTTTAATAATGAAATTTTGATGTTGTTCGAATGAGTAGTAAGATCGTTCCAACGAGTCATTCAAACGAGGTTCGAACGACTCCAATTACTTGAGAAAATGTTCGATTTCCCTTGCTCTCTAAAATCTCATTGGAAAGCCACGTTCGAACGAAGTACACTGTCATTCAAATGAAGGGGATCTCCCATTTGAATGAGGTACTTCTCATGTCCCATTTAACCCTAGATTTTGACCTTATTAGTACCTCGCTATATGTCATTTGAACGAATATGTATCTTGTTCAAACGACTGGATCTGAATTTGAAAATTTGCATGATTTTAATGTATTGTCAACACATGATCCATTGGATCTATGAGATGTCAACCTCTCGTGCACCAGATAAAAAAAAGTTTTTGGCATGGGGAACCCTATTGGTCAAAGCATATTTTTGGGTATGTGGGTTGTTTAAGAGAGAGAAGGAGGTGGGTGGCGTAAGTAGGAACATCCAAGATAGCTTTGGAGTGTGTTAAAGAGTTATTAGAGTATTTTCGAGTCTAGGGCTTCCATCATCATCATCTTATTTGTTCTCCTCTTTAGTAGGAATTTTTCTCCCTCTAAATTTTCAAGGTTTCAAGGTATGAAAAATATGTAATATGCATGCTACATATGATTTAATGTAAAAAATGAAGATATTTTCAAGTATGTTCAAGTCTTGTAAAAATGGAGTTTTGAAGAAGATAAAACCTTAATTGGTTTTGATGAATACATGGGATGTTTAACCTTGAAATATGGAGAATAAGCATATAAAATATAAACATGTGTTAACATCTTGTTTAGTTTCATATTTCAGGATTTCTAGGCTTCAAATCCTCCCTAACATGTGTCAAAACATGTAGTATGTTAGTAGAAGACATTTAAACTTAATAAATGATGTTGAAATGGATTTCATGAAGAAATAAAACAATGTGGAAAAACAGCACAAAAATTGTGTTAAAAATGAAGAAAACGAATATTTGAGGTTATATGTGATAATGGGGCAAGGTAGTAGGCCTTTTGCTAAAATGTTCTTCAAATGATTAAATGTACTTTGTGTAGTGAAATATAAATGACGAAGCATGATTTTTTAACATAAAATAATAAAAGGATGGTTTTGAAAGGCAATGTTGACCCTTAATGCCATAATACTTTAAATACGTTTTTCACAAAGTCATGATGAATTATGGGTAAAATAGTAATTTTGATAAAATTATGGGTCCTGGTGATTGGACTTCCTAGTTAGACCTTATCGGTCGATTTTCGTGAAAAATGGATAAAGTAGACATAATGGCATGTTGACCAGATGAAATAGTGATATAAACTGTAGAAATCATATAAACGGTGAAATGACGGAATAATGTGGACATTAGCAAAAATGTTAAAACACATTAATATGGAATCGGACGACACGGAGTGTAATACCCCGCCCCGATAAATTATTAAATTATATGTATGAATTGCATATGATGGGAATGAATTATAATCAAAGATAATTGAGGGATTTTATATGAGTTATAGAAAACTAATAAGATCTTGGTTATTATATTGGGACAAATGTGACAAAAGTAAATTAAGAGAATTATTGAAAAGAAAAATACATTGAATGGTATTACTAGAAAGCAATATATATATCTATATAATAAGATAGGGAAGTTTTTGAATTGTCTACACATTTTAACTGTTCAGATGTGTGCCACCTCATGACATATTTTTACACATTATAATGGTTCAAATCACATCCCTTTCTTTTTTACAAACCTACCCTTCAATTTTTTGATTTCCTACTCTTTTTTACTCATCAAATTTTCACTTTAATTCAAATACCAACCTATTTTGGTAAAAACACACTAAAGGTAAGTCCAACTCACCCACCCTCCCATATACTCAGCCCCCCCCCCCCCCCCCCCCACGATGTCTTTCAAATCTCTCATCTCTTCTCAAACATTATCCTTTTTCCCAACCGCACCCAAGTTCAACCCGAAGCCACGTCGGTGAGTCACGCCCAAATCCTACGCCGGTGATTAAGCCACACCCAAATCCTTGATTTTAAGCAAGTATTATTGAGTAAGTATTATTTCATGTTTTTGAGCAAATTTCTCGCTTATTGTAGTGAGGGTTTCATCATTTAAAATCTAACATCTCTTGATTTAACATTTAACATCCCCATCATCTAGCATCGATGTTAAATCAGGAGATGGGGATAGTATATTACAAAGAAAATAGAAGGACACGGAGCATAATTTTTCTAAAGGGTTTGTGTGCGCAGATTTGGTAACACGATGTGGGTTTCAATTTTTGTGCCTATTTTGTTTGTGTGTGCAGATTGGTTGAAGACGATTGGTTTCCATGATGTCTTTTTACATTTGGGTTTGATATAAAGATTATTTGTTTTTTTTTTTAATTATGTGTTCATGATTTTCTGATTACTATCTTTGTCTTTTTTTTCAGATCTACGAATATTAGATGTTGTTTGGTATCTCTGAAGCCCTTATACTTTTGACTCACTTGAGTCTATATTGTATAAGTACTCATCTAGTTGGAAATTGTGACAAAATTGTGTCCTCCCTAGTATCCAAAGAACCTCAGAAGTTTGTTTGCTACTTCACCTCTCTTTCTTGTAGTGATCAAGAACCTATTGCCAACACTCACACACAGTAGAATTCATTTATTGCATATCATATTGCATAATAATGTGTGTACATATGTTGAGTGTGTTTAAATCCATAAAGTGGAATTTTAATAATTTTTTGGGATTTTTTAAACATTTTTAAAATAAGGTTTTCTTAATTAAAACTTGTTTTAAAAAGTTTTGTGGTCAATTTGTAAATATGATTTGTTGATTATAGTAGCCTTATGTAACCTTGGGTAGAATCCGAAAGCGGAGTAAACTTGAGGGCGTGGTTTTACTTAACTTTAGACGCGCGTTTGTTATCCTGTTATTGACCAACACCTATCCTTGTCTGATTGGCTGAAGTTGTGTTTCTTTACGAAGTTAAAACAGTGTTTGTTCCTAGCCCTTGGACCATTAGCTATCAACGATCTCCATGATATCTTGGTGAATCCCAGTACAACTCTTTAGACCAATCAGGATTCGTATAATCACCTCCTTATTAGAACCCTTCGATCTAAGTCAATTTGTCTTGACTTAATCCAGGCCCTTGGTTCTGAGCCAGCCTCTTGAACCTTCTCCTCACCCTATAAAAGGGACCCTATTCTCAGACTTCGAAAACTTTTGCCATTTTCATTTCTTCTGAGAAATTGAGAGAGAAGAGAGAGAAGAGAGAAAACAGAGAGAGAAGAGAGAGAGTTAGAAACCCTAACCCTATTCGTCTAAACCTCTTCCAACTAAACTCAAACACCTTCATACATTCATATCCAAAACACTACTCTGAGTGTTCTTGAGAGCCTGAGAGCTTGAGTTGAGTTTGTTTTTGTTGATGTAACCTCGTGTTCACTAGATCTTGTTTTCAACTTAAACGTTTATTCAGATATGCTTTCTGATTTCATAGAAATTTCAGATTTGAGTTATTTATGTTACATTACACTTAGGTTCATTCTTTATTTCTCATCTTGAGAAATATATTGTTGATTATTTTCTCTAAAATGTTTGCTTACTTTGAAATCAACAATAAATGTTTTCTGTTTCTAGTTCTTGTAAAACTAAACCTTTGACCTAGTTTGGAATCTCACTTGGAGGTTTTCAATCTCGAAAAGTTTTTCTAAATTCTGAGATTGATTAAGACCTTGTTTGTCTTCCTAGCAAGGTATCCGTGGATTCTGGGAATGATTTAAAGGTCAAATAAGGTTCAAAGTTTTGTAAGAAGAAAGAAAAAGAAAAGATCACAGCATATAGTGTTACTGTAATTTGTCAGGACTGTTTGTACTTAATAAGTATGTGTGTGTACATGCATGTGTTAGAAAGCACTTCCACAAACACTTTCACCCTACAACACGAAAAGTGTTGGTAATAAGATCTTATGAATAAAGAGTCGGCGTAAAGTGCTGGAACAAATCAGAAGTTAACAAACTGGGAGAACTACATCTACAATTAGAACTGTAAAGAAGTTTAAGGACACCAGAGGGTACATTCCTAAACTTATATAGGACTGAGTTGTTTGCATGTTAGTTATATAGTTTTTAACTCATATATTTGTTTTAGTGGATTTTTCATTTTACTCCGTAGAGGGAGTCGTGGATGTTTCCTCAATTGGTGAGGTTTTACCACGTAAAAAACATCGTGAACATAATCTTTCTACATCTCCTCATCTCATTCTTGGTTGTGTTGAGTTTAAGATTTTTTAAACTACTTTATAAACTAGTTATTCAATTCTTGAATAGATCTCATACATACTGATTTGTTAAACACATCTTGTGTTCAAATAGTTTGGTTTTTACGAAAAGAGTTTCTTAAAAAAACAGATCGGAGTTACTTAAATAGTTTATTTTTAATAAAAAGATTTAGTAACATTTTTTAATTGGTATCAGAGCTTGGTAAACTGCTTTCAAAAGAGATGCTGTGTTTCTGAAATTGTTTTCTGAAAATCAATTATGGACGAGAAAAATGAAAGATTTGGAAACTTGACCAGACCTCCAATCTTTGATGGAACCAATTTTTCTTACTAGAAAGTAATGATGATTGCTTTCATTCAAGGAACTTTTGGAGATGATGTCTAGGACATTGTTGAAAATGGTTATATTTTTCCTACTAAACCAGCCAGCGAAGGAAGTAATGAGAGGGTTAAGAAAGCTTTAAGCGAGTTCACTCAAGAAGAGAAACAAGTTTCTCGAAATAATAATAAAGGAAAGAATGCCATATTTATGTCTATAAATGAACATGAGTTCAAAAGAATCTCATCTTGTACCACTTCTAAGGAAGCTTGGGACACTTTGGTCACTGCTCATGAAGGAGACACTAGAGTTAAGGCTGTTAAAACCCAAATGCTTATTCAGCAGTATAACTCCTTAATTATGTCTGAGACTGAGTCATTTGATGACTTCTATATGAACTTGACTAATATTGTGACCAAACTGCATGCTAATGGGGTGACTTATGATAGACATGAAATTGTATCTAAAATTCTAAGATCATTACCACAGAAATTTGATAACAAAAGATATGCTATTGAGGAAATGTGTGATCAATATCTCACTCCTGAATTACTCAGTAGTAAACTAAGAACAGTGGAAATGGAAATAGAATTTAAGAAACAATTGATACAAACCTATAGGAAACAGACTAGTTCCAATCTTAGCGTCTCTTCTAAGTTAACTAAGCCTGAACTTATATTCCCCACTTATGATTCTGATGAGGAATGCAATATAGAGAGTTTGGACAATCAAATTGCCTTAATTACTAAACAGTTTAAGAAAATTATTAAGTTTAGAAACAAAGTGGAAAATAAACAAGGCAATTCAAACTATCCAACTTCCTCTAATCACAGGCCTAATGAGAAAAAACATGACAAAAATCACAAGGACTCTCACATTAGACCTAATAGAGACCTTAAGAAGACTGAATGCTATAGATGTGGTAAACTGGGGCACATTGCACAAGACTGTAGAGTTAACTTGAACACTCAAAACAAACACACTAAAGCTAACATTTGCAAAACATGGGATGACTCAAGTGATTCTGAAAAGGAGGAACCTGAGTCATCTGATGTTTTTGATCCTTGCATGTCCTTCTTTGCCAAGATCATATATAATGATGATGTGCTTATGCCTATGTATGAGAATGCTTCTAGTAACTCTACTCCTGCTATTGAGAATCATGTTTATACTGGTTTAGATGCTTTGATTACTGAGAATGTTGCATGCTCTACCTCGGGGTGTGTGAGTCAAAGGGATAGAGATAATGACGATGTCAATGGGTGTGTGAGTTTAACAAATGAATCCTTAGGGGTCACTCCACACACCACACTTAGTGACTCGGACAATGAAGACATCCCTGACATTTACACACTTTATGCTAAAACTCTCAAGAAAAGCACTAGATTAGAAAAGATTGTGAAAGATCTCACTAAGAAGTTAGAAGATCTAAGCCTAATGGTTAAACTAAATGCTGAAGAGTATACTACCCAATGTTTGACTCATAAAAGTGAAATCAAAATGTTTGATGAAAAACTCAGAGATTTAAAAGAAACAAATGAAAAGCTGGAGAAAAAATACAAAGGGACACTGTTAGAATTGGAGCAAACTAAAGAAAAGACAGCAACTATTTTCAAAAAATTTACAAAATTTGAAAATAATTCAAAATGTTGTAATACCCCGTATTTTTTGTGATATTTATTTTTGGGATTAATTGAATTATATGTGTATTAATTGGAAATTAATCCGGATAAAAATATTAACGAGATGTGAGTTAGTATTTGATTAAAATGTGTATATATGGAAATATATGAATATTGGAAATATTGAAATTGTCGCGAAATTGAAATACGACAATTTGGGAAATTTTGTTGGGACGCGCGTGACAGTCGCGTCAGGAATATAATTATTTGAATTAAAAAGTGAATTTTATTTTTATCACCCGTATGGTCATTTTGAGTGCGCCAACGTGTTCGGAAGGGTCGAAATAGTCAAAAAACACTAGCCGGGGGTTAAGTTTGGGTTCCGGGGCATTATTGGGCCATATCGGTAACGTATAAGGGCATTTTGGTAATTTCGAAAATTGGGTAATTAAAACCCACGAAAATTAGAGTTAAAAAACTGACTTAGTATTAACCCACTAAGCCATTTCCAACCCCAATTTAGGTAGTGGGCTATGGGAGAAGTTAGAAACCTTATAACTTGGCAAAAACCAACCCCACCTCCATTAACACCTTGAGAAGAACTTGTAGAGAGAGAGAGAAAGAGAAGGATTATGCAGAGAGAGAGAGAAGGCAATTCAACCTTCAAGATTCAACCTCAAATTCAGAGAAAGATTAGAGGCAAGTGGTTTAATTATAATTAATTCAATGCTATGCTTTTCCATGTTTAGGAATTATTGAAATTATCTTGGAAGATTGATATAGACCCATGAATTCAAAGGTTAAAACTATGAATTTATGTTAGGGACTGCATGTAGAAATTTTCTGGATGAATTATGAATTCAAAATTATGACCCTTGATGATCTAAAAACGGATTTACGAAGAGGTTTATCAATGTTCTTGAAAGAAGTAGAAAACTAGGGTTCTTGATGAAGATTTGATCCAAATATAGCCCTTGGTTGATGAATTATTAATTTTAGAATGTCAATAATGTTGTAGGATGGTTGTATGATGATACTATAACGTTATATTAGAGTTTCATGCACTAAAAGTATGTTTTGGGATGATTTGAAAACTGCAAAACGAAGCAGTCCGTAGCCATACCTGGTGCATTCGATCGATCGATGTTCATCAGTCGATCGATCGATCGACCTTCCCAGAATGAGTAAAGTTTTCCCTATTTTAAATTTTAATGGTGGTAACCCTTGGAAAATTTTATTGGAGACCTTATGTATACCCTTAAACTTAAGGAAGACCAGTAGGCATGGTTATGAAATTTGGACCTTAATGAGTATTCAATTTGAGGAATCATTCTAAGCTAATGAAATTCAATAAGTGAGATAATATTTGGGTTAATAGTGTAAATTTGAATAATTTGATGAAATGAGGTTTGGGGAAGAAGTAAGGACCTTAGGAATAAAGATGTTATATGTGGGAATAATAGGAACTTAATAATCTATTTTAGATAGGTTTTAAGAATAAGAAACTACGACGTGAGACGTGTCGACAATTCAACTTTTATATTATCGGGAGACGTAAAATATACAAATTTGGAATAATGGTATAAAGATGTAGAGTATACCTTTATTAATATTGAGATATCTAAGATCTGTGAATGCTTAGCATATAATTTTATGTGTATGACATACCTACTATACTTGCTATCATGGGAGGTTTACGTTCGCTTAGGGCCTTCTTATCCTTGTGTTGCCCGGATTTAGATTGGTACCTCGATGAACATAGGTCAGAGAAGGACTTATTGGGATGTTAATAAGTCTGCTGATCGTGGGAGCGTAGGTATGTACGTGACCCATGTGATGTGACTGTGTTCGCCTCCATTGTTTGTGATGTTGTTATCTGAGAACGATTCCTGAGAGATTCGGAATGCGTGATCCTTATGTACGTGATGTACCGGGATGGATAGCAGAGTATGTGTGCACCGCAGCTTAGCCTCGGGGTTCTTGTATTGTATATTTATGATGTGAATAATATACGGTTAAATGGAAAGGAATTTGCTATGTTAAATTGTGAGTATAGTAATTGTAACGTTATGAAAAGATAAAAGGGGACGGATATCCATAAATGGTTTTATTAATAATTGGGAATTCGGGAATTAAAGTAGAACCCTCTATTTAATTGTCAAGGTTGGAAATTAAAATGTGAACCGTGTAGAAGTGTTAGAAACTCTTTTGAACTAGATAGTTATGAGAAAACACATGAATGGGTACAGGAACATTAGGAGTGCACAGTTAGACGAGAGGTGAGTATTTCATGTGAGAGCACGTCCTAACATGTATCTTGCATTTATTGTTTTAAATGTTATTAAAGCACTTGTTGTTTTCAAAAAACTCTCCACTTTCGGACTCTGACCCGTTTGCCTTCAAATCTATTTTTTTTGTAAACACCATTTTAGGTGCCCAGCTACAAGGACACCATGCTTAGAATCCTCATTCAGGTGATGAGCTGTAGCTGTTTGTGGAAGTTACAGGACTTAGATTATAGACACTTCATATATCTTGACTCCATATTCATCATTTATCAGTTGTAGGGCTTGTCGCCCATTTATTTTAGAGATATTTCATTTATTTCAGTTATTCAGACTTCGGGCATGTAATTAATTCAGGTTTCAGACTTGTCATATTATTTTCAGTTATGGGAATGTTGTGAGGAGTTTTCCCTCCGGACTTATTACTATTTGTGGTTATTTCATTACTTCGTTATGGTGAATGGATTTATGTTATTCTTCCATTATTCTTTTTGCATGTTAATCAGACTTAACTTAAAATTTGGTAACTTACTTTTTAAATACTAGGTGGTTAGTAATCTTTAAAATGTTTTCGACAGTGATGGTATTAACTGAACCAACTTGACATTTTGTATTGATTTAATAAAGGAGTATCTACCCGGTATTTAATTAGTCAGGGTGTCACAGGTGGTATCAGAGCATCAGGTTCTAGTGTCCTTTAGGATCTGAACGGCTTATTATGTTTTCGCTGAGCTTTCTTTGATGTAGAGCCCTATTTTTAGGACTATTGTATTCTTTTTTATATGCTACGTTCTTCAGCTATTTTAAGTTTATAATTGCGAACTTGTAGACTTTATTCTTGTTTCAGAATGCCTCCACGACGTGCACCACGGGTTCCTAGGAATGCAACGCCAGAACCACAGCCCGCACCAGTTCAGGGCACGATGAACGCCGCTGAGGTTGCAGCCATAGTAGCCCAAGCGGTAAATGCTGCACTAGCCATAGTTCAGCAGGCACCACCTCAGGTGCCAGTTACCGCGCCAGTTCAGCTACATGCATTCCCGTCTGCCCGGGAACATGTACGTGATGCTTTTCAGAAAGCACATCCACTGGTGTTTGCTGGTAGCTCCGATGTTGTTGTTTCGAGTCAGTGGAGAAAGGATATACAGAGGCACTTGAGGATGTATGAGTGCACTGACGTTCAGAGGCAGGTACTAGCTACTTTTAAGCTAGTAGGATCTGCATTACAGTGGTGGGAGTCTATTACCACCGTGGAGGAGATAGATACTCTCACGATTCAAGAGTTCTGGGTGCGGTTCGACCGCAAGTACTTTTCGTCTGCTGTTCACACGGAAATGAGGAGGAAGTTGATGAACCTTCGACAGGAGGATAAGACTGTGGCCGCGTATGAGGCTGAATTCACCAATTTGCTGAATATTGTCCCAGATGAGATACCTACGGAAGAGAAGAAGATACAGAAATTTACGAACGGGTTGACTTGGAGGATCCGTCAGCATTTGTTGGGGAACCTATCATTGGCCACTTATTCTGATGTGGTTAACGCTGCACTGTTTCACTGCCAGGATCATCGCTTTCACATGGCTGAAGGCAAGAGGTCAGGAGAGTCCAGCCATCAGGGCAGGACTGGGGGAAATGGTGTCAGTGGGGCACATTCTATTCAGGGGCAGAGGCAGGGTGATCAGGGTTCCCAACAGGGGGATCATAAGAGGTTCAGGTCGGGAAATTTTAGGCACGGACAGGGAGGTTTCTAGTAGGGCCATCAGGGACCGAATGGCCATCAGAACCAGCAGGGTCAGAATGGTCAACAGCAGTTTCAGCAGGGCCAGTGGAGGAACGGTAATGGCCACCAGGGCCGGGGGTAGCAGGGACAAAAAGGGGGGAACTTCCCGGGTAATTGTTTCGTTTGTGGCAAGACTGGCCATAAACGCCAAGACTGTCCTGATAGGGGCAGGGCCCCGCAGTAGCAGTAGGGTGCTCGACATGAGCCACAGAGGCCACTTTTTCCACCTGCTCTCCCAGCTCCAGCCTAGGTGCCAGCACTACCAGCCATTCCAGCAGTTCATGTGCAGTAGGGGCAGTTACAGTATGGACGTGTCTATAACGTCCACCAGGCAGCAGCTCCACAGGCACCACCCGCGATTGAGGGTATGTTTCATATCCATGGTACTATGGGTCGGGATTTGTTTGATACGGGGGCAACGCATTATTTTATAGCTACACATTTTGCGAAAGCCTTAGGGTTGTTAGCCACAGCAGAGAGCACAGTGACGTGTGTAGACTCACCCTTGGGGAGTGGGTCACTTATTTTCTTTATATGCCGGGAGTGGGGGTAGAGGTTGGTAGTTTGGTATTACCTGCAGATATGTTAGTATTAGAGATGACCGAGTATGATGCCATTATTGGTATGGATTGGCTTGTTGCGTACCGAGCGATGATTGACTGTTTCAGTAGGAGTATTATCTTTCCCATTCCCGGGCAGGAGATGTTTTTGGTGGCGATGCCTCATTCCGAGGGAGGATCATCCACTCATTTGTACTATATAGAGGAGGAGACCTCTAAGGAGGTGGTGATACCACTTGATTCGATTCCAGTTGTTAGAGAGTTTGCCGATGTATTTCAGGATATACCTGGATTACTTCCCAGTCAAGAGATAGACTTTGTCATAGACTTACTACCAGATACGAGACCTATAGCACGCGCACCGTACCGTATGGCTCCGGCAGAGATGCGAGAGCTACGAGATCAGATTGAGCAGTTGTTGGGTTAAGGGTTTATACGAAGGAGTACTTTGCCGTGGGGTGCCCCTGTATTGTTCATGAAGAAGAGAGATGGTTCACTGAGATTGTGTGTGGACTACCGAGAGTTGAACAAGGTCACCATACGGAATAAATATCCGTTGCCTCGAATCGATGACCTATTCGACCAGTTGAGAGGAGCTTCCTTCTTCTCGAAGAGTGATTTGCGATCGGGATACCATAAGTTGCGTATCAGGGAAGAGGACGTCTCGAAGACTGCGTTCTTACCGAGATATGGTTCTTACGAGTTTTGGGTTATGCCTTTTGGTTTGACCAATGCTCCAGCCGTATTTATGGACTTGATGAATAGGGTGTTCAGAGATTTCCTAGATCAGTTTGTCATTGTCTTCATTGATGATATTCTGGTTTACTCCCAGACATAGGAGGAGCACGCCGAGCACTTGAGGCAAGTTTTGCAGACGCTACGTCAGAACGAGATGTATGAAAAATATGAGAAGTACGGGTTTTGGCTGAAGGAGGTTCAGTTTTTGGGGCATATTATTTCCGACCGAGGGAAATCTGTTGATCCGGGGAAGGTATCTGCGGTGAGGGAGTGGGGATAGCCCACAACACCAACAGAGATCCGTAGTTTCTTGGGTCTAGCAGTATACTACAGGAGGTTTATTCGGGGATTTTCGAAGATAGCAGGTCCTTTGACACATCTAACTCGTAAAGGTGTGCCGTACATTTGGAGTGATGCCTGTCAGTTGGCATTCGATGAGTTGAAGGACAAGTTGACCTCAGCACCTGTGTTAGCATTGCCGAGACCGGGAGTTGAGTATCTAGTTTACACCGATGCGTCCTTGCAAGGACTTGGAAGTGTGTTACAACAGGAGAGTCAGGCCATAGCTTATGCTTCTCGCAAGCTTAAGCCTCACGAGAAGAATTACCCCACCCATGACTTGGAGTTGGCGGCAGTGGTATTTGGCCTTCGGATTTGGAGACCTTATCTTTTGGGGGAAAAGTTTCGATTATTCACAGACCACAAGTCCCTACAGTACCTATTCACGCAGAAGGAGTTGAATATGTGGCAGCGAAGGTGGCTTGAGTTTGTGAAGGACTATCAGTTTGATATCCAATATCACCCGGAGAAGGCTAACGTGGTAGCAAACGCGTTGAGCCGTAGACCCATAGATGAGGTGACAGATGTGTGGAAGGCAAAGTGGAAGGAGTTGGGACACCAGGATGCAGTGGCCCGATCATTCATGTCGGTGATGACTGTTACAGCGCATATTGTCACGAGGGTGGTAAAGGCACAAGCAGATGACTCGTTCTATCAGGAGCAGATAGTTCGATTACTAGCAGAGGGAGCCGAATCATATACCATTAGCTCAGACGGGGGATTACGCTTCAATGGGAGACTGGTAGTTCCCGAAGGGGAGGAATTGGGACGCGAGGTGATGGCAGAGTCGCATGGCTAACGGTTCGCGGTACATCCCAGTGGGGACAAAATGTACCAAGACATGAGACGTCAGTATTGGTGGAGCGGGATAAAGAAAGATATTTCCGTGTTTGTATCAAAATGCGCCACTTGTCAGCTAGTAAAAGTGGATCATCAGAGACCGGCAGGACTTCTACAGCCGTTGGAGGTCCCGATGTGGATGTGGGAGAGCATCTCCATGGACTTTATCACGGGGTTGCCTATGTCACAGAGAGGTCACGACTCCATCTGGGTAATTGTGGACAGGTTGACCAAAGTCACACATTTTCTACTCGTAAGGACAGACTACACTGCGGGACAGTATGCCCAGCTCTTTATTGCATAGATAGTGAGACTTCACGGAGTACCCCTAAATATCGTGTCTGATGTTTCACGGTTTTGGGAAAGTTTTCAGCAGGCCATGGGCACGGAGTTGCGGTTGAGTACGGCGTACCACCCGCAGACCGATGGGTAGACCGAGCGTACAAATCAGATGTTGGAGGACATGCTACGTATGTGCACCATTGATTTTGAGGGTGGATGGGATCAGTATCTTCCACTGGTGGAGTTTGCTTACAACAACTCCTACCAGTTCACCATTGGCATGCCTCCATTTGAGGCATTGTACTGTAGACCTTGTCATTCCCCAGCATGTTGATTGGAAGTGGGGGACAACAAACTACTTGGGCCGGAAGTGATTCAGGATACTTCGGCGAGGATAGAATTGATTCGGAGTCGCATTCGGGTAGCTCAGGATCGGCAGAAGAGCTATGCTGATGCAAAGAGGTTCTTCAGGGAGTTCCAAGTGGGGGACCAGGTTTTGCTCAGAGTATCTCCTATGAAGGGGATTATGCTTTTTGGGAAGAAAGGGAAGTTGGCACCAAGATATGTGGGACCATTTCCTATTATTGAGCGGATTGGACCGGTTGCGTATAGGCTTGGGTTACCGGAGCATTTGCATCGGAGTCACGATGTGTTTCATATTTCCTCGCTAAGGAAATATCTTAGAGATGATTTAGCTCATTCTAATATTGATTTGGAGGACATCGATCTCCGGCCTGATAGCTCCTACGAGGAGGGGCCGATTGCTATTTTGAACTAAAGTGAGCGGAAACTGCGGTCAAAGATCGTTCCGTTAGTGCGTGTTTAGTGGCGACATCATAATGTCGAGGAGTCCACATGGGAGCGTGAGGATGAGATGCGCGAACATTATCCGGAGTTGTTCTTACCAGGTACTTTCTAGTTCCGAATTTCGGGACGAAATTCAGTTATTAGGGGGGAAGTATGTAATACCCCGTATTTTCTGTGATATTTATTTTTGGGATTAATTGAATTATATGTGTATTAATTGGAAATTAATCCGGATAAAAATATTAACGAGATGGAAGTTAGTATTTGATTAAAATGTGTATATATGGCAATATATGAATATTGGAAATATTGAAATTATCGCGAGATTGAAATACGGCAATTTGGGAAATTTTGTTGGGACGCGCGTGACAGTCGCGTCAGGAATATAATTATTTGAATTAAAAAGTGAATTTTATTTTTATCACCCGTATGGTCATTTTGAGTGCGCCAACGTGTTCGGAAGGGTCGAAATAGTCAGAAAACACTAGCCGGGGGTTAAGTTTGGGTCCCGGGGCATTATTGGGCCATACCGGTAACTTATAAGGGCATTTTGGTAATTTCGGAAATTGGGTAATTAAAACCCACGAAAATTAGAGTTAAAAAACTGACTTAGTATTAACCCACTAAGCCATTTCCAACCCCAATTTAGGTAGTGGGCTACGGGAGAAGTTAGAAACCTTATAACTTGGCAAAAACCAACCCCACCTCCATTAACACCTTGAGAAGAACTTGTAGAGAGAGAGAGAAAGAGAAGGATTCTGCAGAGAGAGAGAGAAGGCAATTCAACCTTCAAGATTCAACCTCAAATTCAGAGAAAGATTAGAGGCAAGTGGTTTAATTATAATTAATTCAATGCTATGCTTTTTCATGTTTAGGAATTATCGAAATTATCTTGGAAGATTGATATAGACCCATGAATTGAAAGGTTAAAACTATGAATTTATGTTAGGGACTGCATGTAGAAATATTCTGGATGAATTATGAATTCAAAATTATGACCCTTGATGATCTAAAAACGGATTTAAGAAGAGGTTTATCAATGTTCTTGAAAGAAGTATAAAACTAGGGTTCTTGATGAAGATTTGATCCAAATATAGCCCTTGGTTGATGAATTATTAATTTTAGAACATTAATAATGTTGTAGGATGGTTGTATGATGATACTATAACGTTATATTAGAGTTTCATGAATTAAAAGTATGTTTTGGAATGATTTGAAAACTGCAAAACGAAGCAGTCCGTAGCCATACCTGGTGCATTCGATCGATCGATGTTCATCAGTCGATCGATCGACCACCATCGATCGATCGAAGGAAAAGGTCGATCGATCGACCTTCCCAGAATGAGTAAAGTTTTCCCTATTTTAAATTTTAATGGTGGTAACCCTTGGAAAATTCTATTGGAGACCTTATGTATACCGTTAAACTTAAGGAAGACTAGTAGGCATGGTTATTGAATTTGGACCTTAATGAGTATTCAATTTGACGAATCATTCTAAGCTAATGAAATTCAATAAGTGAGATAATATTTGGGTTAATAGTGTAAATTTGAATAATTTGATGAAATGAGGTTTGGGGCAGAAGTAATGACCTTAGGAATAAAGATGTTATATGTGGGAATAATAGGAACTTAATAATCTATTTTAGATAGGTTTTAAGTATAAGAAACTACGACGTGAGACGTGTCGACAGTTCAACTTTTATATTATCGGGAGACGTAAAATATACAAATTTGGAATAATGGTATAAAGATGTAGAGTATTCCTTTATTAATATTGAGATATCTAAGATGTGTGAATGCTTAGCATATAATTTTATGTGTATGACATACCTACCATACTTGCTATCACGGGATGTTTACGTTCGCTTAGGGACTTCTTATCCTTGTGTTGCCCGGATTTAGATTGGTACCTCGATGAAGATAGGTCAGAGAAGGACTTATTGGGATGTTAATAAGTCTGCTGATCGTGGGAGCGTAGGTATGTACGTGACCCATGTGATGTGACTGTGTTCGCCTCCATTGTTTGTGATGTTGTTATCTGAGAACGATTCCTGAGAGATTCGAAATGCGTGATCCTTATGTACGTGAAGTACCGGGATGGATAGGAGAGTATGTGTGCACCGCAGCTTAGCCTTAGGGTGCTTGTATTGTATATTTATGATGTGAATAATATACGGTTAAATGGAAAGTAATTTGCTATGTTAAATTGTGAGTATAGTAATTGTAAAGTTATGAAAAGATAAAAGGGGACGGATAGCAATAAATGGTTTTGTTAATAATTGGGAATCCGAGAATTAAAGTAGAACCCTCTATTTAATTGTCAAGGTTGGAAATTAAAACGTGAACCGAGTAGAAGTGTTAGAAACTCTTTTGAACTAGATAGTTATGAGAAAACACATGAATGGGTACAGGAACGTTAGGAGTGCACAGTTAGACGAGAGGTGAGTATTTCATATGAGAGCATGTCCTAACATGTATCTTGCATTTATTGTTTTAAATGTTATTAAAGCACTGTCTGTTTTCAAAATACTCTCCACTTTCGGGCTCTGACCCGTTTGCTTTCAAATCTATTTTTTTTGTAAAAACCATTTTAGGTACCCAGCCACAAGGACACCATGCTTAGAATCCTCATTCAGGTGACGAGTTGTAGATGTTTGTGGAAGCTACAGGACTTTGATTATAGATGCTTCATATATCTTAACTCCATATTCAGCATTTATCAGTTGTAGGGCATGTCGCCCATTTCTTTTAGAGATATTTCATTTATTTCAGTTATTCAGACTTCGGGCATGTAATTAATTCAGGTTTCAGACTTGTCATATTATTTTCAGTTGTGGGATTGTTGTGAGGAGTTTTTCCTCCGGACTTATTACTATTTGTGGTTATTTCATTACTTCGTTATGGTGAATGGATTTATGTTATTCTTCCATTATTCTTTTTGCATGTTAATTAGACTTAACTTAAAATTTGTCAACTTACTTTTTAAATACTAGGTGGTTAGTAATCTTTAAAATGTTTTCGACAGTGATGCTATTAACTGAACCAACTTGACATTTTGTATTGATTTAATAAAGGAGTAGCTACCCGGTATTTAATTAGTCGGGGTGTCACAAATGTTTTGATGAATTTGTTGCTGAATCAAAAACCAATTCTGATGATCGAACTGGAATAGGGTTTTGCCCCAATTTGAGATCACAAACAAAATCCTTTGAAACTATCAAGTTTGTGTCAGGTGGCAAAAGACCTATTGAAACATGCCCAGACTTTCATTCTCTAAAAACTGAGTTTGATTCAAAAAATCAAAATTTGAACATTGGGGAATCAAGTTGCTCTAAACATGAAAGTTCACCCAAGGCTAAATACGTCTGAGTGGGTCTGCATCAAGACTGTCACACCTAGGAATAGAGTTCAGCCTCCAAACCCTTCAAAACCTTTATTTAGAGACTTTCCTAATGAGACTCCAATTCTGAGCAATCTTTATTGCTCCTACTGCGACATTTATGGCCACTCTTTTGATGATTGTTATTCTAGGAGACTCGTAAAACCTACCTATAATCCTTATATCTATCAGAACTTTAACTATTCTAGGAGGAGCCACAACAATTATATACTTCCTAGACAGCTAGATAGAAACTCTAATTATAGAAAGAGAAAGATCAAGCCTAAAAGAACATTTAATAGAAGGAATCCTAAGCACTTTCCTAAACCAAATGCCCAAGTCTTTCACAAATTTCAAAATCATGCCCAAAATGTTTTTCAGCAAAAATCCAAAGCTCGTAAATTTTATCAATTAAGAGCTAATAAGCGCAAGATGAAAACTAAGGCAATTTGGGTTAGAAAAGATGATCTATTACCTCAGATGAAGTGTAATGTTGTTATTACTGCTTCAAAAGCTGGACACACATCATCTGGTTGGTATTTAGAATCTTGATGTTCTAAGCATATGACTGGTGATGAAACTAAACTTTTAAACAAAACCAGCTTTGCTGGTGGTAAAGTCATTTTTGGGGATGGAGTTTCATCTCAAACCATAGGCAAAGGAACTCTCCAAGAAGATGATCTTCCTATTCTACAAGATGTTCTTCTAGTCAAAGATCTTAAGGAAAATTTATTTAGCATATCGCAATTTTGTGACTTAAATCATACTGTTACCTTTTCAAAGAAAAATTGCAAAATTTTAAATGAAAAAGGTGAATGCATAATTACTGGATTCAGAACTCCAGACAACTGTTACATTGTCATGAACAATTGTGAAATCTGTAATGTTGCCAGAATGGATGACAATGAGATATGGCATAACAGAATGGGTCATATAAATTACGATAACCTTAGTAGAATGACCTCTCAGGAAATAGTTAGAGGAGTTCCTAAAATCAAACTTATACCCAATCTTATCTGTGGTTCCGTCAAGAAGGTAAAATAGTTAAGGCACCTCATAAGAAAGTCAAAGATATTCTTACCTCTAATCCCTTAGAACTCAGCCATATGGACCTAATGGGTTCCTCCCAAACTGTTAGTCTCTGTGGACACAGTTACATCCTAGTTATGGATGATGACTTCACTAGATTTACAGGGGTAGCCTTCCTAAAACAAAAGTCTAAAACATTTCAAACTTTCCTAAAAATTCTTCTTAGGATTGAAAATGAGAAGGATACTCAAGTGAATAGAATTCGTAGTGATAGAGGTGGTGAATTCAAAGACATTGGTATTGTAGAATACTGTGACTATAATGGTTATAAACACGAGTTCAGTGCTCCTAAGACCCCTTAACAGAATGGTATTGCAGAGAGAAAGAATCGTACCCTTCAGGAGATGGCACGTGTTATGTTACATGCCAAGAATTTATCTAAATATTTTTGGGTAGAGTCCATTCGTACTACTTTTCATATTATAAATAGGGTCTATCTTAGAAAGAATTCCAAACAAACCCCCTACGAACATTAGTACAATAAAAAGCCTAATCTAAAATTTCTTAGAACCTTTGGCAGTACTTGTTATGTATGCAAAGATAGGGAACACTTATCCAAATTTGAGAGCCGGGGAGATAAAGCCATATTTTTAGGATATTCGCCTAATAGTAGAGCTTATCGAGGGTATAATCTTCGCACTAAAACTTTGATGGAATCCATAAATGTAATTGTTAGTGACACTACTGTAGAAAGCAAGACTGGTGAATTTACTATTGAGGAAGAGTCTACAAATATTTTAGAAAATGACTCCTCTACAATGGATAATTCATTACCTATTGAGACACCTGAGGTACCTAACTGGGTTTCTAAAGATCATCCCATAAATAACGTAGTTGGTAACCCTAGTGAGCCAGTGCGTACAAGATCCCAACTCAGAAATTATGCACATTATGCATGTTTTGTTTCCCTTGTGGAACCAAAGAATTTAAATGAGGCATTGAATGACTCTCACTGGATTTTTGCTATGCAGGAAGAACTTTTACTATTTGTCATTCATGATGTTTGGTATCTTGTTCCACGTCCTGATCAAAAAAAGGTTGTTGGCACACGTTGGATTTTCAAAAATAAAACTGATGAAAATGGGATAATAATTAGAAATAAAGCTAGATTAGTTGCTCAAGGATACTCTCATATAGAAGGAATATATTTTAACGAGACTTTTGCTCCTGTTACTCATTTAGAATCTGTTCCTCTGCTTTTTGCTATAGCTTGCCACTTGCACTTTACATTGTACCAAATTGATGTCAAATCTGCGTTCCTTAATGGAATACTGGCTAAAGAAACTTATGTAGAACAACCTAAAGGGTTCATTGACCCTAAGCATCCAAATCATGTATTTCGTCTGAAAAAGGCTTTGTATGGCCTTAAACAAGCTCCTAGATCTTGGTATGAGCGTCTTTCCAGTTTTCTTTTAGATAAAGGTTTTAAAAGAGGTGGAAATGACCAAACCCTTTTTGTCAAACATTTTGACAAACACATCACTATTGCTCAAGTTTATGTGGACGATATTATATTTGGATCAACTTCTTCCTCAGAAGTCAAATCCTTCTCTGAAACTATGCATAGGGAATTTTAAATGTCCCTTATGGGGGAGCTACAATTCTTCTTAGGCCTTCAAGTAAAACAAAATTCAGATGGATTATTTGTATCACAATCCAAGTACGCTTTAGAGATAGTAAAGAAATTTGGCCTTGAGAGTGCTAAAGATGCTAAAACACCCATGAGTACTACGCTAAAACTTTTCAAAGATGAAAATGGAACATCTGTAGATCCTACTCTGTATCGTAGTATGATAGGCACCTTACTATATCTTACTACCTCGCGTCCTGATATTATGTATGTTATGTGTGTATGTGCTCGATATCAAAGTAACCCTAAAGAGAGCCACTTGAATGCTGTTAAACGTATCATTAAATATGTAAAAGGCACTATAAATCTAGGACTTTGGTACACTAATGACACACCAAGCACTATAATTGGGTACACTGATGCTGACTAGGCTGGGTGTATAGATGATAGTAAAAGCACATCAGGAGCATGTTATTATATAGGTAATAACTTGGTACGATGGAGTAGTAAAAAACAAAACTGCACATCACTCTCAACAGCTGAATCTGAATACATAGCCGTTGGCAGCTGTTGTGCTCAATTAATGTGGCTTAAACAAATGCTAAGTGATTATGGTATTCAAGAAAACCAATTGCATCTCTATTGTGATAATCAAAGTGCGATTAATATTTCTAAAAACCCTGTTCAACACTCGCGAACAAAGCATATTAAAATAAGACATCATTTTATACGCGAATTGGTTGAATCTAAGGAATTAGAAATCAATTATCTTCCTACTGATCTACAACTCGCAGATATATTTACCAAACCTCTAGATTATAATAGATTCATTTCATTACGAAAATATATTGGTATGGTTTATGCTGACTAATCATTTTGCTGTTTATCCAAGTTTTTCCCTTTATCCATTTGAGACAAAATGGGGGAGAAATTTGAGTCTATATAAATCTTACATATGCTAAACAGCTTGATCTTAGTGATTTATTGCAGGTTCTTATTGTACGGTTACTCTCAACAGTTGTAATAGGGTATTCATATGTACTTAGTTGAGTTATGTACTTTTTGATTTCTAGGAATTGGGTAGATAGAATTTTGATAGGAATAAGTTTTTCTTATTTTATTGTTTCCCTACGAGTCCTAGATGACTCAAAGGAGATTTTGTCTCATATTTCCAAAGGGGGAGATTGAAGCCCTTATACTTTTGACTCACTTGAGTCTATATTGTATAAGTGCTCATCTAGTTTGGAAATTCTGACAAAATTGTGTCCTCCCTAGTATCCAAAGAACCTTAGAAGTTTGTTTGCTACTTCACCTCTCTATCTTGTAGTGATCAAGAACCTATTGCCAACACTCACACACAGTAGAATTCATTTATTTCATATCATAATGCATAATAATGTGTGTACATATGTTGCGTGTGTTTAAATCCCTAAAGTGGAATTTTAATAATTTTTTGGGATTTTTTAAACATTTTTAAAATAAGGTTTTCTTAATTAAAACTTTTTTTAAAAAGTTTTGTGGTCAATTTGTAAATATAATTTGTTGATCATATTAGCCTTATGTAACCTTGGGTAGAATCCAAAAGCGGAGTAAACTTGAGGGCGTGGTTTTAATTAACTTTAGACGCTTGTTTGTTGTCCTGTTATTGACTAACACCTGTCCTTGTCTGATTGGCTGAAGTTGTGTTTCTTTACTGAGTTAAAATAGCGTTTGTTCTTATCCCTTGGATCATTAGATATCAATGATCTTCATATTATCTTGGTGAATCCCAATACAATTCTTTAGACCAATCAGGATTCGTTTAATCACCGCCTTATTATAACCTTTCGATTTAAGTCAATTTGGCTTGACTTAATCCAGGCCCTTGGTTCTGAGCCAGCCTCTCGAACCTTCTCCTCACCCTATAAAAGGGACCCTATTCTCAGACTTTGAAGACTTTTGCCATTTTCATTTCTCCTGAGAAATTGAGAGAGAAGAGAGAGAGTTAGAAACCCTAACCATGTTCGTCTAAACCTCTTCCAACTAAACTCAAACACCTTCATACTTTCATATCCAAAACACTACTCTGAGTGTTCTTGAGAGCCTGAGAGTTTGAGTTGAGCTTGTTTTGGTTGTTGTAACCTCGTGTTCACAAGATCTTGTTTTCAACTTAAACGTTTATTCAAATCTGCTTTCTGATTTCATAGAAATTTCAGATCTGAGTTATTCATTTTACATTACACTTAGGTTCATTCTTTATTTCTCAGCTTGAGAAATATATTGTTGATTATTTTCTCTAAAACGTTTGCTTACATTGAAATCAACAATAAATGTTTTATGTTTCTAGTTCTTGTAAAACTAAACTTGTGACCTAGTTTGGAATCTCACTTGGAGGTTTTCAATCTCGAAAAGTTTTTCTAAATTCTGAGATTGATTAAGACCTTGTCTGTCTTCATAGTAAGGTATCCGTGGATTCTGGGAATGATTTAAAGGTCAAATAAGGTTCAAAGTTTTGTAAGAAGAAAGAAAAAGAAAATATCACAGCATATAGTGTTACTGTAATTTGTTAGGACTGTTTGTACTTAATAAGTGTGTGTGTGTGTGTGTGTGCATGCATGTGTTAGAAAGCAATTCCATAAACACTTTCACCCTACAACATGAAAAGTGTTGGTAATAAGATCTTGTGAATAAAGAGTCGACGTAAAGTGCTGGAACAAATCAGAAGTTAACAAACTGGTTGAACTACATCTACAATCAGAACTGCAGAGAAGTTTAAGGACACCAGAGGGTACATTCCTAAACTTATATAGGACTGAGTTGTTTGCATGTTAGTTATATAGTTTGTAACTCATATATTTTTTTAGTGGATTTTTCATTTTACTCCGTAGAGGGAGTCGTGGATGTTTCCTCAATTGGTGAGGTTTTACCACGTGAAAAACATCGTGAACATAATCTTTCTACATCTCCTCATCTCATTCTTGGTTGTGCTGAGTTTAAGATTTTTAAACTACTTTATAAACCTGTTATTCAATTATTGAATAGATCTCGTACAGACTGATTCGTTAAACACATCTTGTGTTCAAATAGTTTGGTTTTTACGAAAAGAGTTTCTTAAAAAAATAGATCGGAGTTACTTAAATAGTTTATTTTTAATAAACGGCTTTAGTAACAGTTTTCAATCTCCCCGGTTTGGGTTCATGGCATCTCTATGAATATTAAAGACTCATGTTCTCTTGGTTCCAAAACATGTGTAAGACTAATGTTCTTTTGGTTCCAAAACAGGTGTAAGGTATTTTTGTATTACTTCTCGATCATTTTTTTTTCTTTTGGATCTCTTCAATTCAGTGAGTATTTGTATTTATTTCTTAGTTCCAAAATTGATGTAAGACTCATGTTTGATAAATTAATTTAGTTTGTATATATAGATAGAGAGACATGTTATGCATTTTTTTATTTTTGGTTGCTAAAGTGTTTGTTGTCTCTAATACACATCTTCTTTTGAGAAAATAAAGTGAGTTTTGGGTTTTTTCAGGATGCCAGAAAGAGGAATAAAGTGTGTTATATGGTGAGTTTTGTGTGTTATTCATTCTTATTTTTTATGTTATATGGAGAGTTTTGGTTTATACTAACTTTAATTTAGTATTTTCAGTTTGTTTGTCTCTATATTGAAGCATTCCAACTTAGTATTTTCAGTTTGTTTGTCTCTCTATTGGTCATTATAAACATATGAGAAAGCATGATGTTATTTGGAGACTAATACTAATTGGTTTGGTATATCATTTTTATATTTGGACGTGGGTGAGAAATTCATACATCCATATCTTTATTTTGGGTTATTATATGTTTTGATAATTTTTCAATGTTAGATGGGGTTTGTGTTTATATGTGATAGCGCGAGAGAGTCATGGTCGTGTAAGGCCACAGTCGTTATTTTCTGTTTCGCCGCGACTATACAAATAAACCTAAATTACGATTACACTTGTGGGGCAAGCAAAGCGGTAAGTCGGGTATCGAAAATCCACAGGGACGAGTTGCTAGAATTTAAGTGATTTAATATTCTGAAATAAAAGTGTAAAAGATGATTACAAACTAAAAAGGAAAAGATGCATAAAGGGAAATGTTATTCTAGGCAAGGGTATTGAAACTAGATTATGAAAGCGAGTAAAACTATAGGTTGCTACGAATATCCCTCACCTGAGTTAATTTGTATAAAATGGTTACATGGGTCGACGAGTTATTTAGAATGCGTCTCATTTCGACAGTTAAGTGATCCAAGGGTTGTCACGCCCCTAAATCCTCATAAAAGCCTAATATGATTTTGGCATCAACAATTATCCCGAAAATTGCGCATGAAAGGTCGTAAGTACGGGACATACATGATATGCCCCGTCAAATCTCCTAGGTGCGATAACTAGGACAACGCCCCCGAAATAAACCCGTAAACACCATCACCAAATCTAAGCAACGCTTTAACTCGAGTAAGTTCAATTCAAACAAAACCTAATTTAAATTACCTAGAAAACATGATAAAAATGGGATAAATAAAGCGGTAAAGAAACGCAGTAAATCTACACTAGAAAGCAATTAAATCAAAGCATGTAAACTATTTAACAAAGCATGTAAACCTAATTAACAAAGCAAGGAAATAATGAAATAAAACTATATTAATGGAAATGGAAGATGGTAGCACAAATTACACAACAAATGGAGTGTCAATTCAAGAAGAAATGAAGAAATGAGCTTCCAAACCTCCAAAACCCTAACCTAACTAACCTAAAATCGTCCAACCTTGTTATTACAACCAAAATTGCTTTATATAGTAAGTTGGAATTGATTAGAAAAGAAAAGATAAAAGAAAAGAAAAGAAAAGAAAAGAAAAGGCAAAATATCTCCTAAAATAGGGGATCGATCGATCGACCAAAAGGGTCGATCGATCGATCAAGGCCAAATTTCAGCAGTACAGAAGGATTGATCGATCGACCAAAATAGTCGATCAATCGATCAAGCAAGGTTGAGCCAAGCAGCAGCTTCTGCACTCTTTTCTTCTCTTTTCTCCTCCTCTTTTGCTTTCTTTGTTTTTTCCTTCACTAAAATCATCGTAACTTCTTCATACGGACTCAGAATCGGGCACCGATCATGGCCACGCGAAGCTAGAGAGGAAGGATACAACTTCTGTGAGATGTCGGGCCAGTTTACCAAGCTATGAAATGACTAAAATGCCCTTGAACGTTGCGTACGAAACATCACCAGAATGCGTCCGAACTCCATACTTAGTACCTAAATACCTACAAAAGCCCAATTATACCTCATATAGCATGTTAACAATATAAACCGAGGTTTTCTGGTTAATTGGCTTCAATATAGATATTAAGGCACCCGAGGGAGCTAAAATACGTAGGTTCGGAGGATGAAATACGCAACATTTGCGTATCATCAATATGTATTTTTTTAAAAATTTTGTATTTAATGCTTTGAAATTAATAGTTTGGTTTGGTTTTGCAGATACGATATGTTCTCTCCCACCATCATTCAAACCATCCCCACGATTTGATATTTTTTTTTGTGCGAACATTTTAATATTTGGTTCGATTATGTTTTTTTTGTGCGAACCATCCCCACGAGTCTAAACTCTCACTATCTTTTTTTGTGATTCCTTTGTTTTGATTTTCATTTTATTTGTGGTTGAAGTAATTTTGGGGTGGAAAAGAGGTTCAAGGATTTGGTACTATTAATTAAATGTATGCATTTGTGTATTATTATTCTTGACACTCTCTCTTACGCTCATGTTTTTAATTACAGAACAAAAAATGAATATTTGTATGCCTACGAAGTGTTTGAGAAAATCTCCATATAGGTATCTTGCTTTATTTTTTGACCTTTTTTTTGTGTTTGCATGTAGATAATGTAATGACACATTGTGCGTTAGTTTCGATGTCTTTTTTTAACGATATAGGTATGGGGCGAGAATAATTTGGAGGAGTGAATTAAAGGTGGAACTCTCGCTTACTAAATGTTTTCTCCTTTTCATTCAACATTTTCGTCGTTTTATTCCAATAATAATTTTCTCCCCTTTTCAAGTTTATTCCCAATTTTAGGGTTCTCAACCTTTTTATTTTCTTTTCCATCTTCTTATGTACTTATTTGGTTGGTGTTTGTGTGTCAAATGTGTTTTTCCTTTATAATGTGCACAATTGAACAGAGGTTGTAGCATATTCTTAGACATTTTCTTTTGGTTTCATTCTTCTACTTGATTTCCTATACATTATTATATTTTGGTTTTAAGGTACTAATTTGGTTTTGGGTGTTTCAATGAATTGTTTTTGGGTTTCATTCTTATGTACTTATTTGGTTGGTACTAATTTTCTTTTGGTTTCATTCTCCTATTTGTTATATTGATCTCAATGAAGTAAGGAACATTATTTGTGGAACTTGATACTTTCTTCTATGTTTAGAAAAAGTTCGAGCAGTGCTCGAAGTTACTAGAAAAAGTTCGAGTAGTTCTCGAAATTACTTGAATATTTCTTTTCTTTTTTTGTTAGTGTGCATCAATTACAAACTCTTTGTTATAACTAGGTTGATTTTAATTGCACTAGGTTGATTTTTGCACTAGGTTAATTTTTGCACTAGGTTGATTTTTATTAAACTCTTTGGTATTACAAACTCTTTGGTCGACTTTAGAGTTAGGTAATGCTTATTTTAGGTGATCTCTATATCTGCTATTTGTATAATGAAGTTAAGTTTCTATATAATTTTCATTATGTTTTTGAGTATCAAACATTACTTATTGGGCAGGTCATTTAATTTATTGTTGATGTTGCTTTATTTTCTTTTTCGGTTTACATTGCAATTGGGCACATTAGCTATTAGGGATTGCGGACATAGACATGTTGCCCGATGATCTTGCCCAATGACAATTTAAGGGGGGATTTCGGACATAGACATGTTTACTTTTTGCTTTAAAGATGTAGTATTTTTTATATTTAATTTGTCTTATGTTTCTCAATAGGAGAGTATTTATGTTTTGATCCCAATATCGGTAATGCCGTGTTTGAGTTGTTTTTTCCTAATGGAAACAAAACTCAAATTGTTAAGTGTTAAAGCCTTGGTAAGAAATACCTATAAACTTAGTGGAGTAAGGTATTATATGCCCAAAGGTTTTATATGTTTTAGGTAACCGTTTGGTTTCTGATAAGCTAATATTGTATTCTGGAAAATGTATTTTCAGTGATTTTTTTTTGTTTAAATTACAACGACTGTTTTATTGTAATGTATGAAAATGTATATAGGGAAAATGTATGGCGAAGAATGTACTTCAAAGTTATATGATTAATTTTTATGATTAATCCTTTTTTACCTCATTGATGAGTTTAAAGTTGTATTGTGCTTCAAAGGTTTTAAGGTAACATAAGTGTTTATATTGACAGACGTTGCTCCTCTTGGAAAAATATCTTTTAACTTTGGTAACCCTACTGAACCATGATGGAAATGATCAAGCATCCTTATCTCAGTTTTGGGTTTCCCAAAAACATCCCCACTTGATACAAAAATGACATTATTGTATGTTTATGGGCAAATTATTTTTTTGGATATTGTTACTGAAGTTGCATTTTGTGTGTTATAATATGAATCTATAACTCCTCTTAACACACTTGGCTTTTATTTTATAGGTAGAAGTATTGAAACAGTTATGTCGAGGATGCAAAATAAAGGTGTGAAAATTTCTTGAAGTCTTAACTCGGGGCATTAACTCCTATTTGCGCCAATTTGTATTGTACATACTACAAAAAGACTTGACACACCATTGAAACCTGCTGGAAACTTCATGAAAAACCTCACGGAGCCAAGACAAATTGATGCAGCACCTATGGCAGAGCAGGGGCAGTGCTAGTGTAGCAGCACCCGATCAGCGCTGAGCAGGCACTAAGGAGGGATATGCAAGTGGGGTGGAGGTGGGATAGGCAGGTGGGGTGAATGTGGGATAGGCAGCGCTAGGATATTCATTTGTGCGTGTTATAGGAATTAATCTATGTGCAAGATCATATAACCATTGTATGGAGGGATAAAGGTATTCCATTTGCTCTGTATATGCATGCCGTGTTTAATTTATATTAGCGGTTCTGGTATTCAAACGCCCTTCTCATTTTGTCTTCAATTTTATGATAAGTGTTGTGCACTGTTAAGTGAGGAGCGATTATGCATAGTCCGAGGCCCAAAAATGATTCGAGTGAGGATCCACATTACCAAGGATCCTCCCGTGGGAAATCCAATTCATATATTCGGTATTTTTAGTTAAATTTGATTGAAATATAACTATTGTTATGAAACTATGTGTGGGGTTCTCTAACATCTCTACACTTTTCTTAAGAAACTGTGTCGGCAGTGTGACGGAGAACATCAAACGGAGTGGAAGAATCCACTAAACAGTGCTGAATCCTCTTTAGGAATTATCTTAATTTCATATCAGGTTTTATAACTTAAGGATTTCTGTAAGAAACTTAATTTTTGTTTAATCTCACTAAGGAGTTTCATACAATTCCATAATTCAGTTTGAGTTCTAATTGAGTGAGCATCAGATTTACTTGAGTTAAAGGTCCACTTAACATGCTTCTCATTTTGTGATCATATTGACACAGTTAAAGGTCCCCTCATAGATGCCCGTGCCTAAAGGAACATTTTAAGGTCCTATAGTTCTATAAAAATGACTTTTCCCAATTTTTCTAAATTTTGTATAGTTATAAGGCTGCAGTTTTTATTTTGGATTGAAGGCTACAGTTTTAAAGTCATTTTTAAACAATGAAAAAGTACAGGATGAAAGATTGAAGGTTGCAGTTAGAAAGCTGTAGTTTTAAAGGTCCTGTTAACATAGTATATAGGTAGAGGTATGAGGTGATTAACATTATTTTTGTTTTGGATTGAAGGCTGTAGTTTTTTCTTTGCAATTGTTTGTAGATAACCTTTATTCTTGAGGTTATTGATATATTTATTAGACATCATATATTTATCTTGATGTATGTCAATAGTCTGTACAAAGTAGATTCATATAGTATATAAAGGTGACACAAACTCCATTCCAGTAAGAGGAGAAAATTAATGAAAGCTATAACATTTGGGTGCATGCTCTACTATGAGCTATCTTTTTTTGGAGTTCATCCTCTAATGTTGTGGTTTTTGGTTTGTGATATTGAACAACTTTAGTTGTATTTTAGAGCTTGCTCAGAGAATTTCATTCAAATGTGAAGACAAATCAGTGGACAAATCTGTTTTGGAGTTATTCAACATCAAGCAAAGTAGAAATAGCAGTAGTTTCTTTCAATATCATTATCGAAAGAAGTCTAATAGAGGGAAATTAAAGATCAACTGTTCAGGTACAAGCAGCCAGTTATCAACTATGGGGACATGGCATGGGCTATGCACAATAAAGAAAGTGATGATGGTAGTGATCATGTTTTCCTCTGCTTTTACATATTTAGACTAGGGTTTTCATTATGATTCTTGGGGTCTTATTATATATTTTATTCTATGTTTTTTATTCTCAAGTTTGTGAGTGCTTATTATGTTAGTGGTTGTATTTTCTATTATTTTGATAATGTTCCCTCATTTAGTCAGTTGAGCCCCCTAATTGAACCCTTAATAACCCCCCACGCTGTCGGTACGAAGCCTCCCGCAGTATCACTCTTTCACGCCCATGTTGCCTCAGGTAATATATCCCCTCTCTCTCTACAATAACTTGATCTAAATATGTATGCTTTGAAGTGCATGTTTCATGGCGATTAACTAACTATAATATAAGTTGCATATTGCAAATAAGGTCTTACACCATGTACTCCATTGAAGAGAATCGTGATCCAACGTCCTATTTTCCTCGATATCTTCCTTGGTGCCATCCAATTAACAAGTTGTTTTCCTACAACGGCTGCCATCCAATTAACAGGTTGTTATCCAATTAACCAATTAATGTGCTATTATATTTCTGAGCTCATATAATTTTTCTATCTATATATTAGCCGTGTGTATATAGATGCCATTTTCCTACTTTTCATACACATTGGCTGAAATATAATATCATCAATTATATTGTGAGATTATGATTGGATGAGGAGATTATCATGGAGTGTCCCAAGGGCTGACTTCCCATATGAATTAGTGGATATATCAAGATAGATGGTAAGTGTCTGTCTAATCATGTTTTAAGTGTCCCAATGGCTGACTTCCCATCTAAATTTGATGGACACCTGCCAAATCAAAAACCAACTCTGGATTTGATGGACACCTGCCAAATCTACGCCACTCTCCAGAATTGGTTTAAGCTTTCTAAAATCAAACCTTAAAAAAGAACACATGTTTCTCAATAATTGTATATAATTATATGCCACTCTCCAGTAATGACAACTGGAGAGTGACCATGAACTCATTATGTTGTCATACCTGCTCAACTATTATACCTGATTAATTATGTTTATTATTTGTCAAATTGTACAGAAAATTGAGAGGGAGAGAGTGATAATGGCGAGAGGTGGGAAGAAGGATGGGAAGACAACAGTAGTAATATCATCTAATCCAGAAGCAGATGAGTGCAAAAGACTTGAAAAGAATTGCAATTTCCAAAAACATGTTCTTCGATGCTCTCGCAAAGGCCTGCTCAGTTTCTCTCACTCCATCCAAGATGGTGGTCAAACACCACGGCACAGACATTTTGAGGAAGTCCCACAGAAAGAATAAATTCATATTCTCCTTTTTCGGCCTTCTAGCTCCCATCTCCGAATTTGGGATTTTTTTTTAATTTGTTGAATTTGTTGTTACCCCTTAAATAGGGTGGATATTCCAATAAACAAACGAGACTATACCCAATTTTTTTTTAAATTGACACTTTGTTTTTTTGAGACATTTAATTTGATTCATGAATATTGTATATTTCATTTTATATGTGAATTTGTTTGAAGAATTTAGACAATTTGGATGTTGGACTATTTGTTATTTGTTGAGCATGGTGAATAGTTCCATAAACAAAATAGATTATGTCCAATTTTTTTAAAAATTTGACACTTTGTTTTTTTTGAGACACAATGTGAATTCGATGGATGAATATTGTATATTTCGTATTATATGTGACTTTATTTGATGAATCTAGACTATTTGAATGTTATTGGACTATTTGACATTGTTTTAAAATTACACTTCGAAGTTTTTGCGTTTCGCTATTACGTACTTTGAAAAATTGTCGTCTTTCGTGATTATGTATTTTGGAAAATGTCTTCGTGCCTTCAAGAACGGGAATACGCTAGTATGTGTGTATATATATATATATATATATATATATATATATATATATATATATATATATATATGGTAATAACTAAAAGAGTTATTTCAATTGATCTCCCACCCTTTTAACTATGCTAAAAAGGTAACCGAAGTAAGGGACGAAATACGGGAACCAAGAAAACCCTATCGCTAGAACAACTTAGTCCCGCGTTCGAGCGTCTTAGGCCGTCACTTGAACGACTCGTCCGTCGCTCAAATGACTAAGAAGAGATCAGCCTTACTGCATTGCTGTCAGTATCTCATTAGGGGGACTAAGATTTCATACCAATTCGTGGAGTTAAAGGACTAAACACAAGTTATATTTTGAAGATTGACGACTTAACACGAGAGATAAAGAGAGAGAGAGAGAGAGAGAGAGAGAGAGGAGAGAGAGAGAGAGAGAGGGGGGGGGGGAGTAGGAGTGAATTACACCTCAACCTCACAGCGATATATTGTCCTTATCTCAGCTCCTGGATCACCTTAGGAACTATGAGCTGTCGTTTGGGGAGGGGGTGAATACCTTATGTGCTAACAAAATTACGTAGATAAGGTTTCCATTTCTGGTAAACCTCCCCTTTCTTTTAATCATAAGAGGAGCGTCGAGGGCGTGTAGCCGTAGCAACCCCCCCCCCCCCCCCCCCCCCCCCCCCTCCTCACTACAAAAACCTCGACTGCCTCCCTCCTTAATTGTTAACCCATTTCCCTTCCAGTATAGTCCATATGCCATACCAAAGAAAAATATATAACCTCCCCCATTGTTACGAGTTATAGTCACAAAAATATAGAAGACATTATTGAGGTTTTTATAATGTATTGGAAGGAGTTATTTTAGAAGGAGAAGGGCGTATCATTAGAAAACATTGAAGAGGGTTTTAATGGTGTTATCTTGGAGCTTTTCATGGTGGATCTTTGGTGGAGATTTTGTGACTCCCTTTGGGGCCAGCTTTGGGGGTGGGTGAGACACCCATCTTCTTAACCACCATAGAGACAATTTAGGTGGGGTAATCTACTCTTATTATATTTAGTCTATATTTGTTGAATATTTTAGTCTTATTATTGTGTATGATTAAGAGTAATATTACGAGAAGAATGATGTGTTATTATTAAATCTGAAAATAGCCATTTTTATTCCATAAAAATGGTAGGAAGCATTATTCTTATGTATTTTCTATTAAATCTGAAAATAGCCATTTTTATGGCGTAAAAATGCTAGAAAATATTATTGCAGTGTGTTTCCCTAATAAATCTGAAATTAACCATTTTTATGGAATAAAAATGTAAGAAATGTTGTTTTAGCATATTCTCTAGTAAAGGAAAATAATGGTCATTTTATGGTAATAAAAATGTAGAAAAATATTATTTGTGTGTATTTTCCAATAAAACTGAAAATAGACATTTTTATGGTGATAAAAATGTATGAAAATGCTTTTCTAGTAGAAGAAAATAATGGACATTTTTATGGAACAAAAATGTAAAGAATTATTATTCTTGTTTAGAATAAAAGGAAAATGCATGTTGTTACAAGATGGTATAAATTCTAGAGCAAATGTATGCTTAATCCACTCAGTGAGATTTTGGTAATTAAAGTCCACTTTCACGTGCGTATAAACTTGTAATATTTTGATAATAAATGTATGAGCAAGTTTAAAGAAAGTTGTGTTTAGTTTAAGCATCTAATAAGACAAATGGAGATTTTGGTCTTAAAGGAATGAGTGAAAAATCGAAGTATATTATGTAAAGGTGTTATTTTACATATTCGAAGTGTAAAAGAGTCAAGTGTGAAAGTTGGACAAAGCGTGATATTAAACAAGTGTTAAATGGCTAAAGTGTCTTAAATGTTAGGTTGGAAACTTGATCACTATTTTGAGAATATAACACTTGTTCAAGGACTAAATTGCAAGTTTGGCAAATAAGAGGTAAATTGGCAATTTACTTAAAGTGAAATATTATTATGGAATAAAAATGTCAAATAGTGTCCTTACACTAGTATGTATGAAAATGAATTAAGTCTTCACGGGTGAATGATTTTAGTATAAATCACGTGTGTGTGAATAAGAGACTTGAAGAAGAAAAGAAATGATTTTTCCAAGTGTTAATGGAAAAACGGACGATTAAGTCCGGGTTTTGTCTTTGGCCGGATAAAGGTAAGGGAACGGAATAATTGGGACATGTGTAAAATTTAAAATACGTAGGTAAGGACTCGGATACAACCAGGAATGAGCAAGAAGGGCCTAGATCCCTTGGATGAAAAGCCCTAAATCATGGGTGAGAGCATATGGTTCGCATAGCTGTCGGTATAGATCCCATGTAAGTATGCGGTATAGGAAGATTCTGAGAAAATGTTAAATGAAATGTGGAATACAAGTAATAAAATTGGTTGTACGGAAAATATGATGATACAACCTAACTTGAATGAAAAAAAAATGTGACGGTAAAGGCTAAACGGACAAGTTAATCCGTAAATCTACTAATGTCCATAAGATAAAGAAAAAAGATAAATAAGGTGGATAACTGGGTGGTTAAGCAATCTAATTAATGAAATCCATATTTTACACAAGAATGTGTTGTAAAGGGAATTTTCAAGGATTAAATGGTAATTTCTAACACGGTGAATGTGTGTGTCTAAATGGTGATTTTCAATGAAAATGCTAAATGATATTTAAATAAATAAAAGGTAAAATTTCAAAAAAAGGAATGGTGTTGCTAAGTTGAATGTAACGGTTTCAAGTGTTGAACCGGGTGCGTTAAGTAAAGTGAGAATACTAAGTGTGAATGGAGAAAGCCTTTGATAAAATTAACATAAAATTAATCTAGTAAATAAGGTTTAGGAAATAAAATGGCTAAAGCATTGACATGTGTGTTTCAAAGGTATGTATGTAAATACATACATATTTTCTCATGCATTTGTTGTAGCGTGTGAGTATTCCTTTTTGTCCTTCATTTCTATATTGTTTGTATAAATCCCACCAGACATAGGCTCATAACCCACTTTGATGTAGCACGTTGGGAGAAGCTCCGTATTTTTGAGAGAGCTATACAGGTAAATATATTTACTCATGTTTTACGTTAGTGGCTCTATTTACTTGGACTTTGGGGTGCTTCCCATGTGTCGCTCACATAGTTTATCCTAAAATTGGAATCTCTTGTTAATAAGTTAAATGTTAAATAAAATAAAACTTGACTACCACCATTATTCAAGTTTTTTAATTTTCACTTCACGCATAACACTCGATTCTAATCGGGTTGTCTCATGGGTAATCCAAAACTCCGGGTCGGGTAAATGGTATCGGAGCTCTAGGTTCAATGTTCCTTTTGGGTGTGACGTGGTGAGGTCGGTATTTAATCTTTCGACGTCGATGTTGGTTTGGGCCCGTGATGATAGTCTGGTGATGTCTTAGTTCGTGCCCTCATCGGAATGGTCAAAGAGGTTATCATAACAAGTAAGTTAGTTCCAAGTGGCATACGATCAAGTTAATTGTTATAAATTTCTTTCGTGTCTCTGATGAAGTGTGTAAGTAATTTACGCGTGTCCCTATAAACCAGTAAGTGTGACACAGTGGTATGTAGTGTGAGGTGTTTATGTTCCAACCTCTATAGACGTAGAATCGCTGCAGATGTTAATAGAATGAAATATCGCTCATTGGGCAAGTAACACCAAATTGTGAAAAAAAATGGTAAGAATTATTTGTTAGAGTGTCATAATTAAAGTGAAATCATGATTTAAACTATAGGTCACCTTAGGTGTGACACGTATGAATGGTCAATAGCAGTGTGATAATTAGGCAATTTTGATCCTTGGGGTAATACCATGATTGATGACAAGGTCAATGAGCATATAGATTGATGTAGACCAAACCTAGAGGATAATCCAGTCTTAGTTGGTATAATGCTACCCCTGGGGGTGAACAACTTAGTAATTTGTTGGTCAGTGAATGTATTTACGAGTGTTAGATCCATGGTGAGGAATTGCTAGGTCCAATCATTGGAGACTTGGGTTAGTTTATCTTAATTTGTGTACCCCGACTATAATGTGTATTTAAATAATCTTGATGATTTGAGTAACCTAGGAAGATATTTGTGGTGATTTGGTATTTAGTAAACGAGTTATGATGTTTAGAAAAGGATCCCTTATGGCGCATCTAGGGTGGGCCTCTTCGTGAGTAATACCCGACACCATGTGTCCTGTTAGAAGGTCCTATCACAATATTTTTTCCTATTTGTACACATAGTGAATATTCACTGCATGTTTATGAATAGGACCTATTAGAAAAAAAATCTTTTTTCATGGGACCTGATGGAGCAAAAATAAAATGTTAGGATATATTGAACTACATACTTAGTAAATGGGACTAACTAGTAAAAAAACCTTAATTTAATGTTTGGTGATTTTAGTTTGGCATTAAGAAATATGACCCTTGTGGAATTCGTGGCCACAGGCCTTAGTGTTCATGGGCAATGCTCGATGACCCGTATTCTACCAAATATGCAGTTGTGTTAATTGGTTGATTAGCACGTAGTATAATGTTTACATAGGGAGGCAATTTAGTCTCAATGGTTGAACACTCGTAGGAGTTTTAAGGTTGTGGTTTGGTAATATTGACTTTGGGTTGGTAACATGATTAGGTATGTGAATCTGTATCAAAATTTCCTTCAAATGTATGCTAAGGTTTATCTGGTGAATTGATTAATGCGAGTGGTACACATTCCTAAGTAATAGTGAAAATTGAGATTAGGTTCCATGTATTACCCTTGGGCCTCATTTTTGCATCAAGGTTTATGTATTGATGTACATTCATAGTGTTAAAACTCGAGGTTGTGTAGTATAAGTCATGGTATGACATGTGGTTTCTTGTTACAGATGTGTATGTTGTTTAGAGAAATAATTGACCTTGATGTTGTCACCTATGAGGCATTGGGGGTCATTATTGTACAAAAGTTTATGCAAATGATGGTAGACCATTGATGATTGCAGCACAGTTATATCATGTCAAATTATGGCAGTACATTGGAGTTAGTGCTACGACTTTGTTTATAAACATATACCATGATAGAACCTTCGAGGATAATTTTGAGAGTAGGTTGATCAATGCTAGACAGTACATCTGGGAGACTTAGAACGCGATGGGGTTCATCAGATCTTTTAAAAATATCACTAGGGATAAAGTGTTAGATTTTATTACAGAACCTTCGTGTGATACCTGTATGGTTGGTAATAACTCCGTTGAGAGAAATCATTGGGCATGAACAATGCTTGGAAGTTGAGATGTCGTTAGAATTATTATGATTCGGGATTATGTAGGCGGTACTGATGGTAGCACTAGTTCGGGAGTTTAATGTTGAAATTTTGGAAGACTAGCTGTGATAGGTCGGGGACTAATGATAAGTGTCAAGAGGAGTAACTTCACCTTGATTTAGGATAGTTGTGCTTATTAGTGATGGATAAATAACATTAGTCCTAAGGATGGAAGCATAGCATCCCGCTTCTCGGAGGAATTATCTTTGAATTTCGTTTGTCTGGCATGAACGAATGATTCTTGAGTAGAATTCGTCAAGGTTAAGAGGCCAAGCTAAGGTACGTAGCAAGGATAAGTTTCTTAGAAGGTATTGGTAAAGAGTTATAGAATTCAAGTAGACGTTGTGGATTAGCACTTCCTGTGGTCAATTCTTTATCAAAAATTGATTATTTTCCCTTGGCGTGGTGGTCTACTAATTCATTAGTGCTCGTGACTTCTTGATCTTGGTAATGTGAAATTATTAATAAGTTGATTCGGGAGTAACACTACGTTATCTCAATCGTGTCTCGAGTTAGGCATGTTATGGATGATGTGTCGCGGTATGTTAATGCACTCTCCTTTGGATACACCTTTATGCTACACTAGTCTATGTATGTGTATCGGCTCATGTTTGCAACATATAGTTGCATATATTACTTAGTTGCTTAAGGTTAACATGTTTTGTTAGTTAACCAATATGGTTAGTTACGACTTGGTCGTATGTTCCAAGACTATGACCTGAGAGGTTGGGAGTATGTAACTTGACAAAAACACTACGTCCTCATATTGCACTCCGCTGAGAGTCGTACAGATTGAGGATATGACCGACTATGTGTTCATATACGTTTTGATACCTAGAATGACTCTAGGGTAGCGTAAGGATCTCCTTGGAAATATCGATCGGGTAGACCGAGGTGATGTGTTGTCATGTGATCACTGAGGTGAATGACTATAAGTGTCAAGTTGGTACCAACCTAAGCTAGGCGTGATCCAAATTATTTGGGGAAACGTAGGTTGTGAATCCTAACGTGGGAATGACCCATATCAATAAATTCATTGGTGTTATTGTGAGATTTGATGAGCATCAATCATCTCGAGGTTTTGTTTCGATGGATACGATAAGCACACTTGAGATTCTTGAAATAAGACCTTACGGTCATCATGGCCGGATTTTCAATGGGGATTGATTAAAGTAAAATCCATGGGTTAAGACTGTAGAATTGGGGGATGCCTAGGGTTGTGAACTGGTTGTAGACGGCTAGAGTATAAATTTTGTTAAGCCAACAATTTCGAGGACGAAATTCCCTAAGGAGGGAAGTTTGTAATACCCCGCGTAAATAAATTATTAAATTGTATTTAGGAATTGCATATGATGAGGAATGAATTATAATCAAAGAAAATTGTGGGATTTTATATGAATTGTAGAAAAATATTAAGATCTTGGTTATTATATTGGGAGAAATGTGAGAAAAGTAAACTTAGAAAATTAATGAAAAGAAAAATATATTGAAAGTTATTAATATAAAGGAATATATATATATATATATATATATATATATATATATATATATATATATATATATATATATATATATATATATATATATATATATATATATTAGTTAATAACTAAAAGAGTTATGACTATACATCTCCCACCCTTTAATTATTCTGAGTCGGTAATCGAAGTAAGGGACGAAATACGGGAACCATGAAAACCCCGTCGTTAGAACGACTTAGACCATCGATCGAGCGACTTAGACCATTGCTTTAACGATTGGGTCGTTGCTCAAATGACCAGGAAGAGATCAGCCTTACCGCGTTGCTGCCAGGATCTCATTGGGGGACCTAAGATTTCATACCCATTCATGGAGTTAAAGGACTGAACACGAGTTATATTTTGTGGAGTGATGACATAATAGTAGAGAGAGAGAGAGAGAGAGAGATGAATAGGAATGAACTACACGTCAACCTCACAGCGATACGATGTCCTCGTCTCAGCTCTTGGATCACCTTAGGCACTATGAGTTATCGTTTGGGGAGGGGGTGGATACCGGATGTGGCAAAAAAATTGCGTAGATAAGGTTTCCATTTGTTGTAAACCTCGCCTTTGTTTTGATTATAAGAGGAGCGTCAAGGGCATGGGACACCCCCTCCCCATACACACACTGCAAAAACCTCGATTGCCTCCCACCCTTGATCTGTTAACCCATTTCCCTCCCAATATCGTCCATACGCCATACCAAAGAATATATAACCTCCTTCATTGTTACAAGTTATAGTCACAAAAATATAGAAGACATTGTTGAGGGTTTTGTGGTGTATTGGAAGGAGATATTATTAGAAAACATTGAAGGGGTTTTTAATGGTGTTATCTTATATCTTTCATGGAGGTTATTTGGTGGAGCTTTTGTGACTCCCTTTGGGGACACCTTTGGAGGTGGGGGAGTCACCCATCTTCCTGACCACCACCACTTTGGACACCATTTAGGTGGGGTAATCTACTCTTATTATATTTAGACTATATTTTCTGAATATTTTAGTCTTATTATTGTGTATGATTAAAAGTAGGATTATAAGAATAAGGATGTGTTATTATTAAATCCAAAAAATAGCCATTTTTACGGAATAGAAATGGTAGGAAGCATTATTGTTGTGTATTTTCTATTAAATCTGAAAATAGCCATTTTATGGAGTAAAAATGCTAGAAAATATTATTATGGTGTGTTTCCTTAATAAATCTGAAAATAAACATTTTTATGGAATAAAAATGTAAGAAATGTTTTTTTAGTATATTCTCTAGTAAATGAAAACAATGGACATTTTATGGTAATAAAAATGTAGGAAAATATTATTTATGTGTATTTTCCAATAAAACTGAAAATATACATTTTTATGGTGATAAAAATGTATGAAAATGCTTTTCTAGTATATTTTCTAGTAAAAGAAAGTAATGGAATTTTTTATGGAATAAAAATGTAAGGAATTATAATTCTTGTTTTAAATAAAAGTAAAATGCATGTTGTTGCAATATGGTATAAATTTTAAAGCGAATGTATGCTTAATCCACTCAATGGGATTTTGGTAATTAAAGTCCACTTTCTCATGCGTATAAACTTGTAGTAATTTGAAAATAAATGTAATAGCAAGTTTATAGAAAGTTGTGTTGATTCTAAACATCTAATATGAGAAATGGAGATTTTGGTCTTAAAGGAATGAATGAAAACTGGAAATATATTATGTAAAGGCGTTATTTTACATATTCGAAGTGTAAAAGTGTCAAGTGTGAAAGTTGGATAAAGTATTATATTAAACAAGAGTTAAATGGCTAAAGTGTCTTAAATGTTTCGTTGGAAACATGATAACTATTTTTAGAAAATAACACTTGTTCAAGGACTAAATTGCAAGTTTGGCACTTAAGGGGTAAATTGGTAATTTACTTAAAGTGGAACATTTTTATGGAATAAAAATGTCAAAGAATGTACTTACACTAGTATGTATGAAAATGAATTGAGTCCTTAAGGGTGAATGATTTTAGCATAAATCACGTGTGTTTGAATAAGAGACTTAAAGAAGAATAGAAATTATTTTTTCAAGTGTTAATGGAAAAACGGATGGTTATGTCTGGATTTTGACTTCGGCGGGGGTAAAGGTAAGGGAATGGAATAATGTAGTCATGTGTAAAATGTTGAACACATTAAAAAGGACTCAAATGCAACCGGGAATAAAAAAGAAGGGCCCGGAGCCCTTAGGGGAAAAGCCCTAAATCCCTGGCCAAAGCATATGGTACGCATATCCGTCGGTGTAGAGCCCGTGTAAGTATGCAGTATAGGAAGATTGCAAGAAAAAATTAAATGAAATGTGAAATATAAGTAACAAAATGGGTCATATTGTAAATATGTAAATACAACCTAACTTGAATGAATAAAATAAATGTGCCAGTAAAGGCTAAGCGGATAAGTTAATGCGTAAATCTACTAATGTTCATAAGATAAGGAAAAAGGATAAATAAGGTGGATAACTGGGTGGTTAAGCAATCTAATTGGTGAAATACATATTTAACACAAGAGTGTATTGTAAAGGGAATTTTCTAGGATTAAATAGGTATTTTCTAACCCGACAAATGCGTGTTTTGAAATGCTGATTTTTAGTGAAAATTCTAAATGATATTTAAATAAATTAAAGGAGAAATTTCAAAAAAATGAACGTTTTTTTCTAAGTTGAATGTAACGATTTCAACTGTTGAACCGGGTGTGTTAAGTAAAGTGAGAATACTAAGTGTGAATGGAGAAAGCCTTTGATAAGATTAAGGTAAAATTAATCTAGTAAATAAGGTTTCAAAAATAAAATGGTTAAAGCATTGTGACGTGTATTTCAAAGTTATACATATGTAGATACATACATATTTTCTCATGCATGGGTTGTAGCATGTAATTATTCCTTTCTGTCGTTCGTTTCTGTACTGTTTGTATAAATCCCACAGGGCATAGGCACATAACCCACTTTGTTACGGCAGGTTGGGAGCGGCTTCATATTTTTTAGAGTGCTAGAAAGGTAAGAATATTTACTCATGTTTTACATTAGTGGCTCTATTTACTTGGACTTCGGGGTGCTCCCAATATGTCGCTCACGCAGTTTATCCTTAAATTGGAATCGCATACTAATAAGTGAAATATTAAATAAAATAAAACTGGACTAGCAACATTATTTAGGTTGTTTCATTTGCACTTCACATATAATGCTTGATTCGGACCGGGTTGACGCACAGGTAACCCAGAAATCTAGTTCTGGTCGTTACACCGAGAAAACATAACAAAGGCCCGTAGCCCTAGGGTGAAAGACCCAAAATCACTGGCTAGAGAATATGGTAGCATTACCGGTGACGTGGAGCCTCTTAAAGTATGCAAATATTTGAAAGAGTCGGAGAAATCATAATGGAAATGAAATGAATATGGATGTGCTCGAGAATGTATATAAAGCAACCTAATGAAATGGGATAAAAATTAGACTAAGGAATAAATTATGGTTAATTACCCTCTAGACCCAGTGAAGGGTGGTGTATAAAAATTAAGTGTAAGTATGAGTTCGGCCGAATGCATTTCATGGTAGTTGCATTAATACTAGCTAAATTGTTAAATATTTTCAAAATTATTAAAATACAGGTTATATGTATAGTATTTCTATAGAAAATGTGTATATTTGTATTACCCACCTTACTGAGCATTTTCTCACCCCTGCTTTTTATGTAAAAAAAAACCACCCCACCTTAGGTATATCAAGTAGGGACGTTGGGAAAGACGTCGACAAGACGTCGTAGGGAAGTTGTTGATGTAAAAATTAGATGATATCTAATTATTTAATCACGGATAAAATAAATGAGACAAATAAGTTTTAAAGTGATTCATCCTTATAAGAATGGCCTACGTCCACTGTTTCTGTTATTGATGAATATTTGGGAATTCTCGATTATAAGTTTAATTAAGAAATTTCGGTCCCCTTACAATGAGGGTAATACAATGTATTTATAGCCCTAAGGCTGTAATGTGAAAGGGTAATACATTCAATGTTGTACATGTAAAAGGGTAATACATTCAATGCCCATTAAGTGTATACATTTGAATGAGAAGCATTTAATGAATAGTCAAACTGTTGGTTATCCTACTATTAATGGTTTGTTTGAGGTGCAGCTCGGACCGCCTAAGCTGCTCTGTACTCAAGAGTTACTCGGTACTCAAGAGTTCCTCGTAGAGTTCTTGTTCCTCGGAGTGTCTGAGTTCCTTGGGGAAGCAGTGTTCCTCATTGTAGTATGGTTCCTCGGAGTGTCTGAATTCCTCGGAAGTGTTTGTTGTTGCCATGTAGATTGCCACGTGTCTTCATTCGATTGAGCCATGTCAGCAGACTAAATTTGGTATCAACAGAAGCCCCCAATGTTCATAGTTCGAAATTTGAGGACTGTGGAACATTCTTTCTTGGAATACGGTAGTTTTAAATGGTCCTCCTAATATTTAGGAGTGTTTCCTTTGTATTTATTTTTCCTTCCAAATTCGTAGAATCAGGCTTTTTTGAATTTTTATAACCGTCTCGATATCCGCGTACTTTTTATCCTTCTGGCCACCGGTAGCATAATCGTTTATTTTTGTAATCATTAACTTTACCGTTTCCCAAGATAAGGTATTTAAGCGTCACAGACAATCTCATAGTCTTCTACTTTTTCAAATTTATATCTTCGAGTTTTCCATTGTCTTACTCTCTTGTGCGTTCATCCTTTTCATCGTTCGTTGTCAGCAGATCCACTCTTTTTTTGTAAGATCTTCTTCCTTCTTCTTCATTTCCTTTATTCATCATGGTTTACCTTGTTGAATCTCTTGATAAATTTCGTTCTGATTTTTCTATTCCTTCCTGGGTTGTTCTGGAGGAACTTTCTGAACCTTCCCATTATTTCCGTTTGGCTGAGGGACATTGGTTCCTCAGTCTCTTTATTGCTGAATGTGGCTTTTCTTTTCTACCAAATCCTTTATGTCTAGAATTCTATCAATATTTTGACGTTGTTCCTGCAAGAATAGCCCCCAATACATGGAGAATAGTTAATGGGGTTCATAGACTAAATCAAATTCATGGAACTCGCATAGGAATTCCAGAAATCATGTTTTGTTATAGATGGGCTGTAGGCGATAATACTTTTTATTTAAAAACTAGATTTTTAAATAGGGCTTTAGTGGCCAATCTCCCGGATGCCAATAGGGACTATTTTGAGCACGGGGTTGTTATAAAAAATTGGCAACATGCTCCTTTATCTGGAGATGAAGTGTATTAGGGTCCCAGATGCCCTCCCTATGGCAATGGGATAGGTTGTTTTTATTTCATTTTATTTATTTTGAGATTATGCTTCCTTTATCTTTGATAAAATGTGCCACTGATATTTTAATTTTGATTTATTTGCAGTTGACAACAAAAGAAAGTGTCCAAAAGAGGCAAACGTTAATATAAGGCACTTGAAACTTATCAGGAGTTTGCATCAAACTGTTGCCGACGAGCACATTAGGTCAGCTTCATATTTGCTGCAGTACAGGAGTTACACCTCCTCTTTCACTGCTCGTCCGGTGATAAGCGACGCATAACCAATACCAGCCTCTACAAGTTCTTCGCCTGAATCACATATTCCTTTGAGTGAAAGGATGAAGAAAAGAAGACCTCCCACCCTTTTTGATAAACCTGCCTCTGGTGCTAGAGAGGCAAAAAGAAGTAAACATGATGTCCCAGGAGAGGGGATAAAGAAAATTGATGCACCCCCTCCGGCTGCTCCTGTGAAGGTTGTCGAGAAGCCCTCAGTGGCCCCGAGCAAGACAGATGCTCCAAAAGAAGTGATTGTCATATCACCGACCAAGAGTTCCTCCTTGGTCGAAACTATTCCGGTTCCCCCGAGGAAGCTGTAGAAAAGCTCCTCGGTCAATTTAGCTGAAACCATCTCTCAGCCCCCAACTACTGGAACTGGTTTTCCTACTTTTGTTCCCCCGAGCTCTGCCATGAGCTCAGTGAAGACTTGGATCATTCCTGAGATCCAAGGTATTAAAGAAAACCTATCTCGGGACATGGTTACCTCATTGGCTGCTCGCCATATTACTTCTGTAAGTCTTATTATTTTGAACTTTTCATCTTTTCCTTATTATATCTGTCTCTGACTTGCTTTCATTTTCTTTTCACAGTTGGTGAGCTTCTTTAATACAATTTTGAAGAAAGATGAAGCTATTAAAGCTTTAAGCTCCTCATCTGGTGTGGAGAAAGTTCTGATGGGTCTGACGCGGTCTTTCGAAGATTCTCGTCAGAAGCATGATGCTGACAAGGCTGCTTGGGAGAAGAAACTTACCTCAACCGAGCAGGAGAAGGATCAAGTTGTTGAAGTCTCCAAGGGGTTGGAGAAAAAATTAATTAGTCTGGAGGAGAAGAATAAAGAACTCGAAGAGAAGCTCAAAAATGCTGGGGAGCTTGAAAATAAGCTCAAGGCTGCTGAAGAGGAGTTGGGTCAACTTCAGGAAGTAGGTCGGCAGAAGGAAGAAGTTGAGAATAAATTGAAAGCTGCTGAAAATATTCTGTTCGAGAAGCTTTCCTTGGAGAAATTAAAGAGGAAGTTGGTTGTGAAGAAATCTTTCAGCGTTGGCTGGGATAAAGGGTGGAACAAAAGCTTGGCTGCCATGATGTCGCAGGTAGAATATGGCAGCCTCAAATACTTTAGAGATGGGTGGGTCGCTGCTCTACAAGAGATGAAAGTTGATGAAACTTCTGAACTATTTCAGCGGCACATCCCTGGTCCCCCTCCAACTCCTGAAGACAAAGAAGAGGACGAAGCTGCCTCTGAGGAGTCTTCCATGGTGATGGGAGATCAAGTTTCTCATCCCCCAGCCATCCAGCCTACTAACGAGGAACTTCAGCAACTTGCTACTTCATCCGAGCAACTGCCAGCGCCCCCCGAGCAACTTTATGTTCCCTCCGAACAACCTACCTCCTCGTCCCAGCCTCCCGAGAAAGTTTTGGGAGATGAGGAAAAGGTATAGAGTTGTTCGGGTTTCTCTCTATTTTATTTTTCTTTGCCAAATGTAACCCTGAACATATAACTCTGAACTTTGTGATATAATAAAACATGAACTTTTGTTTATGCATACTGTTGTTTCTCCTCTTCATGCTCTGTTGGTACTCTTTATTGATTATTGCGTTTTCTCCCTCTACTAGTTTCTGGCCAGGATGGAATTATTGTCTACTCATGATACAAAGTTGTTACGGCAATGCAATGAATATTTTAAGGTTGGTCACACAGATCTGAGTACAGCACAAATCGTCGACATCCTCGGCCAAGATGCTTCGGAACAGGCAATTAAAGCCTACCAATATTTGAAGTGTCTGCTTGATCGTGCAGTGGCCAATAATGTAGCTTATTATGATATGATTGAGGATCTCCAAGGCACTTTTGAATAACTTCAGCAACAATAGAAGGAATCAACTACCCTTTTGCATGAGGGGTACGAGAAGAAGTATCAGCAAATCATTGCCGACAAGGTATATGATAAACGATTTACTTCTTACGATGTGAGGGAAAGAACTTTGAAAGCCGAGGTTGAGGAGCACAGGCGAATAGCCTAATTGTTGGAGCAAGAAAATAACAACTTGCAAAGAGAAGTATCTCAATTAAAATCTGTAGCTTCCACCTCAAATGCTTTGATCCCAGTGACTGACGGGGGATTCTCGTTCTTGAAGGTCGAGAACGCCAACTTGAGGGATGAGTTGGAAACCTTAAAAAGAGCTGGCCCTTCTACATCTTCTCGTGGACGAGCAAGATCTCCTCGGGGACGATCAAGAGATGCTCGGATTCCTGTCGAGGAACAGAGGACTCAATCCGCTTTAGAGAACCAGGCCTTCCAGCTGATGGCGAAGAACTAGGCATTGGCTGAGATGTCTAAGAAAATTAGGGACCTGGAAGATTAGCTTTCTGCGCAGAAGTCTGTCTTGGAGAATAAAAAACGTTTTATCAAAAATCTCCACGAGCAGCTGGAAAGATTGGCATATCAATTCCACAAGTAGCCCTAGGAGTTCTGGATGGCTGGCTACAACGAGGCTCTCTACCACTTGGACGATCGTATCTAGAATGCAAATAATAAGGGCTACAAACAAGGATGGCTGAATGCCTTAGGTGTGCTGCAACTCGAACAGGGTCATTACATATGAGATTACCATAATCCTGGGTTGCTCGACCTACCAGTGCCACCATTCAAGATTGATATGAGTTGGATCCCTGCTCGGGCCATCCCTCGATGTCTGATTTATAAATAGCTCGGCGATTACAATCTCCACTCCAATGTCGAGATATCTCTTCCCGAACACCTACTAGATCGACCATCTGTGATGAATATCAGGATGTTAAAAGATCTTAGCTTCATAAATTCTCCTCTTACTTTAAATGATCCACCTGCTGGCGAGGAACCTGTTTCAAAAACAGAGGGGAAGAAACCAATAGAATAGGAATATTGATGTAATAAATTTGTATTTCATTCCTGATGTATTTTGTTCTACATTTAATGAAATAATTTTATTTGCAAATCTTGACTGCTATTGTCTTATAACACTTTACATCTGTACATGTGTATCTGTTAAAAAGATAACAATATTGTGTTATTTGTCGATCAACTTATTGTCGAGTAATTTGAATTTGTGGTAGTCACTTGGCAAAAATGATGTTTTGTTTCTCGACTAACTTAGTAGTAAAAAAGTTACGAGTATAAAAAATTTTGCTCGATCACTTTCTCGTATTCATAAAATATTTTCGACCAACCAAGGTCGGTAAATTTTCCTTTTCGACCAACTACAGTTAGTGGGTTTTTAATCCCGACCAGCCATAGTTAGTGGATTTTTGAAAATATATTTACTTCCTAACCAACATAAGTTGGAATTTTTAGGAATACTTTTACTTCCCGAGGAATACATTTAATTCCTAACCAACATAAGTTGGCATTTTTAGGAATACATTTCCTAACCAACATAAGTTAGCATTTTTAGGAATACTTTTACTTCCCGAGGAATACATTTACTTCCTAACCAACATAAGTTGGTATTTTTAGGAATACATTTCCTAACCAACATAAGTTGGCATTTTTAGGAATACTTTTACTTCCCGAGGAATACATTTACTTCCTAACCAACATAAGTTGGCATTTTTAGGAAAACATTTCCTAACCAACATAAGTTGGCATTTTTAGGAATAGTTTTACTTCCCGTAGGAATACATTTACTTCCGAACCAACATAAGTTGGCATTTTTAGGAATACATTTCCTAACCAACATAAGTTGGCATTTTTAGGAATAGTTTTACTTCCCGTAGGAATACATTTGTTTCCCGACCAACCTTAGTTGGCATTTTTGGATTTTCCGACCAACCTTAGTTCGCGTTTTCGAGAATAGATTTGAGTAGTCCGAGTTTTGCTGAGTAGTGTGTAGCACTAGTATTTCGCAAAAAAATTCCAACAAAAGGAAAGAACTGGGCAGAACATTTTCGCTTTATTCATACTGATGAAACTGCATTACATGAGAGTTTACATTACTGATAATATTTGCGCAAGTGTTCAGTATTCCATGCATTCTTAAACTCCTCCCCCTCTAAAGTTTATATTCTGTATGTCCCTGGTCGTACAACTTCTTTAACTCGGTAGGGTCCATGCCAGTTTGCTTCTAGTTTGTTGTGCTTTTGAATCACTTTCTTTAGCACATAGTCTCCTTCTTTCAGGTCGCACTTCTTCACCCTCTTATTGTAGAACAAAGTTGTTCGTTGTTGGTATACAACATTCCTGATGGATGCTTCTTCTCTAACTTCCTCGAGCATGTCTAAATCCAATCTTCTCATTAAGTCGCTGATAGGGGAATTAAAATTCAGTACCCTGTGTGTTGGGAGGCCCAATTCGGTAGGTATAACAGCTTCACTTCCAAATGCTAGCATCTATGGAGATTCCCCTGTTGTTACTCGGGGAGTAGTTCGCTAAGCCCATAGTACTGATTGTAGCTCGTTGATCCAATTTGCTTTCGCATCATCCATTCTTTTTTTAAGCCATTCAGCAGCGTTCTGTTTGTCACTTCAGTTTCTCCATTGCTTTGAGGATGGCCTGGTGCTGAGTGGATCTTCAAAATATTTGACTGATGACAATAGGCAGCGAACTCCTCGTTGTCAAATTGTGTTCCATGGTCTGTGATGAAGTCATGAGGAAGACCATACCGACAAATGAGGTTCTTCCAAATAAATTGGTACACCTTGTCGTACGTCATATCAATGAGAGGTGAAGCACCTTATACCTTTGACTTGCTTAAGTCTACATTGTATAAGTGCTCAACTAATTTGGAAATATTGACAAAATTGGTAGTCCATCCTAGAAACCAAAAAGCCTCAGAACTTATCTCTCTAATCCTCTTCAATGATCCATGATGATATAAAATGAATCACACTACACACAATCAGAAGTGCATACATGTGTTCATATTGCTTAAAATTGAGTGTGTGTTTAATTCCCCTTGTATTGGAGCTTTAATAATTTTTTGGGAATTTTTATATATTTTTTAAACCTTTTTAAACATTTTTTAAACATTTTTTAATAAAGGTTTTTATTAATAAAATGGGTTAATTTAATGTGTGGGGTTAATATTCTATTATGGAAACTTCATTTTTCACTGAAATGTTTGGTTGGGTACGATCTCAAAGCGCTAGAGACTTCAGGCTGATGTTTTGTAATTAGTTTGATGCGCGTGTGAGAGCCACTCATAGGCCAACACTTGTCATCCTCCGGGTGAATGTATTTGTGTTTGTTATGTGAGAGGGCCAGATGGATGTTTGATGAACATTGGATCATTCCTAATCAAGGGTCTGCATGTGTTCTTGGTTAATCCCGGTGCTGTCCATATGAACCAATCAGAATTGTTTTAATCCACCGTTGTTTTATAACCTTTGGATCAAGTCAAACCTTGCAAGACTTGATCACAGCCCTTGATTTCCCTCGAATATCCAAAACCTTCCCTAAGCCCTATAAATACCTTCCTCTTCTCAGCCTTAGAGAACTTTTGGGCATTCGTCTTTCTGAGAGAAAAAATAAGAGAGAAGAGAGAGAGAAGAGAGAAAAGAAAAGAGAGAAGAGAGAGAAAGGGAAATCTGTTAGCCAAACCCTAACCCTAACCCTAAACAGTTCATCTTCTCAGAAACAAACCTTCGTACATTCAATCCCAAACACAACCTTGAGTGTTTGTGAGAGAGAGTGGTTTGTTCTTGTGTTGCTGTAACCTCTTGATCTTTAGATCTTGTACACAACTTAAACATTCGTGTGAAGATCTAGTTTCTCTTTCATAGAAACGTTAGATCCACATACTATATGTTACATTTTCACTAGATCTGCATTTTTTATACTTGATTTAAGAAAATCTTACTGATTTGGTTTTTAAAATGTTTTCTGGTTTCTTTTCTTACGAAACTTAATCCTGACCTAGTTGGATTCGCACTTGGAGGGTTTTCAATCTCATAAATGTTTTCAAAAGAGATTGATTAAGGTCTTGACCGATTTCTAAAGCAAGATCTCCGTGGAATCTGGGTTATCTTTAAAGGTCAAAAGGATTTGAGTTCTGTGAGAAAGAAATAAATTAAAATCACTGCATATAGACTTTATATGTAATTTACTAGGACTGTTTGTAAATCTAAGTGTGTGTGAGTTCATGCATGTGAATAGGAATCACTACACAAACACTTAACACACTACTACACTGGAAGTGTTGTGTTTAAGATCTGAAATCATTGAGTCGACGTAAAGAAGCTAAAGCAAAGGAAGTTAGCAAACTGAAGAACATCATCAACAAATCAGATCTATGAGAAGTTAGGAGGACACCAAGGGGGTATATTCCTAAACTTAGAATAGGTTGATTTGTGTGCTTGCATGTTGTATAGTTTGTAACTAATTTTTGTTATTAGTGGATTTTTGCTTTTGTGACTTAGAAGTCACCGTGGATGTTTCCTCTGTTGGGAGAGGTTTTACCACGTTAAAATCATTGTGTTGATTATCTTCATCTACTCATCTCATTCTCTAAGTGTGCTGAATTTTTGAAACTGCCTTTGTTTTAAAAACTGATTACACAGTCTTTATTACTCACGTACATAAGTTTCTTTGTAAACACATCTTGTTTATAATTTTTATTTTATTTTCAAAAGAAAAGGGTTTCTTCAACAAACTTTCGGAGTTGCTTATACAGTTTAACCTTGTGTTAAACGGCATTAGCGACGTTTTTCAATTGGTATCAGAGCCCTGTTAACTTTTATTTCAAAAGATCTTGTGTTTCTGAAATCGTTTTCTGAAAAATCTAACTATGGACGAGAAGAATGAAAGGTTTGGTAATCTGTCCAGACCTCCACTCTTTGATGGAAACAACTTTGCTTACTGGAAAGTAAGAATGGTTGCCTTCATCCAATGGACTTTAGGAGATGATGTCTGGGACATTATCGAAAATGGATACACTTATCCTACTAAACCAGCCACTGAAGGAAGTGATGAGAGGGTAAAGAAAATCTTGAGTGAATTTACCCAAGAAGAGAAAACCATTTCTCGAAATAACAATAAAGGCAAGAATGCCATTTTTATGTCTATTAATGAGTATGAGTTCAAACGAATATCATCTTGTGCCACTTCTAAGGAAGCTTGGGACACATTAATCACTGCCCATGAAGGAGACTCAAGAGTTAAAGCTGCTAAAACTCAAATGCTTATCCAGCAGTACAACTCTTTGATCATGACTGATTCTGAGTCTTTTGATGATTTTTACATGAACTTAACTGATATAGTTACTAAGTTGCATGCTAATGGTATAACTTATGATAGGAATGAAATTGTCTCTAAAATTCTAAGGTCATTACCACAAAAGTTTGACAGTAAGAGGTATGATATTGAGGAAATGAATGATCAAAACCTTACCCCTGAGTTACTCAGTAGCAAACTTAGGACTGTGGAAATGGAATTAGACTTTAAGAAACAATTAAATCATTCTCAAAGAAAACAGCCCAACTCTAACTTGAGTTTTGCCTCTAAGATACCCAAACTTGAGTCCAATTTGACCAACTCTGACTCTTATGAGGAGTGTGATATAGACAAACTAGATAATCAGATTGCCTTAATGTCTAAACAATTTAAGAAAATTGTCAAATTTCGAAACAAACAGGCAACTAAACAAGGCAAGCCTAATTATCCTACTCTGTCTAATCCCAAACCTCATGAGAGAGGTCTTGACAAACATCCTAAAGACAACAATTCCAGACCCACTAGAGACCTTAAAAAGATTGAATGTTTTAGATGTGGGAAACTAGGTCACATTGCTCACAACTGCAGAGTTAATCTGAATAAAGCCAACACACACAATAGAGCCAATGTCAGTAAAACTTGGAATGATTCAAGTGACTCTGATGAAGAGGAACTTGAGTCATCTAATGTTCTTGACCCTTGCATGTCCTTTTATGCTAAGATCATTTACAATGATGATATGCCTGTGTGTGATAATGATGCTCCTACTCTTGCTTGTGTGAATACTCCTTTGATTGGCCTATATGCTTTATTGTCTGAAAATGTTGCTAGTTCTAGTTCCGTGTGTGTGAGTCAAAGTGATCTCGATAATGACGATGCAAATGGGTGCGTGAGTAATAAAACTGAATCTTTAGGGGTCACTACACACACTTCACTTAGCGACTCAGACACAGATGACCTCCCTGATATCCATACTTTGTATGCTAAAACTCTTAACAAAGGCACTAGATTGGAGAAGACTGTTAGAGACCTGACTAAGAAATTAGATGATCTAAGTCTTATAGTGAAGTTGAATGCTGAAGAGTACACTAACCAGTGTCTGACTCATCAATCTGAAATTGAAACTTTTAATCAGAAATTAAAAGATTTGACTAAAATTAATGAAACCCTGGAAATGAAATACAAGGGAACATTATTAGAACTGGAGGAAGCAAAAACAAAGACAGCTACTGTTTTCAAAAAAAATTCTAAGTTTGAAAACAATTCAAATTGTTTTACTGACTTTGTTGTTGACTCCAAGACCAATTCTGATGATAGAACTGGTATTGGATTTTGCCCTAAGAACAAACCACAAACTACTAAACTTGAACCTATTAAGTTTGTGTCTGGGGGCAAAAGACCAATTGAAACATGTCTAGACTTTCATTTGATTAAAAATGAATTTGATCAAAAGTAATAACAGAAAGACATTGGAGAGTCTAGTACTTCTAAGGCTGACACTGCACTTAAGACTAAATACGTCTGTCCTTTGATCAGAAAGGCTGATTCTACCTATAAGACCATACCTCCTAGGAATAACACTTCTGAACAAAATGCTGTCAAACCTATCTTTAGAAGTTTTCCTAAGGAAATTCATCCCTCAAGCAATCAATATTGCTCCTACTGTGACATTTATGGTCATTCCTTTGAAGGTTGTTATGCTAGGCGTCTAAATACCCCTGTTTACAACACTTCTGTCTACAAGAACTTTAACTATTCTAGGCAAAGTCGTAACAATTATGTCCTTCCAAGACAACCTGATAAGAACTCTAACTACATAAATAGAAAGACCAAAACTAAGAGTTCATTTAAGAGAAAGGCTCCCAGAAACTTTCCTAAACCAAAAGCTCAACTTTTTCACAACAATCAGTTTGCTGCTCCAAATGTTTTTCGACAAAAAACTGTGTCTCGAAAATTTTATCAAATGAGGGCAAACTTGCGCAAAATTAAAACTAGAGCTATTTGGGTTGGAAAAGATGATCTTTTACCACAAATGAAGTGTAACATTGTCATCACTGCTTTAAAAGCTGAACACACTTCATCTGGTTGGTATTTAGATTCAGGATGCTCCAAACATATGACAGGAGATGAAACCAAACTTTTAAACAAAACCAGATTTGCTGGTGGGAAAGTAGTTTTTGGTGATGGTGTTTCATCTCAGATCATAGGTAAAGGAACCCTAAAAGAAGAAGGAATGCCTGTTCTCGAAAATGTTCTATTAGTTAAAGGCCTTAAAGCCAACCTCCTAAGTATATCGCAATTTTGTGACTCTGACCATACTGTCACCTTTTCAAAGAACAATTGTAAAATTCTAAATGATAAAGGTGAATGCATTATTACAGGATTTAGAACACCTGACAATTGTTATACTGTCAAGACTAGTTCTGAAACCTGTAACATTGTCAGAATGGATGACAATGAGATCTGGCATAATCGTATGGGTCACTTAAGTTATGATATCCTTGGAAGATTGTCTAGTCAAGAGATAGTTAGAGGTATTCCTAAAATTAAACCTATTTCAAGTGTTGTCTGTGGTCATTGCCAGGAAAGAAAAATAGTTAAGACTTTGCATAAAAAGGTTAAAGACATTCTCACTTCTAGATCTTTAGATCTCATCCATATGGACCTCATTGGTCCCTCTAGAACTGTTAGTCTTTGTGCACACAGTTATATCCTTGTCATGGTTGATGATTTCACACGATTCACTTGGGTTGCCTTCTTAAAACATAAATCTGACACGTTTCAGAATTTTTTGAAAATTCTTCTAAGAATTGAAAATGAGAAGGACACACAAGTCAATCGCATTCGTAGTGATAGAGGGGGAGAGTTCATAGACACGGGAATAGTTGAATATTGTGACTACAATGGATACAAACATGAATTTAGTGCCCCTAAAACTCCTCAGCAGAATGGCATTGCTGAAAGGAAAAACCGAACTCTTCAAGAGATGGCACGTGTCATGTTGCATGCCAAATCCCTACCTAAATATTTTTGGGTAGAATCCATTAGAACTGCCTGTCACATCACTAATAGGGTCTATCTTAGGAAAAACTCTAAACAAACCCCTTATGAGTTGTGGTACGGTAAGAAGCCTAATCTGAAATACCTAAGAACCTTTGGAAGCAGTGTTATGTCTTTAAAGATAGAGAACATCTGTCTAAATTCGAAACTCGTGGTGATAAAGCCATCTTCTTAGGATACTCTCCAAACAGTCGTGCTTATCGTATATACAATCTACGTACTAAGGCTCTTATGGAATCGATAAATGTAATTGTAAGTGACACTATTGTCGAAAATAAGATATCTGAATCACCTATTGTGGTTGAATCTGAAAATGATTTCAAAACTGATTCACCAGAAATAGATGACTCATTACCTATTGAGAGTCCATAAGTACCTGGCTGGGTATCTAAAGATCATCCCATTGACAACGTGGTCGGTAATCTTAATGAGCCAGTTCGTACTAGATCCCAGTTAAGAAATTATGCTATTTATGCATGTTTCGTCTCCCTTGTGGAACCGAAAAATGTTAATGAAGCATTGAATGACACACACTGGATTTCTTCTATGCAGGAAGAACTTTTACAATTTGTCATTCACGATGTCTGGTATCTTGTACCTCGGCCTCAAAATAAAAATGTTATTGGAACACGTTGGATTTTCAAGAACAAATCTGATGAAAATGGGGTAATCCTTAGAAACAAAGCTAGACTAGTTGCTCAAGGCTAATCTCAAATAGAATGGATAGATTTCAGCGAGACTTTTGCCCCTGTCACTCGTCTTGAATCTGTTCGACTTCTTTTCGCCATAGCGTGTTACTTAAAATTCACACTTTATCAAATGGACGTCAAATCTGCCTTCCTAAATGGAATTATGTCCGAAGCGACATATGTAGAACAACCCAAAGGGTTCATTGATCCTAAATACCCTAATCATGTCTTTCGTCTAAAAAAGGCTTTGTATGGCTTAAAACAAGCTCCTAGAGCTTGGTATGAACGCCTTTCCAACTTTTTGTTGGATAAGGGTTTTAAGAGAGGAGGAAATGACCAGACTCTCTTTGTCAAACATTTTGACAATAATATTATTATAGCCCAAGTCTATGTAGATGACATCATCTTTGGATCTACTTCACCATCTGAAGTTAAATCCTTTTCTGCTAGTATGCATAAGGAATTTCACATGTCCCTTATGGGGGAGCTACAACTTTTCTTAGGATTTTAAGTGAAACGGAATTCTGATGGTCTTTTTGTATCTCAAACCAAGTATGCCTTAGACCTTGTTAAGAAATTTGGCTTAGAGAATGCTAAAGTTGCCAAAACGCCTATGAGTACTACTGTTAAATTATGTAAAGATGAAACTGGAAAGTCAGTTGATTCCACACTCTATCGTAGTATGATTGGTAGCCTACTCTATCTAACTGCCTCACGACCAGACATAATGTATGATGTATGTCTGTGTGCTCGTTACCAGAATAACCCTAAAGAGAGCCATTTATCGAGTGTAAAACGTATAATAAAGTACATAAAAGGCACTCTTAATCTTGGACTTAGGTACACTAAGGATACCTGTAGCACCATCATAGGGTATACTGATGCTGATTGGGCCGGTTGTACTGATGATAGTAAAAGTACATCAGGTGCTTGTTATTATGTCGGCAATAATTTAGTTGGTTGGAGTAGCAAAAAATAGAATTGCACATCTTTATCTACGGCTGAGTCCGAATATATAGCAGCTGGAAGTTGATGTGCCCAATTACTATGGATAAAACAGATGTTAAGCGATTATGGGATTAAAGAAGATCAATTACAATTGTATTTGACAATCAAAGCGCCATTAACATATCTAAAAACCCGGTTCAACACTCGCGAACTAAACATATTAAAATAAGGCATCATTTTATACGCGAACTTGTTGAAACTAAGGAATTAGAAATTCATTACCTGCCTACTGATCTGCAACTTGCAGACATGTTCACTAAACCTATGGACTATAACAGATTTCTGTATTTGCGTAATTCTATAGGCATGGTATGCGCTAATTAAACTCTCAAGACTTTAAGTTTTACCCTTTGTCCATTTCAGACAAAATGGGGGAGAAATTTGAGTTTTATGAGTTCATTTTTTGTTCACATTTCATCTAAACTGCTTGATCTTAGTGTGCATATTTGCAGGAATCTCTTCTTCTGATTGTCTACCGTTTCTAGTGTAAAAATTTGTAAATAGTTGAGTTATGTAATTTTTGACTTTCTAGGAATTGGGTAGATAGTATCTTTTGTATAGGACTAGGTTTTATTTTTTTTGGTTCCCTACGAGTTTTAAGCTAACTCAAAGGAGATTTTGTCTCATATTTCCAAAGGGGGAGATTGAAGCACCTTATACCTTTGACTTGCTTAAGTCTACATTGTATAAGTGCTCAACTAATTTGGAAATATTGACAAAATTGGTAGTCCATCCTAGAAACCAAAAAGCCTCAGAACTTATCTCTCTAATCCTCTTCAATGATCCATGATGATATAAAATGAATCACACTACACACAATCAGAAGTGCATACATGTGTTCATATTGCTTAAAATTGAGTGTGTGTTTAATTCCCCTTGTATTGGAGCTTTAATAATTTTTTGGGAATTTTTATATATTTTTTAAACCTTTTTAAACATTTTTTAAACATTTTTTTAATAAAGGTTTTTATTAATAAAATGTGTTAATATAATGTGTGGGGTTAATATTCTATTATGGAAACTTCATTTTTCACTGAAATGTTTGGTTGGGTACGATCTCAAAGCGCTAGAGACTTCAGGCTGATGTTTTGTAATTAGTTTGATGCGCGTGTGAGAGCCACTCACAGGCCAACACTTGTCATCCTCCGGGTGAATGTATTTGTGTATGTTATGTGAGAGGGCTGGATGGATGTTTGATGAACGTTGGATCATTCCTAATCAAGGGTCTGCATGTGTTCTTGGTTAATCCTGGTGCTGTCCATATGAACCAATCAGAATTGTTTTAATCCACCGCTGTTTTATAACCTTTGGATCAAGTCAAACCTTGCAAGACTTGAACACAACCCTTGATTTCCCTCGAATATCCAGAACCTTCCCTAAGCCCTATAAATACCTTCCTCTTCTCATCCTTAGAGAACTTTTGGGCATTCGTCTTTCTGAGAGAAAAAAATAAGAGAGAAGAGAGAGAGAAGAGAGAAAAGAAAAGAGAGAAGAGAGAGAAAGGGAAATCTGTTAGCCAAACCCTAACCGTAGCCCTAAACAGTTCATCTTCTCAGAACAAACCTTCGTACATGCAATCCCAAACACAACCTTGAGTGTTTGTGAGAGAGAGTGGTTTGTTCTTGTGTTGCTGTAACCTCTTGATCTTTAGATCTTGTACACAACTTAAACATTCATGTGAAGATCTAGTTTCTCTTTCATAGAAACGTTAGATCTATATACTATATGTTACATTTTCACTAGATCTGCATTTTTTATACTTGATTTAAGAAAATCTTACTGATTTGGTTTTTAAAATGTTTTCTGGTTTCTTTTCTTACGAAACTTAATCCTGACCTAGTTGGATTCTCACTTGGAGGGTTTTCAATCTCATAAATGTTTTCAAAAGAGATTGATTAAGGTCTTGACCGATTTCTGAAGCAAGATCTCCGTGGAATCTGGGTTATCTTTAAAGGTCAAAAGGATTTGAGTTCTGTGAGAAAGAAATAAATTAAAATCACTGCATATAGACTTTATATGTAATTTACTAGGACTATTTGTAAATCTAAGTGTGTGTGAGTTCATGCATGTGAATAGGAATCACTACACAAACACTTAACACACTACTACACTGGAAGTGTTGTGTTTAAGATCTGAAATCATTGAGTCGACGTAAAGAAGCTCAAGCAAAGGAAGTTAGCAAACTGAAGAACATCATCAACAAATCAGATTTATGAGAAGTTAGAAGGACACCAAGGGGGTATATTCCTAAACTTAGAATAGGTTGATTTGTGTGCTTGCATGTTGTATAGTTTGTAACTAATTTTTGTTATTAGTGGATTTTTGATTTTGTGACTTAGAAGTCACCGTGGATGTTTCTTCTGTTGGGAGAGGTTTTACCACGTTAATCATTGTGTTGATTATCTTCATCTACTCATCTCATTCTCTAAGTGTGCTGAATTTTTGAAACTGCCTTTGTTTTAAAAACTGATTACACAGTCTTAATTACTCTCGTACATAAGTTTCTTTGTAAACACATCTTGTTTATAATTTTTTTTTATTTTCAAAAGAAAAGGGTTTCTTCAACAAACTTTCGGAGTTTCTTATACAGTTTAACCTTGTGTTAAACGGCATTAGCGACGTTTTTCAAGAGGCTCGGCTTCACCCCATTTAGTAAAATAGTCCACAGCGACCACGAGATATTTAAATCTTCCCCTGGTCGTTGGCAGTGGCCCGACCAAATCTATTCCCCATATGGCAAATGGCCAAGGGGAAGTAATGGGTGTCAATAATGCTTGGGGAGTTCTTCAAATGGAAGAGAAACGTTGACACTTGTCACATTTCTTAGCGTAGGCTATACAATCAGTCCTCATCGTTGGCCAGTAGTATCCTTGCGTCATCACCCTTTGCAAAAGAGTCCGACCTGCTACATGGGCTCCACACGACCCTTCATGGTCCTCTTCAATTAAATCTTTCACCTCGGTGGGATGCACACATCTCTGTAAACCTGCTATAATTCCCCGTCTGTATAGAATACCGTTGGTCAGTACATAACGAGCAGCCTTAAACTTCAGTTTCTTGGATGCAAGTTTGTCAATTGGTAATTCCCCTTTGTCAATATATGCCCTGATGGGATCCATCCATGATGATCCTAATTCAAGGGTAATAAAGTTCATCGTCAGATCTTCATCTATACTCTGACAAACTAAGACTTCAATTGGGATTATTCTTCGTATCTCAGTACGAGTAGCTGATGCTAATCGAGCTAGGGCGTCTGCTCTCGCATTCTCCATTCTTGGTATTCTGACCAGCTGAATAGCAGCAAATTCCGACACCAATTCCTTTGCCTTTGCATGATATCTGATCATTAATTCTCCTTTGGCTGCATATAATCCCATCATTTGATTTATGACCAGTTACGAATCACTGAAGACAATAACTTGTTCTGCCCCAGTGGTTTTTGCCAAACTAAGACCTGCAATCATGGCTTCATATTCAGCCTCATTATTCGAAGCTTTAAATTGGAAACGTAGGGCGTATTCCATGTCAACCTCGTTCGGACTGTTCAAAACTATCCCTGTGCCACATCTTGTAGTGCAAGATGAACTATCCACATACAGACTCCATATAGGTAACTCGTCTTCAAATTTCTGATCTGACAGAGTTCCTTAGTGGAAAATTTGTTGCTTTCTTTCACCATCTCCCGATTTTTCTTGCTGTTCGTCGATCATCTTTTCTTGCCCTTTTACCAACCAAAGCTGGTCTGGGCTTGAATTTGATGATCTTGTAACATCCACTTTCCCTTTTACCAAGCTAAATTGGTCTGGGCTTGCATTTGATGATCCTGTAACATCCACAGGTTGATCAGCGAGCAACTTTTGCTCCTCGGGGGTATCAGGATAGGTGAACTCTTCTATAAAGTCTGCTACCGCTTGCCCTTTTAGCGATCATCTGGGTTCATAGACTATATCATATTCACCGAGTTCTATTCCCCGGCACATCAATCTTCCTGATTTCTCTAGTTTATGAAGGGCTTTCCTCAATGGCATATCAGTATATACTACTATAGTATGAGCCTGGAAGTATGGCTTCATTCTTCTACTTGCCTCGATCAATGCTAGTGCCAATTTTTCCAGCCTTGGATATCTGATCTCTGCTCCTCGGAAGGCCTTACTTGTATAGTAGATTGGCTTTTATACTCCATTCTCCACTCTTATCAATGCCGAACTGACTGCATTCTCGGACACTGCCAGATACAAGTATAATTTTTCTCCCATCACTGGCCTGGATAACATGGAGGTGCTCCCAAATATTTCTTCTAGTCTTGGAAAGACTTCTCACATTCATCATTCCACTCAAAAGTCTTTCTGAGCGTCTTGAAGAATGGAAGACATCGATCAGTTGCTCGCGATACAAATCTGTTGAGTGCTGCTACTCGTCATGTAAGACTCTGCACCTCTTTCTTCGTCGTTGGGGATCGCAGCCCTAACAGATCTTTGATCTTTTTAGGGTTAGCTTCAATGCCTCGCTGATTGACAATGTACCCGAGAAACATGCCTTCTCGTACTCCAAATATGCACTTCGTCGGGTTCAACTTCATTTGGTATTTATCAAGTTGATCAAAGGTCTGGCTTAAGTCAACTAGATGATCAATAACTTTCTTGCTCTTTGTCAGCATATCGTCAACATAGACTTCTATATTGCAACTAATTTGTTCTGTAAACACTTTGTTCATCAGCCGCTGATATGTTTCACCTGCATTTTCAAACCAAAAGGCATAACATTATAATAATAAGTTCCCCTAGGGGTAATGAAAGAAGTACTCTCCCTGTCTTCAGGTTTCATTTTAATTTGATTGTAACCAGAATAAGCATCCATGAAGCTCAGCAGCTCGTGTCCCGAGGTAGCATCCACTAGTTAATCAATCCGGGGCAGCGGAAAATGATCCTTTGGGCATGCTTTGTTGAGGTCGGTGAAGTCTACACACATCCTCCATTTGTTGTTCTTCTTTTTCACCATCACCACATTCACTAACCAGTCTGGATATTTAACATCTTCAATAAAGCAAGCTTTTTGGAGCTTCTCGACTTCCTCCTGTATAGCTTGATTCTTCTTGAGACTGAATACTCTTCTTCTCTGCTTCACAGGCTTGATCTCCTTATTCACATTGAGTTCGTGACATAAGAAATTTGGGTCTATCCTAGGCATATCCTCATGACTCCATGCAAAAGTTTTCTTTCTGCTTCTTAGGAAAGTTATCAATTCCTATTTTAGTGAGGCTTCCAATGACGAACCTACTTGAGTAGTTTGTTCAGGGTGCTCGTCATCCAGGATGATGTTCTCAGTAGCTTCCACCACTTGACCCTTCACGGGTTGCGACTCATCTCTAGGATCCAATGTTTCAATTTATGCACCTTCATCCACTTGATAGGTGATGGTCTTTTTCCTTGATTCCTCCATTTCTTCTTGCTCGATGGATGAATAATAGCATTCCCGAGCTACTTTCTGATCACCTTTAATAACTCCTACTCCAAAATTTGTTGGAAATTTTAGGCATTGATGTACCGTAGATGGTACAGCCTCGAACTTCTTCAATCCTACTCTTCCCATGATGATATTGTATGATGATTGAACATTCTTATCCATCACGAAGAAGCGTATTCTTTATGTTCGACAAGCAGGCCACGTACCAATGAATATGTCCAATTTGATCGTCCCAAGTGGAAATACTTTCTCGCCAGCAAAACCGAGGAGGGGTCTATGATAAGGTTCCAGTTGAGAAAACTTTAGATTTAAACTGTCGAAGCATGAGTAGAACATGATTTCTGCTGAGCTACCATTGTCGACCAGTACTCTTGAAATCATTACCTCATTTATCCTCATTTTGATCACCAATGGGTCATCATGAGGATACAAAACTCCTGCGAGGTCGTTCTTTGAGAAAATAATGACCAGTTTCTCTTTGTTCACCTTTCTCGGGCGATCCTCCTCAGCTAGATTTATTCATTGAATGTATGAGAAAGCTTGAGCCTCACAGAGGTAAGCTTTTCTCTCGACAGTAAGGTCTCCTCCTCCTGCATCTCCACCTGTAATAACATTACAGTAAAATGACCCAAAGCGTATTAAAAATACCTCACGTTCTGGATGCCTTGGTCTCTTGGGAAGATTGGGATCGTCTTCTAGATCAACTTCATGATCTCTCTTCTTGCTCTCCTCTACTCGACGAGGATATCTATATCTCTCTCTTGCTCGGTCGTTGTTTCTTCTATCATTCCTCCGATCAACATACTTTGCCAGTTTTCCTCGTCTGATGAGTGTTTTAATCTCATTCTGAAGAGCTATGAAATTTTTAGTCATATGACCATGATCTTTGTGAAACTCGTAATATTTTTCCTTATTTCTCCTTTCGAGGTCTGCCTTCATTTTCTCTGTACAATTTAATTCCTCGTTGTTCTTGATTTCTTCTAGAACGTGGTTGATGTCTTTCTTCAAAGGAGTATAATTATCAAATTTCTTCAATACTTCCCATGACGACCTTGTTCTTGAGTGTTTGTCACTACCATTGTTCTTATGCTCCTTCTTCTTAGCTTTATCACCTTCCACTTTGGTTTCTTTGGCATCCATATTCTTCTTTGCAGCCATAGCCTCCTCGGCAATCATGATCTTGGTCGCTTTTCCCATCAGATCTGACATGGTTCTAGGTGGATCTTTGTCCAAAGTGTAGTTCAACTTGTTGGGCAGTAGTCCACTCATCAAGGCGATAATCGCTGTCTTTTCTTCATAATCAATGACTTCGAGTTTCTCGTTATTAAAACGAGTTATATAATCTCTGGTACTTTCACCAGCTTTTTGTCTAAAATTTAACAAATGCGCTACTCGTTTAACTGGCTTTGTCCCAAAACAAAAATTCCCAATGAATAACTCGGTCAGTTGAAAGAAACTTGAGATCTTACCCCGAGGAAGATTATTATACCATATTTGAGCAGATCCGGTAAGAGTTCCCAAAAATGCTCTGCATCTCATCTCATTTGGAACAACATAGATGTCGGTTGCAGCTTGGTATTGTTCTATATGAAGGACAGGATCGGTCTTTCCATCATATTTGGGGGTCACAACAGGTGCTTTAAACTTTGATGGTGTTGGAAAATCTACAATGGCCTGGACAAAAGGTGTTCCTCGAACAAAAGTTCATTGTAGAGGGTTCTTGGCTTTAGCCATTTCCCCTAATCTATCCTCCAGCCTCTGAATAGAGCCTTTCCATGCATCATTTCCTTCCTTGGGCCTGTTGGTTCGAGCAACTGATCGAGTTGATGTGGCTTCCTGGGATCTATCTTGACGAGCAGCTGGTCGCGACTGGGCAGATCCTTCCCTTAAATCTAATGGTCGTTGAAAACTCCTCGATACGACTTTAGGAGGACTTCTACTCCTTCTAGGTCCTAATCGATCAAAAGGTGATACCCTACTTAACCTCTCTAGCGCACTAGTCCTTTCTGGAGAGAGAATGATACGTTGTTCAGTATCTGTGGCTCGCACAGACGAAGTTCGTCCAGGTTGATAAGAAAAATCTCCAGACTCCTCATTACGATATGAATCGGTACACCTAGTACGCGAAGAAGGTGCACGGGTATTTCTTTGAATACTTCGCGGTCCTGAATGGGTTGGTGCACCTCTATGGAGGGTTTGTATGAGTTGTTGCATAGTTTCTTGCATGACTGTCTGGCCCTGAGCCAGATTTGTTATTATTCTAGCCAGATCTGGAATATTTGGCGGACCAGATGGATTTGGAGGGCTTCCATCGTTTCGATTACTGGATTCTGGAATATCAGCCATTTGTGATGAATTGTTTTTTTATGAAAAACGATATTACCAGTCGTTTTCCACATATGGCGCCAATCTGTTGATGTAAAAAATTAGATGATATCTAATTATTTAATCACAGATAAAATAAATGAGACAAAGAAGTTTTAAAGTGGTTCAGCCTTATAAGAATGGCCTACGTCCACTGTTACTGTTATTGATGACTATTTGAGAATTATCGATTACAAGTTTAATCAAGAAATTCCGGTCCCCTTATAATGAGGGTAATACAATGTATTTATAGACCTAAGGCTGTAATATGAAAGGGTAATACATTCAATGTTGTACATGTGAAATGGTAATACATTCAATGCCCCTTAAGTGTATACATTTGAATGATAAGCATTTAATGAATAGTCAAACTGTTGGTTATCCTTCTATTAATGCTTTGTTCAAGGTGCAGGTCAGATCGCCTAAGCTGCTCTGTACTCAAGAGTTACTCGGTACTCAAGAGTTCCTCATAGAGTTCTTGTTCCTCGGAGCGTCTGAGTTCCTCGGGGAAGCAGTGTTCCTCGTTGTAGTATGGTTCCTCAGAGTGTCTGAGTTCCTCGGAAGTGTTTGTTATTGCCATGTAGATTGCCACGTGTCTTCATTCGATTGAGCCATGTCAGCAAACTAAATTTAGTATCAACAGCATTCAACATCGTTAGAGACTTTGTTACTTTCTTAAAGTTGTCTTTTCAAAATATTGGAATTTGGGATGTTTAAGCCTTTTATTCGGGCCTTTGACCATGTGATTTCATAATATAGGGATAATTATGATCTACTTGTCATTTAACTAGTATTGTTGGATTAATCAAATTTTTATAAATAAACCATGCAAATTAACGTAGCTACTTAATGTAAGCACTTATTTTCTCAAATTAAAATCGGTAACTAAATCCTTAATAAATGGTGCAATAAAAGGGTTTTTGTTAAATAATAAAATTGGATTTTCCCTCTCCACTTTTAACTACTTGATTCGGTGTTGGTCAACCCAATGGTGACCTAAATCCAGGTTAGGGCATTACAAATGGTATCCGAGCGATAGGATCCTCAGGTGTGATGGAGTGGTACATTTTCTTAGTACTTTTTCCTTATACATTTTCGTGTATATAACGTTTTATATACTGTTTAAGTAAATCTCTTCCACTATGAATTTTGATTTGTATCACTATGTATTGAACTCTCATTTCTTGTGCAAATGCCTCAATGTCGTGATGTGGCTAGTGGGTCAGGTAATAGCGAGCTTAGACGCATGGATCAAGCCTTGCGCTAGCTTGCAAACTCCCTTTCGTAACAACAGAGGGCCAACCATAGTGGAACGGTTGAGAATACTACATCTTCCTCCATCCTAAAGGAGTTTAGGAGGTTACACCCACCCACCATTAATGGGGTGATCAACTCAGATGTTGTAGAGGAGTGGCTTGATAAAATCACTCGAGTTATGGAGATTCTTGACGTACTAGCTGAGCACAAAGTCAAGATAAATTCATTCCATCTTATAGATCAAGAGCATCACTGGTGGAGCACGTACTCTACCAGTACGATAGATACCATATACTGGGGTAGCTTTAGAGTTGACTTCCTTAACAAGTACTTTCCCTAGGAATTTAGGGATGCCAAGAAGGATGAGTTACTTCATTTGATACTTGGTAATACTCCCATGAATGAGTACCTGGTTAAATTTAAAATCTTGTGTAAGTATGTAGATGTAGTTCAAAGGGATGAGGCTAAGAAGATAAGATTGCTCATCATGGGCATTAATCTGGGTATTCAGCGGACCCTGACAGGTATGGATCTATCAAACTTCAGGTCAACAGTGAATAAGTGTATTAAGTTCGAGTTGGATGCTAAGGATGAAAAGGTCATCAGGGAAAATAATAGAGAGCCCAATTGTTCCTAGGGTGGTAGTCATAAAAAGTCGAGGGATGGAGCTCGAGGCCTCTTTACAAAGCTAAAGATTGCTATGGGGTTGGTTCTTAATCTTCTCAGTGTATGAGTGGTCAAGGTCCTATAGACCCCACGGAGAGGAATTATTTTTCTTATGGGTCCACCGGTCATTTTAAGAGAGATTTCCCCAAAAGAGCTTCAAGTATTCAATAAGGTAGTTAGCAGACTGTCAACTATATGCTGGGTGGAGTTCTAATTACACAGGTTCCACCCGGTAGTAGCAGCAACAGTTATCCTCGGTCCATCATCAGCCTGCGAGGCATAGTGTGGATGGATCACATCCAAGTCAGGGGCAGAATAGCCGCGGGCCAGGTCAGGTGCTCGGTGGCCAGAGCAACATGTTTAACCCTGGATGATCATATGCTATATCGCCATTTGCTGCACTTTTTAGTGATCCATCCATAATGGAAGGTATGATTCTTTTCTTTAGTAAATAAGTTAAAGAACAATTTGATTCAGGTGCATCACATTCATTTATTTTGATCTCGTTAGCATTTAGTTTGGGACTTGAGGTAGATTAGTTTTACCCTTTGATCTTTATAGGACTTTTAATTAGTGGCAGTATAGTTTTTTATACGGGTATGGCTAAAGACTGCGTTCTAGAGTACGACTTGATTCTCATGGAGATGGATGGGTTTAAGGTGATCCTCGATATTGATTGGTTATCATGTTTCAATGCTATCATCGAATTCCATCGATGTAGGGTCTTAGTATTCGTTCCAGATGGGTCTCTCCATCATTTTAGTAGCGAGGAGGATGTTGATCGTCCTTGTAAGTTCTCCACCGCGCGTGAATAAAAAAGGTACTTTGGATGGTTGTACAGTATGGTGGTTTAGGATGAGTTGAATGGTATGTTATCAGACTACCAATTCGTGAGGGGGAATCCCGATGTGTTCCCAAACGATATTCCTAGGTTACCTCCGCACTGGGAACTGAATTTTCCAAAGATGTGTGGCGTACTTTTGGGGTGTGGTGGCTAGGCCCCTTATTCAGCAAAAATTCTAGGCTCCCAATCATGTGATCCTGAGTTTTCTTAATATCATGATCATGTTCAAAATGGTGAAGTGTTCAACACACTTACTATGGACACGGACGACAGGATGCGACATAAGGGTTGGTTGATTATTCCATTGACTGACGAGCTTCAGGATGAGGTGAAGGAGGAGACCCATCACTCACGATTCCTCATACATCCCAGTGTTATGAAGATGTACAAAGACATGTGCATATAATTATTGTGGTCCGATATGAAGAAGTTGTAATACCCCATATTTTTACGGCCTTTAATTATGGGATTAATTAAATTTCATTAGGATAAATTAATTTAATATTAATCCGAATTTTTAAAATAAATATTTCCTAGCTTGACGAGAGTTAGTCATTATTGGTAAGAATAATGTTGAATATTACCAGATGAATAAAGTAATATATGAGAAATTTTCGTGAGTGAATAATACAACAATTATAGAAATTAAGTCGGGCTGCGCATGTGTCGTGTCGGGACTAAATTAATGGAATAAAAGTGAATTAATTATAAGTCAACTGTTTGGTCATTTTGAGTGCGCCAATGTGTCCGAAAGGGTCGAGATAGTCAGAAAAGTGTACCCGGGGGTTTAGTTTGGGTCTTGGGACGTTTTTAGGCCTAACCGGTAACTCGGGAGGGCATTTTAGTAATTTTCTTTTTTAAAGCTTAATTATGAACGAAAATTAAAGGGGTATATATGATGGGAGTTAGAGTCTTCGAGGATTAGAATTGGTAGAGTTGCAGAGAGGCTAAGGAAGGGGGAAGAGAGAAGACTCCAAAGGAGAGAACAACCCCACCTACACCACCTTTTGCCTTCTTTCACCACCAACACGTAGATCAAGAAACGAGGGATGCAACCATACCTGTCAACACCTTATCATCAGACCTTCATATATGAGGCAAGTATCTAATTTGTTGTTCTTTGGTTAATAACACATCTATGTTAGTGTAGGATATAATAAATTATGTTTTCATGAAAGATATATGAGATTTGGGAGATTTATATTGAAATTCAAAATAGAAATTATATTAAGACAACCCTATTGTTACATGTAGATGATTAACCACGAAATTGATGTCCAGTAGAGGTTAAAATATGGAAGAATTATGGAGATATGGATCATGAGGATAAAAATACGGTTCTTGATGTATTAATTTGAATTAACCCTTTAATTGATGGCCTTTGATGAATTCGTATATGTTTTACGTTAAAAATCATAGTATGATACAACTGTTGGATTAATTATTTGGGAGTTTGGGACAAAATAATGGAGGTTTTAAGGATTTATGTTAAGGAAACCCATAGGTAAAAGTTGCAGAAAACTGAGCGAACACCTACTTGATCAATCGATCGACTCAATAATGTCGATCAATCGACTCGATCGATCGATCGACCCCTCCTGGAAACTGAAAAATTTTACCATTTTAATGTTAATTCAATCCCAATGTGTAAGGATCCTTGGACTTAATCTAAATATCATAATGGTACTTTAGAAGGACCAGTACGGTATAAATAGGGTCCGGGTAAGATGACTTATTCAAAGATTTAACTGTGGGATTTCGGGGATATGAATTGAGTGGGAAATCGTACGTACGTTAAATTAGACCTTGTGAGAATTAAGAAGGACTTAGACCAGTAGCATAGATATTGTACACCTAATCATCTTATGATTATTAATATGAAACACTTCGAGAGACGAGAAGTACTAAAGAACTAGTGGTAATTGAGAAAATCAAAGAATGATTTAATTATACGTAGGATTCGGGCATTATGTGCCACTTATGGTTAAAATATTATGGGTCGTGGGCGTACCTAGCTGAATAATGTGAATATATATATGAGTGCATGTATATATAGTATGTTAATATATGTGTGTAATCATACTCGCGCTACATGCTATCACGGAGGTTTCCGCGTCGGGACAATCTTATCTCGATGGGACATTTATGGGGGCTATTGACTTGTACCCTAGAACATAGCATCCTTGGTACAAGCTATTTGAGAATGATAGTCAGACAGTCCTAAGAGACGTAAGAGTATGTGTTAACCTCTTAGTGACTTGGAACTATTCTACACCTCCAATATGTGTGTTTTGTGTTAATAATGTTCGAGTGTGATTACGAACTAGTATTTTCCTTTGTACGAGAGATATGGGGACTTGATAGCAGAGTATGCCAACACCATAGATTTATCTGGGGTGATTTATTAGTATATATATTATGAGTCATAAATATATATACCCGTGATTAATCTACTGTGCGTGTAAGTAAATACGTATTGAATAATTCATAGTAAATGAAACAAGTGGTTGCGAACTCGAGGCCTAATATATTCATAATAAAAGGTTAGCTGATATAACTATAATCATGCGATTACTTGAAAAAAAATTGGTGAGGGGAAATTGAATTAGATTAGTAAATTGGGTTAGCTTTATCAGTATTAGTTCGTTAGTACGTTAGGCGTGCACACTAGTCGAGGGGTGAGAATTCCCAAGTGAGTGTCGTGGTACTAACATGTACGTAATATCAACTGGTAAGCATTTTAAATACTTGCTAAACTATTTTTAAAGTTATTTTACACTCGAACTCTGACCCGTTTCTTGTTATCTCTTACTTCTCTTGTATATATATATGTATTATAGGTGCCCAGCCACAGGGGCATCAGGCTTAGATCTTTGGACTGTTGACGTGATGCAACTAGTGTGGGATTTACAGGTCCTTACAATAGAGGACTTCATACTTGTCTTCTCAGTTTTCTATTTAGTCATCATTAGATAGGGTATGTGTCGCCCATTTCCAATTTTATCTGGTCCAAAGAGATTCGTACTCTTGATTTATTTCAGAATTTTGTTTTAGTTTGGATTACTTGTGATTATTACATTGTCCTGCGATTTGGGATATTTTATTTCGATTGATTTATCTAGCATGTTCTTTCATATGGAAGGTTTGGTTTTACTACTATCATTTGTATTCGTGAAAATGGTTTCAAAATTAATAATAACAATCAAACTTAATTAATAAAATTAAATATTTTGACACTTAGCTTGATTATTTATTTGGTGATTAATAAAGAAAATTGTTTTTCGATAGTGATTCTAAGATTGAACCAACCGGACACTTTGAGTTAATTTAATAAAGGACTGATCACCCGGTATTTAATTAGGCCGGGTGTCACAGGTTGTATCAGAGCATAAGGTTCTAGTGTCCTTAGGATCTGTGCGGCTTATTATGCTTCTAGTGTTGCTTCATTTGATATAGAGCCCTATGTTTAGGATTGTTGAATTCTATGGTGAGATTTCGTTCTCCTGCTACAACACACACACACACACACACACACACACACACACACACATATATATATATATATATATATATATATATATATATATATATATATATATATCTTATTTGCATTCGGGCATGTTCGAACAATGATGTATAACAGGCAAGGGCCGTTGGGCGGATAGTAAGAGGCAGGGCTTAGTTAATGTTATAGACTATATTCGAGGATGATGACCGTAGTAGAGGTCACTCCTATTATATTATGAGAAGCCGAGACTGTAAAGATGGCTGGGGTGCAGCATATGATTTTCAAGTGTCACTATAGTTGAAAGTGGTGCCAAATTAGACTCACCCAACATGGTAGGGCTGGGGAGAGCTAGACGAAGCATTGAGGAGAACCATTAGTGGAAGATCTAGAAATGCAAAAATTGTGTGTTAACCAACGAAGGTAAAATATCCAAAGGCTTGGACTTACGTCGGAGTGTGGATAAAAGGAGTGAAAATTTAGGGTAAAATTTTCTTGACTCATCAAAGCAAAGTTATAATGGTAGGAGTCAACCACGACATTTAGAAGTGGAATGTTATGTCAATGGAAGGATATTAGGTACGGTTTACAATCTAACCTCATGTTCCTTCATCAGATGTTCAGGTTAAGATGTGAATGTTGTTCTGAACTCATCACAGGAAGGCCGGACAGAGGTCCATATGTGAAAATGAATTTAATTATTTGACGAATCTTATGCTGGATGAAGTAGAAACAATTGGAGAAGAGGATTTCAAGTGGGAAATTGACTTGTAAGAAAAGTTGATAACACTTAAAGGGAATTATGTTGGATAGCCAATCCATATGGTGATAATGTCACGCATTGTCCATAGAAATTTTAATGCTTCTTTGTGAAGGGAGTTATAGGAATCGAAAAATTTTGTTGGGGAGTAAGACTGGATAAACGCGGTTAATGAGACTCCGCAAGGGTAAACCATCAGGGGACCCATTTAAACGATTTAGATAACTGAATTCTTACCAAGAAATGGTGAATTCAGTAAGGGCTATTTCAGCCAGTAGCACGTTCCTTAAGGACAACAAAGCTAAGGGAATAATGGCGGTAGCCATCAGTAATCGAGCCTACCAATGTCCGAGAAAAGGATAACCCTAATATGGTGAATATGACCAGTGATAAGTGGATTGTGCATAAAGGTATTTTGCGAAGAGTGAAACCACATGCGTTAATTTTTCCCAAAGAGAGGAAAGGGACAAGAGTATGGTGCCTAGTAAAGGGAAATGATTAAAGTAGTTTTTGTTTTGGTTCGGACAAGCGTGTTATGTCTGGAAACCATTTAAGAAGCTAGGGAGACTGGCAAGGTAGGAGTATGAGTTTTACCCTCGAAGGATGAGGCGAGTTTTATATGACACAAGCGAGTCAATACATTTTGATTATTTCTTAATTCTCATGTGAGACGAGCTTAGTGCGTATATCGATAACGTTATTATTATGTGGATGTTCTCCCTGGTATAGCGAGCTTACCTTTAGTGTTATCAGCGGAGGATGAATGGGTTTATTGATGGTGGTACCTACCTTATTGAGATTACTAATTTTAGTGATGTGTTATACGAGAATGATATTGTCCTGATTATGGTTTTATAGTAATGATTAGACCAATAGTGGGCAGATATCGCAAGTCTATTGGGGCTACTTCTCTAGTGCAAGATGTTTTGTTCTGGCGAAGCCTCACCCGTGAGAGGGTCGGACTCGCATTTATATCATATATTATAGAGGCTTCGAAGGTTATAGTGGTATCAAAAAACTTAGTCCCAGGGTGTGTAAGAACTTTATTGTCCTGATTCGGTGTGTATTTTATTTACCGTTACGCGAAAAGATTTAACTCATTATCATGTTTAGTGCTCAAGGCTTGGTGATAGAAAGAGCTCATTGTTATATCGATCCTTTAGAGATGTGGGAGTTAAGATTTGTATTCATATTTTTGGAGACAGGATCTCGAGAGTCCCGATTGTATGTGTATGAGATTTATGGAACGTCATTACCACCAATTCTGAGCGATAGTGTAATTGGCAAAAAGTTATTTTCTTAAATGTAATTGTGGAAAGAGACATGACTTTTATGTAGAGAGACGGGAATATAGGGGTACATGTTATGGGATGAGGACCTAACAGATTTCGATAATCAACAATGCTAGGTAGTAGTGTATCGGGGGCTTCCTTATTTGGATTTTGCTTTGCGAGACATCTCGCGCTTGAAACTTAGCGTAAGGTTGGAAGTAGGGAGATGTTTGGTCATTCATCCATAAGTCCGGTACCTTGGTCGCTATAGAAGTATGTAGTTATAACTGTAAGTAGTTTAGTTACGATATAAGGATAGTGGATCCAGTTGTGAGGTGAGGAGGCATTGGAAATTTTGTCTTATCACCATGAGTTCAGGGGTGGAACGATGTCAAGGAGGATTTAGAAATTCAATTTCTAGGGTGATTGAGAGTTCCCCAAGTATTGTAACCACGTTGTGAGCACATGGAAAATAAATAATTGGGTGTTATGTGTGAAGTGTATGTGATGTTTATGCTGGTATGCACGATTTATAGGTTGTGGAGGCATCCAGGTTAGCTGAGGTTAGAATCGTTCGTGTTAAAGGAACGTGGGAATATATGTGTGAAATATATGCCTGAGGGATTAATATAACAAAGTAGAAATAGTAAAGTGGATTAAGCATCATGTGAGAAGGACGATAATCCATAAATACATGTGCAATCAGAATAGCACACCCAAATTTGGTGGAAAGGCTGTGGGAAGCCATTTAAAAGGAGTATTCCTTGAGAAGGGTAAAATTTAACTATTATGGAAAACGCTCGGAGAAACGTTTTTCCTAGTCGAATATTGAGAGAGACTTGCGCGTAGGTAGAATGATGATGTTAGTAAGGTATAAAAAGTCTAGAAGTGCACATCGTGGAGAAAAGTGCATGAGTCAGAACTTTCAGTATACGTCGAGGAAAGAAGGGGAGTATTAAGTATCACTTAATGTGAGACATTAGAAGTGGAAGTCGATGTTTAGCGGGATTTGGTGAGTAGTCTCCGCATGCACTACTCATAGATAGAATTCGGTTAGAGCAAGAGCTTCAACCAGAAAAATTTGTATCAAGCCGACGATTTCGATAATGGAAGAGGGCAGTCAAGTCGCTAATATTTCTTTGATGGGTTGACAACCTCAAGGTAAGGTCAAGAATTACTTCGAATATGTGGAACAAGTTGACCAAGAAGAAAGCGATTCATATTCCTTTGGGGTGATTTAAAATATTAGATAGTGTGCCCCAGTCTACCTTTGAAAAGAAGGATCGCGCCGATACGTGGTCCTGCCCGACATTGTTCAGAACTAGGATGAGATTATTGAACCCCACCTTCAATATGGGATTTTAGTAAGAACTGAGGATAACATCTCGTTTGGGAGAAGGTTGTATCACCTATAGACGGGGAGTATGCAAAGGTGATTAATGACTAGTGGAGTTGTATGAAAGTAATTTCGGACTCATTGTGGTCATTTCATATCCGCAGCAATTATAGCTCGTTAGTAAAGTATATTATGGTACTTGGGAGAAGTTATTACCTAATGCTAGAGTTATGTGTAAGCACCCATACCTGTTTATGGTGGACACAGTACTTATTGAGGTTTTGTGCAAAGAACCTTGCTATTCCCCCTCTAAATATTTAGAGGTGAGTGGATAATCAGAATTTTTGATTGGTCGAGTTAGAGTCCGATGACTATGGTGGAATTACCATAAAAAATTTTAGGTGGCTGTCGAGTTAGAACATAAAAAATCGAGATTCGAAGAACCGACAAGAGTGGTCAAATGATCATATGGTTTCTCTCAAGATGGGAGTTTTGTGTTTAGATAAATATGAGTAGTTGATACGTAGTTAGGTCCCTCCCGATGATATTGAGAGAATGGGGGCCAATGATATATAGGCTCGTCTTATTCGAATATCGTTAGGTAGGAGAAAGTTGAAGTTCCGTCAATGAGGTGTGACCCTATAACCGATAAAGTGTTGAGACTGTTAAACAAGCTCATGTGAGGCGATGGCTACAATGATTGAGCGCCTTACTCTGAAGTTAGTTTTACGTACTGATAAAGTATCCAGAATTGTTTCACTAGGTAGGCCTTATTTTCCGAATTTCGGGACAAAATTCCATTATTAGGGGGGAAGTATGTAATATCCCGTATTTTTACCGCCCTTAATTATGGGATTAATTAAATTTAATTGGGATAAATTAATTTAATATTAATATGGATTTTTAAAATAAATATTTACTAGCGTGATGAGAGTTAGTAATTATTGGTAAGAATAATGTTGGATATTACTAGATGAGTAAAGTAATATATGAGAAATTATCGCGAGTGAATAATACGACAATTATAGAAATTAAGTCGGGACGCGAATGTGTCGTGTCGAGACTAAATTAATGCAATAAAAGTAAATTAATTATAAGTCATCTGTATGGTCATTTCGAGTGCGCCAATGTGTCAGGAAGGGTCGAGATAGTCAAAAAAGTGTACCCAGGGGTTTAGTTTGGGTCTCGGGACGTTTTTAGGCCTAAACGGTAACCCGAGAGGGCATTTTAGTAATTTTCCTTTTTAAGGCTTAATTATGGACGAAAATTAAAGGGGTATATCTGATGGGAGTTAGAGTCTTCAAGGATTAGAATTGGTAGAGTTTCAGGGAGGCTAAAGAAGGGAGAAGATAGAAGACTCCAAAGGAGAGAACCATCCTACCTACACCACCTTTGCCATCTTTCACCACCAATGCGTAGATGGGGAAATGAGGGACGCAACCATACCCGTCAACACCTGAGAATCAGACCTTCATATCTGAGGCAAGTATCTAACTTGTTGTTCTTTAGTTTATAACACATCCATGCTAGTGTAGGAGATAATAAATTATGTTTTCATGAAAGATAAATGAGATTTGGGAGATTTATATTGAAATTCTGAATAGAACTCATGTTAGGACAACCCTATTGTTACATGTAGATGATTAACCACAAAATTGGTGTCCAGTAGAAGTTAAAATTTGGAATAATTAGGAAGATACTGATCATGAGGATAAAAATAGGGTTCTTGATGTATTAATTTGAATTAACCAAGGTTCTAAAAAACGCGGCGCGTGACCGAGGCGTGGAGGTCAAGCCTTAAGCCTTAGAAGCCTAGGCGGGCCTTGGGTGTAAAAAGGCATTTAGGCATTTTTTAATAAATTTTAATAGTTTTTTTTACTATGGCAAGGCTATTAATAGCGTTTAGACAAGACATATTTGTAAATTAAAGTAAAAAAATACTTTAAAAAGGCGTTTAGACATACCTTAAAAATATATCTAAATATTTGTAAATTAAAATACTAGTTTTTTAAAATACAAAAAAAAACAAAAAAAATTGCATTTTTTCACGCCTTACCCCCAAAAAACGCGCATTTTTTCACACCTTACCCCCAAAAAACGCGCATTTTTTCACGCCTTACCCCAAAAAATGTTGACTATCGTTGACCATGCCTTGATCCACGCCTAGGGTCAAAACTTGGCGTATCTAAAAAGCCTCACTCCTTGGCGCCGCCTAGGCTCTCTTTTTAGAACACTGGAATTAACCCTTTAATTGATGGACTTTGATGAATTTGTATATGTTTTACGTTAGAAATCATGTATATAGTATGATACAACTGTTGGATTAATTGTTTGGGAGTTTGGGACAAATTAACAGAGGTTTTTGAGGATTTATGTTAAGGAAACTCGTAGGTTAATATTGTATAAAACTAGGCCAACACCTGCTTGATCAATCAATCAACTTAACAATTTCGATCGATCAACTAGATCAATCGATTGACCCCCTTTCATCGATCGATCGACCCCTCCTGGAAACTGATATTTTTTTCCCTTTTAAAGTTAATTCAGTCCTAATGTGTAAGGACCCTTGGGCTTAATTTAAATATCATAATGGGACTTGAGAAGGACCAGTAGGGTATAAATAGGGTCCGAGTAAGACGACTTATTCTGAGATTTAATCGTGGGATTTTGGGGATATGAATTGAGTGGGAAATCGTGTGTACATTAAATTTGACCTTGTGAGAATTAAGAAGGACTTAGACCGTAGGGTAGAGAGTGTATACCTACTGATCTTATGCATATCAATATGAAACACTTAAAGAGCCGAGAAGTACTTAAGAACTGGGGGTAATTGAGAAAATTAAAGAATTATTAAACTATACGTAGGATTTGGGCATTATGTGCCACGTTTGGTTAAAATATTGTGGGTCATGGGCATACCTAGATGAATAATGTGAATATATACGAGTGCATGTATATATATATATATATATATATATATATATATATATATATATATATATATATATATTATGTGAATATATGTGTGTAATCATACCCGTGCTACTTGCTATCACGGAGGTTTTCGCACCGGGACAATCTTATCTCGATGGGACCTTTATGGGGGGATATTGACTTGTACCCTAGAACATAGCATCCTTAGTACAGGCTATCTAAGAATGATAGTCAGGCGGTCCTAAGAGACATGAGGGTATGTGCTGACCTCTTAGTGGCTTTTAACTATGTTTCGCTTCTAATATGTGTGTTTTGTGTTAATACAGTTCGAGAGTGATTACGAACTAGTATTTTCCTTTGTATAAGAGATACAGGGACTTGATAGCAGAGTATGCTAGCACCATAGATTTATGTGGGGTGCCTTATTAGTATATATATTATGAGTGATAAATAAATATACATGTGATTAATCTATTGGGCTTGTAAGTAGATATGTATTGAATAATTCATAGTAAATGAAATAAGTGGTTGCGAACTCAAGTCTATATTGAGACAAATATAACTGGCCTAATATATTCATAAGAAAAGGTTAGCTGATATAACTATAGTCATGCGATTACTTGAAAAAAAATTTGGTGGGGGGAAATTGAATTAGATTATTTAATTAGATTAGATTTATCCAGATTAGTTCGTTAGTACATTAGGCGTGCACACTAGTGGAAGGGTGAGAATTCCCAAGTGCACTGACATGTATGTAATATCAACTGGTAAGCATTTTATATACTTGCGAAACCATTTTTAAAGTTTTTTTACAGTCGGGCTCTGACCCGTTTCTTGTTATCTCTTACTTCTCTTGTATATATATATATGTATTATAGGGTCCCAGCCACAGGGGTGTCAGGCTTAGATCTTCGGACTTTTGACGTGATGCAGCTAGTGTGAGAGTTATAGGTCCTTGTAGTAGAAGACTTCATCCTTATCTTCTCAGTCTTCTATTTAGTCATCATTAGATAGGGCATGTGTCTCCCATTTCCAGATTTATCTAGTTTAGAGAGATTTGTACTCTTGATTTATTTCAGTATTCTATTTTAGTTGGGATTACTTGTGATTATTATATTGTCCTGCGATTTGGGATATTTTATTTCGATTGATTTATCAAGCATGTTCTTTCATTTGGAAGGTTTGGTTTTAATACTATCATTTGTATTCGTGAAAATGGTTTCATAATTAATAATAACAATCGGACTTAATTTAAAATTAAATGTTTTGACACTTAGCTTAATTATTTATTAGGTTATTAATAAAGAAATTTTTTTTTGACAATGATGCAAAGAATGAACCAACTGGACACTTTGAGTTAATTTAATAAAGGACTGATCATCGGGTATTTAATTAGGTGGGGTGTCACAGAAGTATATGGTTACATATGTGGCAAAGTGCTACACTTGTCAACAAGTAAAGGCCGAGCATAAAAAACCAGCAATGCTTTGCAACAACTACTAGTGGGGGAATGGAAGTGGGAGCATATCATGATGGACTTTTTCATAGCCTTACCATAATCTGAGCATGGTCATGATGCAGTGTGGGTTATTATGGATCGACTCACAAAATCCGCAGATTCTTTGCCGATTAAGTTGACAGACAACATGACTAAGTTGGCGAGGCTATATGTTCGGGTTATAGTCAGACAACATAGTGTTTTGCTCTCGATTGTCTTAAATAGGGATCCCCAAGTTGTATCTGAGTTCTAGAAGATGTTTCAGCAATATTTGGATACCAAGTTGAATATGAGTAAGGAGTATCACCTTAAGACTGATGGGTAGTCAAAACGAACCATCTAAATTTTAAAGGACATGTTAAGGGCTTTCACACTCGACTTTATGGGTAGTTTGGCGGAGAATCTGCAACTGGCATATTTTTCCTACAATAATAGTTACCTAGCAAGCATCAAAACGTCTCCCTATGGGATGACATACTTATCTTTGGTTTGTTGGGCAGAGGTGGGTGAGAAGCATCTCACTAATTTAGATTTTATTAGAGAAATGACTAATAAGGTTTAGGTAATTCGATAGAGCATCATGACAAAATAGATACGTCAAAAGAATTACGTCGATAGTCGTCGCACACCTCTAGATTTTTGGGTAGGTGACCATGTAATGTTGAATGTTAGGGCAAAAATCGGTATTCAACGATTCGGGCAGAAGGGGATATTGGTCCCATGGTATATCGATCCCTTCGAGATCTTGGAATGGATTGGGAATGTATCATATCGCTTGGTGCTATCTCTAGAGTTTTCCCAAGAAATAATGTTTTCCAAGTCTCTATGTTGAAAAAGTATCTTGATGACCCTCATTACATCATAGAATGGAACCACATTGAGTTGCAGGAAGACGTTACGTTTCCAGTGTGACTAGTGTCTATTTTGGACCGTGAGGACAGGGTCTAGTGAAATAAGGTAATTCCATTGGTGAAGGTTCTTTGGAAGTTTCAAGGTGTCAAAACTGCGACTTGTGAGCGTGAGCTGGAAATGCAGGAGAAGCACCCGAAAATCTTTCTTTTGTAGGTTATTCTGATTTTGAGGATGAAATTTCCTAAGGTGGGGAGAATGTAACACCGGGACCCGAGATTTAATCTCTTCCCATGTAAATTTGAATTTATAGGTGAATGTTGAATTTGAACCATCATTGTAGCCTTCATGCATATTGAATTGGACTTTTTATGGCATAAAATTTAATAGTGGAATTTTTATGTTGTTCAAACAAGAAGTATGGTCATTCGAACGAGGATTGAATGACTTCTAAAGACTGAGAAAACGGTCAATTTTCTTGATCCAAAATCTAGTTGGAAAGCCATTCGAACGAAGTACCCTGTCGTTCGAATGAAGGGGATTTCTTATTTGAATGAGGTACTTCTCACATCCCATTTAACCCAAGATTTTTGCATCATTAGTACCTCATTATATGTCATTCTAATGAATATGGATCTCATTCGAACGGGTCGTTCAAACAACCAGAGATGAATTTGAAAATCTACATATTTTTAATGTGTTGTCAACACATGAGCCATTGGATCTATGAGATGTCAACCTTTGGTGCACTAGATCAAATAAAACGTGTTTGGCATGGGGAAAACCTCAGGTAAATAATATTTATGGGTTTGTTGGTTATTTAAGAGAAAGAAGGAGGTGGGTTCTTCCACCCATTTGCATATCATCCATAACTTCTCACTCTCTCTAGTACAAGAGCATTTCATCCTCCCCAAATCATTCCCACCGTAGTTAAAACATACCTCCACCATAATACCCCATTTTCACCCCATTTCCAGGTTTCATTCTACCTCTACAATACTTTTAAAGATAGAAGTTGGGTATGGTGGAGTGAGTATGAGCATTCAAGATAGCTTTGGAGTGTTTCAAAGAGCTTTTGGAGTATTTTGGAGACTATAGTTTCCATCTTCATCTTCTTCATTGTTATCCTCTTCAAACCTTGAGGTAGGGTTGTTCTTTCTCTAAGTTTTTAAGGTTTCAAACCATGAAAAATATGTAGGATGCAAGCTAGATATGATTTAAACTGAAAAATGAAGATATTTTCTAGTATGGTCAAGTCTTGTAAAAAAGGAGTTTTAAAGAAGATAAAACCTAAATGGATTTTGATGAATGGAATTTTTAATCTTGATATATGGAGAGTAAGCACATAAAATATAAATCCATGTTAATATCTTGTTTAGTTTCATAGTTGAGGATTTTATAGGCATGAAATCATTTTTAACATGTGTAGAAACATATAATATGTTTGTAGAAGATATTTTGGACTTGATAAATGATGTTAAAATGGTTTTCATTAGGAAACAATAAAATGTGGAAAACATCCTTAAAATTGTGTTATAAATATTGTTAAAAATGAAGAAAACCAATATTTGATGTTATATGTGATAATGGGGTAAGGTAGAAGAAATTTTGCTAAAATGGTCTTCAAATGATGAAATGTATTTGATGTAGCGAAACATAATGATGAAGCATTATTTTTCAACATAAAATCATAAAAGGATGGTTTTCAAAGGAAATTTTGACCATTAGTTCCAAATGATTTAAATATGTTTTTCACAAAGTTACGACGAAAAAAGGGTAAAACGGTAATTTTGATAAAATTAAGGGTTGTAGTGATCGGACATCCTCGTTAAACCTTATCGGTCAGTTTTCAATAAAAACAGATAAAGTGGAGAAAATGGCATGTTGACAAGATGAAATGATGATATAAACCATATAAATGATATAAACGGAAAAATTATGGAATATTGTGGACACTTACAAAAATGTTAAAATATATTGATATGGGCTCGGATGCACCGGAAATAATTAAGAAGGGACCGAAGCCCTAGGATGAAAGATCCAAAATCACTGGCCAGAGCATATGGTAACATAGCCAGCAGTGTGGAACCCGTTAAATAAAGCGAATATTTGAAAAAAATTTAGAGAAGATAATGCAAAAAAAATGAATATGGTTGTGCTCGAGAATATAAATAAGACAACCCAATGAAATGTGATAAAAAGGACACTAAGGAATAAAATGTGGTTCATTAGCCTTTAGACCAGATGAAGGGTGGTATAAAATGGTTAAGCGTGAGTATGAGTGCATTGCATGGCAGTTGCATTAATACTAGCTAAATTGTTAAATGTTTTCAAAATTATTGAAATACATGTTATATGTATAGTATTTTTGCAGAAAACGTATATCTTAGTATTACCAAATAATTTTGTATAAATATTTCATATTTATCCTTATAATTTAGGTAGTTTTATAGTCCCATACAATGTAAAGAAGATTGACTTATCTCATTTTCATTCCAGTGACCCTATTTGGCAAGTGTTCCTTATTTCGTGTATTTCTCATATATTTTATAGGTATTTATTGCAAAATGAATGAGCGAGAGAAATCAAAATAAGAAAAGAAAATAAGGAAAAGAATTTCAAAGGCAAAAATATAATTTGTATACCAAACCGCGAAAGCGGAGTCTAAAGAAGAGTTGAAGAGTTTGACTCTACGGGTAGACTAGAAGAAATGAGACCAGATTCTGAGTTATGGTTGAAGTGTTATAAGTGTAGAAAGTTGAGAAGGATCCAGGGGTATTTTTGTAATTATCCAGCATTCAAATCGATTTGAAGAACAAAGATTCAGTTTAGAATTGAACCCGTTCGGTCATCAAGTGAACTGATTTGGAATGACTGTGTGCAAAATTTATTTTTAATACTTTTATTAATGAGAGTTGTGTATGGTTAAAACACTTGAAAAAACATGTCCAACTTAGTTAGTTCATAATTAGACTTAGTTTCACATTAGTTTTACCTAGTTTCTGAAGGCTAGGAGGGGGAAGAAATATCAAGACTGAAGTTTCTAATTCTCTTACATGAAATTTCAATAAAAAGCAAGATTTCTTTCCAATTTTTATTCCAAGCTTGGTTTTTGATTGTTTTTCTTTCCTTATTTCTTCACTGATGTTAATTATTTGTTTTCTTGCTATATTTCTATCATAATGTCTTAATGTTACGTTAATAATTCATGCATAGTTATATTTAACATGTCCGACCATATAATTAGAGGGTTGGGGTACATAAACCCAACCTAGGTTAATAAGTTGGATATAAAATTGGATGAAATTATAGAGATCCGTAGGCTTGATATTTTATAGATACAAGTACTAAAGGTCTCTTAACTTTGTTTACCCTATGTAACCGGGGTGTTTAAGAGTGTAATCTGCGTATCGAAAATCTCGCCATTCATGTTAAATCTATTATTGACTAGATATTGCGCGGAGTAAAATCCTCATATGTTTAATGCTTTGAAAATTTTAATGTTCTCTTCTAACTATTAATATAATTTTTGAAAATTTTGTATCCAACGAATTTACCTAAGGTTCGGGGAAGTTTATTTCAATCCCATTTTTTGCATATAGTTTAAATCAAAAAGTTTTTTTCCTTGCATGCATAGTTGGTTCACATTTATTAATTAGGTTGCATTAGTTACATAGAAGATTTCATAAGAACTCATCACGTTTTTCTTTCTTTTTCATGAGTCGGTCATTAGATTTTAGACACCTTCCGTAGTAGTCGTTACGTTTTACAACTTATTTCATGAGTTAGATACCTGAATTGCTCGGATTATTACTTACGTGACTTGCTTGCACTTGAGCCGTAATTCACATGAATTAGAGACAATTTTGAGTCGCATCAAGTTTTTTGCGTCGTTGTTGGGGATTAAGTAGATACTAGGTTGGGAAGAATTAATCTAATAATTTGACTCCAATCTTAAAAAGCCAAAGAAAAATAAGAAAATTCATAAAACAAATAAAATACAAAAAATAGAAAAATCAGAAAACATTCAAAAAATATTCTCTCGTGCTTTAAATGCAAAACACTCCATCCAATCCCACTCCTACTCCTCATATGGTACATGAAAATCCCATTGAAGAATTCAGTCTTGATAGTCCACACACTCCAAACGCTTCAAATTTTTAGCTCTCACCTCCTACACCACACAACTCCATCATGAGTCACACTTTGAGTCACACGTCTAGGGCGTTCAGTGAGGATATCGAGTCACTAAGTAAGAGCGTACTTTCTAACAATGATAGTTTCGGGATGGGTGAGGGAGTGATGTTGTATTTCTCCATAAGAGGCCTCTTATACCCCGAGAAAATAGTCGCTCTAGGTCGAATTATATTTCCATATCATGCGGGGTAGTTTCATTTAGTAATGAGACGATTTAGATTCTCCATACATTCCATGGTATGGAGTCGAAAATGCCCAACCTCCCCATTAGAGAGTTCGAGGAGGCGTGTGATACTATCAATGACCAGACGTGCACCCAAGATGTAGTGCGTCCCGAGATTTTTTCCTTCTCCCTTAAGGATAAGGCTAAGACATGTCTTCGATTACTAGCACCGAACTTGATAGCCACTTGGAGGGATATGCAGGCTAAGTTTCTCCAAAGTTATTTCCCGCACATAGGACCAATTCTATTAGGGCCCAAATTATTACCTTTAGAAAAATGATAATGATCCTTTTGATAGATGTTGGGAAAGGTTTAAGGAGTTCATCTATATGTTCCCACACAACGGTTTTGAGAAGTGGAGACTCATTTCCTACTTCCATCATGGGTTACGTTTAAGTTCCAAACAACTTGTTAAAACTATATGCTTGGGAGAGTTCTTAGTCTTAGACGTGAACGTACTGGAGGCCCATTTTAAGCATGTCGCTAAGACTACTCAAGCATGTGACACGTCATATCCAAATACCCAACCCAAAGCTACACACACGGCCACGTCTTTTTCTGCATCCGATCTTTATCAATTGGACAAGGAAGCAAAATTGAAACTCCAAATCAATCAAGTGTCCAAGAGGTTAGAAGACATGGTCGAAGCTAGGGAGAGACGTATTTGGAGCCAGTTGAGCATTGAGAGAGGAGGTTTGCGCTATTTGTGAGGCGAGAGATTTAACTAAGGAATATCCAATGATACTCGCCTACAAAGTGATGCTCCAAGAGCAAGTTGAGGCGATGGGATCCTAGAAGGGTAATTTTAACTCCCCTCACGGTAATTCATACAACCCCTTATGGCGAAGCCATCCCTATTTTAGTTACGAAAAATTGAACACAATGATGAATCTGAATCCACATGTTGCCCAACAACCACCACCACTCCGACCTTACCAACAAGCTCCACCTATGCAAGCTCCCACTCTTGCGTCGTATATAATCCCATAATGGAAGAGCCTAGATGACACTTTAGACCAATTCATGCAAACTCACTCAGTGATAAATTCTCAAAATGTCCAAAATTTTGCCGACTTAAAAGGCGTCGTTGTCTAAATTGCAATCTTCCCTAAGTGTCCAAGAGAACGACAAGTTTTTCTCCCAAGGAAAAAGACCTCCCCATGGTCAAAATTGTGTTATCTCAAATATCTATGTGAACAAAGAGCAATATCAATGGGTTACCACACTATGTAAGGGAGGGTTGTTGACTTGTCACCATCCCCATACGAAAAGCAAAATGACAAGGAGGTTTTGCCCGAAACGAAATAGGATGAAGATTCCCCCTTGGAGGAGATTGATAAATAGGACAAAATTAAGCCCGATGTGGTAATGAAACCCCCTAATGCTACTCCTTACTCTCAATGTTTGGTCCCTCCCCTAAAGGGGCCATTAGTGATGATATTTTAGAAGTGCTTAAGCAAGTAAAGCTTAATTTACCTTTTCTCGAGGCAATAAAGCAAATTTCTGCCTATACAAAGTTCCTTAAGGACTTGCTAACGGTGAAACGTAGACTAAAGGTAAAGAAGGTTTTCCTAGCATAAAATGTAAGTTCAGTACTTTTGAGCGACCTCCCACCAAACTATAAAGATCTGGGTTCACCCACCATTTCGTGCACCATTAGACAGAGCAAAATTAAGAGAGCTCTATAATATTTAGGGGCAAGTGTTAATATTCTACCTCAATCCATCTATAGACAACTTGATTTGGGGGACCTTAAGCCCATAAAAATTACTCTTCAACTCGTGAATTGTTTTGTTAAGATACCTTGGGGGATTATTGAGGACGTGATCATCCAAGTCGACAATTTCTACTTCCTGATTAATTTTTTCATTTGGGACACGGATCCCTCCGCTCCTTCGATCCATAATGTTCTCATGATCCTTGAACGCCCATTCTTAGCTACGGCTAATTCTTGATTAACATGTAAAATAGACAAATAAAACTCACATCTTATCGAGGAGGTAGTACATTAACACGTTAAGGGTAATCACACTAGGGGTCCTTTAGAGGTGTATCTTGTTATGGCGAGTGAGAGTGATAGTGTGTACACCGAGTTCGATAGAGAGGTGAAGGAGATAGGATAGTTGTTAGATACGAGTGAGAGCGATAAGTACGTAAGAGTTAGTTGGTTATCTCAATTCGAGGAACTACCATCAAGAAAGTCCCACAAGGTTCCCTTCAATGAGAAATTTCCTACCCTCGAATTGAAAAATCTTCCTTCAAATATCAAATATGCTTACTTGGGAGAGGATGAGACATTCCTTGTTATCGTCTCCTCGAGCCTATGTAAAGAGCAAGAGGTAAATATTATTTCCATTTTGAGGAAGTACCGAAGTGATTTTGGTTTGAGTATTGCGAATTTGAAGGGTATAAATCCTTTAATTTGTACCCATAAATTCCATCTCCAGGAGGACGTGAGACCCTCGAGAGAGATGCAAATGCGTCTAAACCCGATGATAGGAGACGTCATGAGAGCATAGCTCATTAAATTATTGGATGCGGGCATCATCTATCCCATCTCGAATAGAAAATGGGTGAGTCTTATTCAAGTCGTTCTGAAGAAATAGAGAATCACCGTGGTTAAAAACTCGAAGGGAGAACTTATTTCAAAATGCACCACCACCGAGTGGTGCATTTGCATTGACTATTGAAAACTCAATGATAGTTCTATAAAATATCACCTCCCTTTATTGTTTATGAACCAAATCCTTGAGAGAGTCTCATACCACCCTTTCTATTGATTTTTAGATGGTTATTCCAGATATAACCAAATTGAGGTATATGTGATAGATCAAGAGAAGACTAAGTTCACATGTCCTTTTGGCACATTTTCCTACAAACGTATGCCATTTGGATTGTGTAATAGCCCTACGACCTTTCAAGGGTTCATGCTTAGTCTATTTAGTGATAGGGTCGAGAGTGTCCTTGATGTGTTCGTGGACGATTTTAGTGCCTTCGGATCCTATTTTGACTATGCCTTGATAATCTTAAGAAAGTGTTAGCTTGATGTGTGAAAAATACTTGGTACTAAATTGGGAGAAGTGCCATTTTATGGTTACCGAAGGCATAGTTCTTAGCCATGTTGTGTTATCCAAAGGTATAGAATTCTATAGGGCAAAAACTAACGATAGATTTGATCTTCCACTACCTAAGTCATTAAAGTATGTGCGCTCTTTCTTGGGTCACACAAGGTTTTATTGTAGGTTTTTTAAGGACTTTAGTTCCATCACTAAACCTTTAAGAAACCTACTTATAAGGGATTACCCTTTTGAGTTGAGTGATGTATGCCAAGCCGCTTTTGACAAATTAAAAGCATGTTAGTCTATGATCCCATCATGCAAGCTCCGAATTGGATCCTTCCATTCGAGTTAATGTGTGATGCAAGTGACTTTAGGGTGGGGGTTATTTTGGTGGAAACGAGGAGACAAAAAACCCCATGTCAGTTACTACACTAACTGGACCTTAATCGGAGCCCAATTGAACTACTCCACCACGAAGAAAGAGTTGATAGTGATAGTGTTCGCCCTTGACAAGTTTCACTCCTATATTATTGGGTCAACCACTGTATGCATTACTGACCATGCGATGATCAAATATCTCCTTTCTAAGAAAGATGCGAAGTCGCGCCTCATTAGGTGGATCTTACTACTCCAAGAGTTTGACCTTTCCATTGAAGACGAGAAAGGAGTAAAAAATGTCACAGCCAATCATTTCTCGAGGATCTCATCTGATGTACCTTAAGATCATTTACCCATAGAAGAGTAATTTTTGGATGATTAATTATTCATCACTTCCTCTCTCCCTTAGTTTGCAGATATCGTTAAATATCTTCTTACGGGGTGACGCGACCACAAATGTGTCTAGTGTGCGTGTTATTTAGGCTCAAGTGCAAGCATGTCTCTTAAGTAATAATTCGATAAGTTGGGTATCGATCCTCAGGAAAATAGGACAAAAGAATTCATAACGACGTTAGAAAGATGAAAAAATCCTAGCTTCGACTCTAAAAAGAAAGAAAAGATGATTTGGAGTGCAGAACAACTACAACTAGATGCAAATTTGAGAATAATGAACTAATAAAACTAGAATGATTAAAATGCAACTATGCTAATGAAATGAAAAGCTGATGACAGTTGGACTAAAAGTTTAACTATGAAACGAGAACAATAAGTCGGGTTACAATCCCCCACTCCCTAGTAATTCACTTCGTAGGATAATAGATTCGGAATTAGAATTTTAAATGAACCCAGTCTTTAGTACTCCCAAGTATTACACATATCAGGGATCGTAGCCCGTACAGTATGAAGCAAAGGACGAGTAAAGTGGTGTCACATTAACCAATACGCATGTCGCATTCTTAAGCATCCCGTTTACCTAGGGAAATGAGATCAAAAGTCCTACGACGGTTTCACCAGTTATGCAACACGATTCATCTAATATTTTAATTCAAAAGTCTATTTCCATGTTGATGAATTACATCGGGTGGGGTTCATGCACCCCAACCTTAGAAAATTAGCTAGACATGATTAACTTAGAGAAATACATGATTTTTAAGAAAGAGAACATCAAATCTAAAGAACTAAATGAAAAGAGAATCTCAAATTCAAAACCAGCAATCAAAACTAAAGGGAAATCGAAAATTAAAGGAAAGGTGTTACTTGAATTGCAGAAATGAAATTCAAATCTTTACAGAAAATTCTTTTTATGGAAAACTAGGGTTTGTGACTACAAAAACTTTCTACTCCTACTTATCTAACCTAAAAATTGAACTCCTGTTATTATTTAACAAACTAGAAAGAAATTTACCGGATAAAAACTCTGAGAAAAAGAATAAAAATTTGAAGAAAATCTAAAGCGGTCCGGATCCTTTTTGGGAAAAAGGTCCAGATCGCCTGCCTATTTTGGGACAGAGTCTTTCTTTTGAGGCGGTCTAGATCCTTTTCTAATAAAAGGTCCGGACTGGGTCTCTTTTTCAACCAGGGGCCTTTTCCTTGTTTCCTTCTCAGCTTTAAATCTTTGTAACTTGGTCATCGGAGCTCGGATTGACTTGTCGTTTCTTCCAAAGTTCTTGAAATTAAATCCTCTTCAACTTTCTAATTGTCTTCAACTCCGGACAATGGCTAAAAATTTACAAAATTACCCTTTGACTTCCATTCTGTGACTTTGCTCATTGCTTATCCAGTTTCTTTCTTCCTCAATGCTTCAAATACTTGTAAAACTTAGGAGAAATACATGAAACTAGATGTATTTGTTAGAAGAAGTTTGTGGCAAAGGAATTCGATAATGACACTCATTTTGCGTTATTCGAGATGGTAAAAGTCTCTAAATTAAGGGGCTGAATTGGAAGAATTTGAGCCTAATCACGGGGGCTAACCCCTCCGATTAGACACCACAAAAGAAGAGGAAGTTTATTACATGGTCGTGCATAACTTTCTAAGAGGATCCATATTTTTTCAAGTATTGCTTCGACCAAATAATTCGTAGGTGTGTACTAGGTGACGAGATTCCTGGTGTGGAGGACATTTTTCCACAAAAAAGATGACTCCTAAAATTCTTCAAAGCGATCTCTATTTCCCATAATTTTCTGGGATGTAAATGCCCACTGGAAATCTTGCGATAGGTGCCAAATAATGGGAGAAATTACTCGATGAGACATGATCTCATTGACCCCTATTCTTATCATCGAGATATTCGACTGTTGGGGCATCGATTTCATGAATCCTCCCCCCCCCCCTATTTGGTTTCCTATACATCCTCGCTGCGGTAGACTATGTGCCAAAATGGGTTGATGCCATCGCTATGAGGACGAATGATAATAAGGTGGTGATAAATCTTATTCATGAATGTATACTCTCTCACTTCAGTGCCCCAAAGGAAATTATTAGTGATAACGGCACACACTTTTGCAATATTCCATTTGAGAAATTAATGAGAAAGTATGGAGTCATCCATAAGGTTGATATTACTTATCATCCCCAAACGAACGGGAAAGCCAACCTAGAAAATTGAGAGATCAAACAAATTCTCAAAAGGATCATGCATCCTAACCGAAAGGATTATTCGACTCGATTAATCCATGTTCTATGGGATTATCAGACCGCATATAAAAAATCTCGGTATGTCCCCATCCTTCGTTATCTATGGAAAACCTTTCCATCTCCCCGTCGAGTTAGAGCATAAAGCATATTGGGCCATTAAGAGTTTGGAATACAACCTAGATAACGTCGATGAAGTGAGAAAACTTCAATTGCACGAGTTGGAAGAAATACGCAATGATGCGTATGAAAGTGCTCGCATATCAAAAGAAATGATGCAACTCACACATGAGTGAACTATCCATCAGAAGGAGTTTCATTTGGGTCAAAAGGTGTTTCTTTACCACTCATGACTACATTTGTTTCCCGACAAGTTATGTTCACAGTGGAACAAACCATTTGTAATAAAGGAAGTGTTTCCTCACGGTGAGATGGCGCTAGAAAATTCGAAGGGTGGGGATATGTTTAAGGTTAATAGACAACGCCTAAATCCATATCTTGAGGTGCGTGTTAGGAAGACAACATGATATGGTTGTCAGACCCCATCTGTGGGGATGCTTGAGTTTGAGAAAGAGGTCATCACACCCCCGACGCGTATGGGGAGATTTTGTGTTGTATACTTGTAAGTGGAGTCCATTTTAGGGTAGGTTAGGTGTCCGTAAAGGTCGCGATTTAGCAAGGTTAGGAGTACCACATTTGGTTTTCACGCACGGGAGAGGGTACATGCATTATGAGAGAGATCTTGAGGTGTCTCGGGGTACTGAACTGTTTAGGGAGTCTTGAGATTCATTAGAGAGGAGATAAATGGGGTCGAAGCACTTACCCTATGGAAAACATGAAGAAAATGGGTGTTGAGACAAAGGACGAGATGTGAACGGCAGGCTGAACAGGTTCGGATCAACTGCTACTATATTCTTCCCCCTCCACCCCCCCCCCCCCAACCAAATTCATTCACCATTTCCCCATCCTTCCATCCGAAATTCCTCCCCCCAAAACTTCCCCCACCCACTTTTTCACCCTTTTTACTGTGCTTCACCCTTTCTCACCTCCACCTTTACAAATTTCCTCCAAATCCCACAACTTCATCCCTATAAGTACCCCACACACACTTCTTTCCAACACCAAAATCCTCATCTCTTTCACTCAAAAATTCCTTGAGCCCCCTCTTCCAATTTCCAATGCCAAGACGCCTCAACTCTCGTGTCATCAAATACGATTCAACCGGCATCCTTAACGAGGGGGGAGATCACATATTTGTTCAAACCAAGAGAGAGATTTGATTAATGCCTTTTTCAAGCCCACCGACACCATTCACATTAAACGCAACGTCAAGTGGCATGAGCTCCCTGAGGCGGTCTTCCACCGCTGTGGGTGGTTCTCTTCCTTTAAACCACCACTTGATAGGGTCTACGAAGAAGAAGTTCAAATTTTCTATGACACCCTCGTCCGCTAGTCATCCACCCTCCACGAAGCCTACATGGATGAAATTCGAGTTTCGTTCCCTCTAGAAATCATTCAATGAAATATGAAGGAAAAAGGGGTCACTCTACCCTAACAATATGCTTACACGACTAATGGAGTACCATGCACCAAAGCCAAGTGTATCGTTGGGATGGACCCAAATGAAGAATGGCTCCAAGATACCTTTCGCATGGGAAAACTACCGAGACCATCCGATATGCCCACCTCATTACTTGCGGCACTATCCTCCAAACAAATAATGGCTCGATTGTTCGAATTCTCCATGAAAACATCTCATACCATCTTCTCAATTCCATACTGAAATTCTCCACGCCTCGTATGATAATACTAACAAAGTATCTCTTCCATATGTACAGATAATCTCAGAGATCATGAATGATGCTGGGGCGCGGGCCCCTGACTCTCACACTAAATTCTCAAAACCTATTGGGATCTGTTCCACAAATAGAATTTCCCACCAAATGAGATTGGCCCACCTTCCACCACTAATAGTGGAAGAAGAAGAAGAAGAAGAAGAAGAAGAAGAAGAAGAAGAAGAAGAAGAAGAAGAAGAACTCGTAGAGGAAGACTCCATAATACAAGAAGATGGAGGCAAAATCGAGGAAGAGGATGAGGGCTAGGTTCGATGAAGGGATATATCATATGTCGACCATCAACCAATGTCTTGACGATCTCGAGACCCAATTCGATGGGTTTAATTTAGAGTATCGGGAGGATTGATGAAATTATGAGCATGATGGTGCATCTCCAATCGGAGATGTATCATCTCCAAATAGGTCCAAATGCATAAATTCCCATTTACTTCTACGACCCGTACGCCCGCGACCCTTTTGCGCCCGACCCATCTTCGTGAATCATTATATGGTGTTTTATCCTTTTGATGTTATTCTTTAGTTTTTCCTTGTACTGAATCTTTGAAAGAACTATGACTTTCTATCCTTTCTTTTTTATCTCAATGTAATGTACCTTATTTGGTTCTTAATACAAAAGTAGCATTTTGTAAATTTTCTCTATTTTATTTCACACATTTTTTTATATTTAGATTTTAGTCCTTTTTGCATGAGGACATTGCAAAAGTCTAAGTTAGGTGGGGGTACTTGTGCGTTTAAAATTTCACAAATTTCAAAATGCCAAAAATATTTTTTTTTGAAAATATATAAAAATTGAAAGTTAAATTTTTCAAAAATATCACTAAATTTTTGTTTGAAATCTCAATTTGTAAAATTCAAATACACAAAGCCAAAATTGACCAAAGATGAAAATGAGCAAAAATTGACAACTTAATGAATAAGTGCGGAGATTTATTAACCTGGTGATATTTTCAGCCTATCAATTTTTGTGAGTATTTAAATCAATTCGAGTTAATAGTTAACTCAATGTTCAATTCAGCATTTAAATAAGTCGTTGAAGATTTATAAATTATTTTGATCGGTTACAAAAAATGAGTGAAATATTATTTTGATGTTAGGCCATACGGTAAAATAATGAGTAAATCGGATAAATGAAGTTAGGCCATCGTTTATTTACCCAAAAATATTAGCCATAAAAAGTTGTGAAAAAATATCCTTTTGCTAACCACTTTGAGCCTAATAAAACTTTTCTTTTTCGTTTGTCAACCCAGAAAAATCCAATTAGCTTGGAGTCGTGAAAATAAAAAAGGTCATAAAGTAAGTCCAAATAGTCAATAAAGAGGAGCAAGAAAAAAATAGAAAAATGCACAACAAAAAAATAAAGAAAAATGTGAAAAATAAAAGAGAAAAGAGAAAAGTTCCAACGGACATCATAAGAAAAGAGGTATTCCAACTATGAAATTACGAACCATTCCTATTTTTACACAATATACCTTATAACCCGAAAAAGTCCTAACTTAGTTCAAAAAACAAAATTAATTACAGCGTGGATAACTAAAACACGAAAAGATAAAAAGAGAGATTAAATGGTGCGACTAAAAGATGATGTTCCCCATTTTTTAATGACAGTAACCCGTTCATGAGATCTTTTCACCTAATTAATTCGGTCTTACTATTTGTGTGTGTGAATTCGTGTTTCATTATATTTACTCTTTATATCACGCACATAGAGAGAGAATAACCGCATTCCGAGAGATTCTTTTGTGAGAGCATCCCATGAGAATTTGAGTCAAAGATAATTTTTGAAAAATAACATAATGATCAATCAGTGAAGTTAGCGGTCTGATATTCGGCTTAGCACCCACACAATATGAATTGAGATGCATTGAATAAAAATTTGAAGTGATTATTTTTATAGAATGTAAATGCTACGATTTTTAGTTATTTTGATATTTTTCTCGAGTCGAAAAATGAATTTTGTGGATAAATTAACTACAAACTCTCACGAGACACCACTCATCCTATTAGTGTACCCTAGGAATTTAACGGCTTGTTGAATACGCTAAATGAAATCTCTTGCTCGCGAAAGAGTTATTCAATCCCAATAAATTATTTTAGAATCTTTTAACTCATACCCTCATTCTTTTACATTACTCGGGACAAACAACATCCTGAGTTTGGGCGTTTGATTCGGCATAAATATTTCCTATTTATCCCCGTAATTTAGGTAGTTTTATAGTCCCGTGCAGTGTAAATAGGATTGACTTATCTCATTTTCATGCTGCTGGCCTTATTCGGCAAGTATTTCTTATTTTGTGTATTTCTTGTATATTTGGCAGGTGTTTCGTGCAAGTGAATGCATGAGAGAAACCAGAACAAGGAAAGAAAAGAAGGAAAGGAAGTTTAAGGGAGTAAATATAATTTTGAATCCCAAACCTAAAAGCGAAGCCTGAAGAAGAGTTAAAGAGATTGACTCACAAGCACACTGAAAGAAACGACATTGAATCCAGAGTTACGGTTGAAGAGTTACAAGCGATTAAAGTTGAGAAGAATCCAGGGGAATTTTTGTAATTATCCAAAATTCGAACTGGTTTGGAGAGCATAAATTTAATTTAAAATTGAAGCGGTTCAGGCATCAGGGGAACCGGTTCAGAATGCCTATGCGCAAAATTTATTTTTAATCATATTTTTTAACGAGAGTTGTGTATTGTTAAAACACTTGTAAAAACTTGTCCAACTTAGTTAGTTTGTAATTAGACTTAGTTGAACATTAGTTTTACCTAGTTTTTGAAGGATAGGAAGGGGGAGAAACATTAAGATGGAAGTTTTTAGTTCTTATGCTTGCAATTTTAATAAAAATCGAGATTTCTTTCCAGTTTTTCTTCCAAGCTTGGTTTGTGAGTGGTCTTATTTCCTTATTTCATCATTGATATTAATTATTTGTTTTCATGTGATATTTCCATCATCATGTCTTCAGGACACGTAAATAATTCATGCGTAGTCAGATTTAACGTGTTCGGCTAGATAATTAGAGGGTTGGGGTACATGAACCCAACCTAGGTTAATAAGTTGGGTATAAAATTGGAGGCATAATTTGTAAGCATGATATTTTGTTGAGACAAGTATCATCGATCTCTTAACTTTCTTTGCCCTAGGTAACTTGAGTGTTTGAGAGTGTAATATGCGTATCGACAATCTCGCCATTCACGTTAAATCTATTATTGACTAGATATTGTGCAGAATAAAATCCTCATATGTTTAGTGCTTTGAAAACTATAATGTTTTCTTCTAACTATTAATATAATTTTTGAAAAAAATTTATCCAATGAATTTACCGAAGGTTTGGGGGAGTGTATTCCAATCCTATTTTTTGCATAAAGTTTAAATAAAAAGATTTCGTCCTTTCATGCATAGTTAGTTCACATTTATTAATTAGATTGCATTAGTTACGTAACAGATTTCATAAGAACTCATCACCTTTTCCTTTCTTTTTTATGAGTCGGTCATTAGGTTTTAGACACCTTTCTTAGTTGTTGTTATGTTTTATGGCTTAGTCCCGGAGTTTGATATCCGACTTGCTTAGATTATTACTTATGCGGTTGGCTTACACTTAAGACATAATTCACACATACTAGAGACAATTTTTAAGGCGCATCAGCCATCTGCTGGGCATTCCTCACCTCTTCATTTTATGTATAAAAAAAACCACACCCTAGGTACATCGAGTAAGGACATCGGTAAGGCCCTTGAGGGTAGTTAACGTCGTTAAAATCTCTATTACTTTATTGAAATTGTCTTTTCAAATGATTGGAATTTGGGACATTTAAGCGTTTTGTTTGGGCCTTTGTCCATGTGATGTAATAATATAAGAATAGCTATCTTTAACAAGTATTGTTGGATTAATAGGATTTTTATGAATAAACCTTTCAAATTAAAATAAATGCTTAAAGTGGACACTTTTTTTCTTAAATTAAAATGAGTAAATAAATCCTTAATAAATGGTTCTATGAAAGGGTTTTTATTAAATAATTAAATTTGATTTTCCCTCTCCCCCTTTAAATCCTTGATTCAGTGAGACTCAACCCAACGGTGACCCAAATTCGAGTCGTGCCGTTACATTATTAGGTCTCTAAATTATTTTTAATGTAGATATTTCATAATCGAAAAACTATATTTCACTTTGTATTTTTATGCTATGATATTGAGATACTATTTATTGCCTTGAGAAGTTTATGTCATTTCAAAATTTGATTTAATAAAATACATATTAACAAGGCTAATTTTATGCAATATAATTGGTAAGCGGGTGTTAGATCTAAATGTGTTTTGTCTACATTATGTACCTCAAAGAGGAGTAAAAGGCCAAGCATTGGCTGATTTGTTGGTATATCATCCATATGAGGATGATCTAGAAGGGGAATATGAGATATGATATATATCTCTGAGTCCATGGAAGCTTTAATTTGATGATTCGAAGACTAAGATATTCTTAGGAATAAGAGTAGTAATTGAATCCCCTGAGCATGTTAAAACTAAACATGGATACATGTTGCAAGAGAACACATATTTAAATAATCAAGCAGAATATAGTGTTATTATAATGGTCCTGGAAAATCTTCAAATTTGCAATTATTCAATGATAGAATTTTTTGGTGATTCCCAACTGGTTTTAAGTTGGTTAAGTGGAGAATACAAATGTGTTCATGATGTTGTAAATTTATACAACCATATAGCTTTGAATTTACTATCCAAATTTGATGAAGTCACACTAAATTATCTTCCGAGATTTCTAAATAAAGAAACCAGGTTTTAAGCTTGAGGACAACTTCAAAGAAAAGTTAAAGCTTAGTTATATTGATGGTTTCTACTAGCATTGCATAATAGGTAGTCCTTGGTTGAAATTGAGAATATTGATATTCAAGAAGATTGGAAAAAATCATTAATTGAATATCTAACTGACCCAAATATCAAGAGTGATAGGGTTGTCAGGCTAAGAGCAACCAATTATGTAATATATGGAGAAAAATTATTCAAAAGAGGTGTTAATAAAATGATCCGAGAGTGCTTAAGTGAGGAAGAAGGTTTAATAGCCAAAACACAACTCTCACTACACCAAAAACAACAAATTGGCACACCCTGATATTAAAAATCTAGCACAGTTTAAAACTGTGCCAGATTCTGGCACAGTTTAACGAAAATCTGGCACACTTTAAAGCAGTGCCAAAATTTGGCACTGTTTTAAAGTGTGCCAAAATAAAGCACACTTACTAAAATATAAATACTCTAAAAAAATAATATGGTTCCTTCCAAATTTTTATCTCTCCCTCTCTCTCCTCTCTAAATTAGATCTCCCGCTCCCGCTCCCGCTCGTCTCTCCTCCCTCTCGTCTCTATCCCTCACTCACACAACCTATATTTTTGGTCTCATCACTCTCTCTCAAGATGAACCTCAACTGTCAGATTTCTGATCTTTTTGATCAAACCGATTTGATTTGGTGTCTTTTGTTGAAGGAGATCTTAGTTTCAAAGTGTTTGGACTTTTTTTTTGGTTTTTCCGATTTGGCTTTTTTGTTCCGGCGATTTTTGTGACCAGCGCGTTTTCTTTTTCGGTGATGGTTACGGTCCCGGTGTGGTGACTGGGTTTCTGGTATTGAGATTCCAGTGTGGGAGGGTTTTATTCAAGCGGGTTTTTCCGGTGGTACAAGTTCCTCCGGCGGTGATTTCGGTGGCATGGATTTGGGTAAGTTTTTTTTTAATTTATTCATATATATATATATATATATATATATATATATATAATCTGTTGTTGCTGCGTAAGATTGAAACTTTTGGGGCTGGTGTGTTTTAAACCTCAAACTGATCTGCTAACAAAGGCTTTTAAGTTTGAATCTGTGTTGAATTTTTTTTGTTTTTTTTGAGTTTCTTTTTGGGTTTAATTTATTAACAATCTGCTTAATTAATTTAGATATTAAATTCTGGACTGATTTTTGTTGTTGGTTTGTTGAAAAGTTTGGGACTGATTTGTTGTCGTTTTTTTTTTTAAATATTAATCTATTGGGATTAATTTATTAACAATCTGTTTGATTTTGTTTTTGAAGGGTTTCTTCTTTCGATTTTGGCTTGGTGTTTATTTAGTGCGATTTGGGGTTAGTTGTTTGTATAGAGGGTGAGAGCATTGTGGTGGTGGAGGTTAGAGCCGACAAAATTCAATCCGTAGTCAGGCAAAATTTTCCTCCAAACACTTGAGATAGGCGTGCATATAACATTTTTCCACCGAGCCAAATGGCCTCCACCTCCGTCTCTCGCAACAGTAACGTTTCCGAAAGAATCAAATCCGCCGCTTCAGTTATTTACTTGGACAATCAATTTGTCGTCGCTGTAAATTTCCTATTCCTTAAACCCTCAAACTAAATTTTTATGCTGATTAAGTTTTGATTGTGTGTTTCACGAAATCCGAAAAGCTCTAATGGTGATGAAGGAAATTGGGATTGATTTGGAGAGAGACAATCAATCTCAAATGGTAACCATTAATTCATAACCTTTGGAACTTAGGAAACTTATTCTATTTTAGTTTTTTTCTCAAGGTAATGACTCTACTACATTCCTAATATAAAAAGGTTTACTTAGAATGTATGTAACTAAATATATATGCTCTATTAATAAGATGAGTAATTCTAGAGCGATACTTGATTACCACACATTTTGGGCTTTACGTGTCGCGTCCCTATTAGTTATGTAACTATAAATTTTTATGTGTCGTAATCATGCGCCGCTCTAGAGTTACTTTAATTAATTATATATACACATTATTCTTATATATATATATTTGGTTGAGAAGTTTTTTTCCCCTCCACTTATTGCTTTTTTTAAATCAAAAGCTACATCATAATCATGAAGAGAATTTGGATCTTACTTTAGTGACTTGATGCAGGTTGCAACTCCTGTAAAAGTATGATTTCTAGATCATCAAAAGGCATTGATCCAGGCTCAACAAAGAAGTTGAAAAGTTTGGACGGGCATGCTGTGCCAGTAGGCGAAGACAGAGCTGCGCGTCGCCCCTGTTTCCTGCAGCAGAGGACATCATTCAGCCCGTGTCTCTCCTCCCGTGCACTGCCCCTAGCAGAGGTAAACTTATTTTTGTTTTGTTTTTTTAGTTCGTTTTTTATTTTTTATGACTTTGATGTATTGTTACAAACTTTAAAAATTCAATATGATTTCAATGTGAATTCAATATTCTTTTGTAAATGTACAACTGCTGTAGGTACTATATCTATGTGAATTCATTGTAACTTTGGTATTGAATATTGTGAGTTAAAATAGGCATTAAATATTGAATATTGTTAAGGTATATTGTTAACTAACAATTTCAATATACCTTATATGAATAGTTAACAATATTCAATACCTTATACAATATCCAATATACAGTATTGATATGAATAGTTAACAATATTCAATATGAATGTGCATACCGTATATTGAATATTCAATACCTTATACATTCAATATGAATAGTTAACAATATTCAATACCTTATAGCTTATATATTCAATACCTTATACCTTATTGAATGTTCTATATATTGCAACTATGTGAATTCATATTGAATTTTCTATGTATTCTAACTGTTAACTATATATGGAAATTCATATTGAATGTTTATAATGAAGTCTTGATTGGTATTGAATATATAAGGTATTGGCTAAATGACTACTGTATATCCACCACAACATCATCTGCTAATATAAATGTTCTTTCCATAATGTTGATATATGTTTTCCTTATGTAGATTGTATCGGAGATACGCAAGATATTCAATACCTTATACCATAATTTGACAATATCTAGATTCAGATTAAAAACAAGCCGTTGAAGCGTGGAAACCCCAACCAGCCCCTAAACGGACCCGTAAGAGGCACGAGCACCTCGCACGGGACCAATGTAACTTGTACGAATTGACCACGTAGTCGCGGGTCTCCCGGTTTGAGAATACGACGATAATATGCAAAAATCAGCACTTAGACTTAAAAATAGGCCGTTAAAGGGTGAAAAAATAAACCAGCCCCCAAACGGACCCGTAAGAGGCACGAACACCTCGCACGGGACCAATGTAACTTGTACGAACTGACCGCGTAGTCCCGGGTCTCCCGGTTTGAGAATACGACGATAATTTGAAAAAATCACACTTAGACTTAAAAACAAGCCGTTAAAGGGTGAAAACAAAAACCAGCCCCCAAACGACCCCGTAGGAGGCACGAACACATCGCACGGGACCAATGTAACTTGTAGGAACTGATCGCGTTGTCCCGGATCTCTCGGTTTGAGAGTATGACAATAATTTGCAAAAATCAGCATTTAAAACTTAAAAACAAGCCGTTAAAGGGTGAAAGCCCAAACCACCCCCCAAACGACCCCGTAGGGGGCACGAACACCTCGCACGGGACCAATGTAACTTGTAGGAACTGACCGCGTAGTCCCGGGTCTCCCGATTTGTGAATATGACGATAATTTGCAAAAATCACACTTAGTTAAAAACAAGCCGTCAAAGGGTGAAAACCCAAACCACCCCCCAAACGACCCCGTAGGAGGCACAAACACCTCGCACGGGACCAATGTAACTTGTAGGAACTGACCGCGTACTCCCGAGTCTCCCGGTTTGTGAATATGACGATAATTTGCAAAAATCATCACTTAAACTTAAAAACAAGCCGTTAAAGGGTGAAAACCCAAACCACCCCCCAAACGACCCCGTAGGGGGCACGAACACCTTGCACGGGACCAATGTAACTTGTAGGAACTGACCGCGTAGTCCCTGGTCTCCCGGTTTGAGAGTATGACGATAATTTGCAAAAATCAGCACTTAAACTTAAAAACAAGCCGTCAAAGGGTGAAATCCAAACCACCCCCCAATCGACCCCGTAGGGGGCACGAACACCTCGAAGGGGACCAATGTAACTTGTAGGAACTGACCGCGTAGTCCCGGGTCTCCCGGTTTCTGAATATGACGATAATTTGCAAAAATCAACACTTAAACTTAAAAACAAGCAGTTAAAAGGTGCAAACCCAAACCACTCCCAAACGACCCCGTAGGGGGCACGTACACCTCGCACCGGACAAATGTAACTTGCAGAAACTGACCGCGTAGTCCCGGGTCTCCCGGTTTGAGAGTATGACGATAATTTGCAAAAATCAACACTTAAACTTAAAAACAAGCCGTCAAAGGGAGAAAATTGGAACCACCACCCAAACGACCCCGTAGGGGGCACGAACACCTCGCACGGGACCAATGTAACTTGTCGAAACTGACCGCGTAGTCCCGGGTCTCCCGGTTTGTGAATATGGCGATAATTTGCAAAAATCACACTTAGTTAAAAATAAGCCGTCAAAGGGTGAAAACCCAAACCACCGCCCAAACGACCCCGTAAGAGGCACAAACACCTCGTATGGGACCAATGTAACTTGTAGGAACTGATCGCGTAGTCCCAGGTCTCCCGGTTTGATTGTATGACGATAATTTGCAAAAATCAGCACTTAAACTTAAAAACAAGCCGTTAAAGGGTGAAAAAACAAATTATCCCACAAACGACCCCGCAGGGGGCACGAACACCTCGCACGGGACCAATGTAACTTGTAGGAACTGACCGCGTAGTCCTGGGTCTCCCGGTTTGTGAATATGACGATAATTTGCAAAAATCAGCACTTAAACTTAAAAACAAGCCGTCAAAGGGTGAAAACCCAAACCATCCCACAAACGACCCCGTAGGGGGCACGAACACCTCGCACGGGACCAATGTAACTTGTAGGAACTGACCGCGTAGTCCTGGGTCTCCCGATTTGAGAGTATGGCGATAATTTGCAAAAATCAGCACTTAAACTTAAAAACAAGCCGTCAAAGGGTGAAAACCCAAACCACCCCCCAAACGACCCCGTAGGAGGCACAAACACCTCGCACGGGACCAATGTAACTTGTAGGAACTGACCGCGTAGTCCCGGGTCTCCCGGTTTGTGAATATGACGATAATTTGCAAAAATCAGAACTTAAACTTAAAAACAAGCCGTTAAAGGGTGAAAACCCAAACCACCCCCCAAACGACCCCGTAGGGGGCACGAACACCTCGCACGGGACCAATGTAACTTGTAGGAACTGACCGCGTAGTCCCTGGTCTCCCGGTTTGAGAGTATGACGATAATTTGCAAAAATCAGCACTTAAACTTAAAAAGAAGCCGTCAAAGGGTGAAACCCAAACCACCCCCCAATCGACCCCGTAGGGGGCACAAACACCTCGAAGGGGACCAATGTAACTTGTAGGAACTGACCGCATAGTCCCGGGTCTCCCGATTTATGAATTTGATGATAATTTGCAAAAATCAACACTTAAACTTAAAAACAAGCAGTTAAAGGGTGCAAACCCAAACCACCACCCCAAACGACCCCGTAGGGGGCACGTGCACCTCGCACCGGACAAATCTAACTTGAAGAAACTGACCGCGTAGTCTCGGGTCTCCCAGTTTGAGAGTATGATGATAATTTGTAAAAATCATCACTTAAACTTAAAAACAAGCCGTCAAAGGGTGAAAACTGAAACCACCCCCCAAACGACCACGTAGGGGGCACGAACAACTCGCACGGGACCAATGTAACTTGTCGGAACTGACCGCGTAGTCCCGGGTCTCCCGTTTTGTGAATATGACGATAATTTGCAAAAATCACACTTAGTTAAAAACAAGCCGTCAAAGGGTGAAAACCCAAACCACCCCCCAAACGACCCCGTAGGAGGCACAAACACCTCGTATGGGACCAATGTAACTTGTAGGAACTGATCGCGTAGTCCCAGGTCTCCCGGTTTGATTGTATGACGATAATTTGCAAAAATCAGCACTTAAACTTAAAAACAAGCCGTTAAAGGGTGAAAAACCAAATTATCCCACAAACGACCTCGCAGGGGGCACGAACACCTCGCACGGGACCAATGTAACTTGTAGGAACTGACCGCGTAGTCCTGGGTCTCCCGGTTTGTGAATATGACGATAATTTGCAAAAATCAGCACTTAAACTTAAAAACAAGCCGTCAAAGGGTGAAAACCCAAACCATCCCACAAACGTCCCCGTAGGGGGCACGAACACCTCGCACGGGACCAATGTAACTTGTAGGAACTGACCGCGTAGTCCTGGGCCACCCGATTTGAGAGTATGGCGATAATTTGCAAAAATCAGCACTTAAACTTGAAAACAAGCCGTCAAAGGGTGAAAACCCAAACCACCCCCCAAACGACCCCGTAGGAGGCACAAACACCTCGCACGGGACCAATGTAACTTATAGGAACTGACCGCGTACTCCCGGGTCTCCCGGTTTGTGAATATGACGATAATTTGCAAAAATCAGCACTTAAACTTAAAAACAAGCCGTTAAAGGATGAAAACCCAAACCACCCCCCAAACGACCCCGTAGGGGCACGAACACCTCGCACGGGACCAATGTAACTTGTAGGAACTGACCGCGTAGTCCCTGGTCTCCCGGTTTGAGAGTATGACGATAATTTGCAAAAATCAGCACTTAAACTTAAAAACAAGTCGTCAAAGGGTGAAACCCAAACCACCTCCCAATCGACCCCGTAGGGGGCACGAACACCTCGAAGGGGACCAATGTAACTTGTAGGAACTGACCGCGTAGTCCCGGGTCTCCCGGTTTGAGAGTATGACGATAATTTGTAAAAATCAGCACTTAAACTTAAAAACAAGCCGTCAAAGGGTGAAAACTGAAACCACCCCCCAAACGACCCCGTAGGGGGCACGAACACCTCGCACGGGACCAATGTAACTTGTCGGAACTGACCGCGTAGTCCCGGGTCTCCCGTTTTGTGAATATGACGATAATTTGCAAAAATCACACTTAGTTAAAAACAAGCCGTCAAAGGGTGAAAACCCAAACCACCCCCAAACGACCCCGTAGGAGGTACAAACACCTCGCATGGGACCAATGTAACTTGTAGGAACTGATCGCGTAGTCCCAGGTCTCCCGGTTTGATAGTACGACGATAATTTGCAAAAATCAGCACTTAAACTTAAAAACAAGCCGTTAAAGGGTGAAAAACCAAATTATCCCACAAACGACCCCGTAGGGGGCACGAACACCTCGTACGGGACCAATGTAACTTGTAGGAACTGACCGCGTAGTCCTGGGTCTCCCGGTTTGTGAATATGACGATAATTTGCAAAAATCAGCACTTAAACTTAAAAACAAGCCGTCAAAGGGTGAAAACCCAAACCATCCCACAAACGACCCCGTAGGGGGCACGAACACCTCGCACGGGACCAATGTAACTTGTAGGAACTGACCGCGTAGTCGTGGGTCTCCCGATTTGAGAGTATGGCGATAATTTGCAAAAATCAGCACTTAAACTTAAAAACAACCCGTCAAAGGGTGAAAACCCAAACCACCCCCCAAACGACCCCGTAGGAGGCACAAACACCTCGCACGGGACCAATGTAACTTGTAGGAACTGACCGCGTAGTCCCGGGTCTCCCGGTTTGTGAATATGATGATAATTTGCAAAAATCAGCACTTAAACTTAAAAACAAGCCGTTAAAGGATGAAAACCCAAACCACCCCCCAAACGACCCCGTAGGGGGCACGAACACCTCGCACGGGACCAATGTAACTTGTAGGAACTGACCGCGTAGTCCCTGGTCTCCCAGTTTGAGAGTATGACGATAATTTGCAAAAATCAGCACTTAAACTTAAAAACAAGTCGTCAAAGGGTGAAACCCAAACCACCCCCCAATCGACCCCGTAGGGGGCACGAACACCTCGAAGGGGACCAATGTAACTTGTAGGAACTGACCGCGTAGTCCCGGGTCTCCCGGTTTATGAATATGATGATAATTTGCAAAAATCAACACTTAAACTTAAAAACAAGCAGTTAAAGGGTGCAAACCCAAACCACCCCCCCAAACGACCCCGTAGGGGGCACGTACACCTCATACCGGACAAATCTAACTTGAAGAAACTGACCGCGTAGTCCCGGGTCTCCCGGTTTGAGAGTATGACGATAATTTGTAAAAATCAGCACTTAAACTTAAAAACAAGCCGTCAAAGGGTGAAAACTGAAACCACCCCCCAAACGACCCCGTAGGGGGCACGAACACCTCGCACGGGACCAATGTAACTTGTCGGAACTGACCGCGTAGTCCCGGGTCTCCCGTTTTGTGAATATGACGATAATTTGCAAAAATCACACTTAGTTAAAAATAAGCCGTCAAAGGGTGAAAACCCAAACCACCCCCAAACGACCCCGTAGGAGGCACAAACACCTCGCATGGGACCAATGTAACTTGTAGGAACTGATCGCGTAGTCCCAGGTCTCCCGGTTTGATAGTATGATGATAATTTGCAAAAATCAACACTTAAACTTAAAAACAAGCCGTTAAAGGGTGAAAAACCAAATTATCCCACAAACGACCCCGTAGGGGGCACGAACACCTCGCACGGGACCAATGTAACTTGTAGGAACTGACCGCGTAGTCCTGGGTCTCCCGGTTTGTGAATATGACGATAATTTGCAAAAATCAGCACTTAAACTTAAAAACAAGCCGTCAAAGGGTGAAAACCCAAACCATCCCACAAACGACCCCGTAGGGGGCACGAACACCTCGCACGGGACCAATGTAACTTGTAGGAACTGACCGCGTAGTCCTGGGTCTCCCGATTTGAGAGTATGGCGATAATTTGCAAAAATCAGCACTTAAACTTAAAAACAACCCGTCAAAGGGTGAAAACCCAAACCACCCCCCAAACGACCCCGTAGGAGGCACAAACACCTCGCACGGGACCAATGTAACTTGTAGGAACTGACCGCGTAGTCCCGGGTCTCCCGGTTTGTGAATATGACGATAATTTGCAAAAATCAGCACTTAAACTTAAAAACAAGTCGTTAAAGGATGAAAACCCAAACCACCCCCCAAACGACCCCGTAGGGGGCACGAACACCTCGCACGGGACCAATGTAACTTGTAGGAACTGACCGCGTAGTCCCTGGTCTCCCAGTTTGAGAGTATGACGATAATTTGCAAAAATCAGCACTTAAACTTAAAAATAAGTCATCAAAGGGTGAAACCCAAACCACCCCCCAATCGACCCCGTAGGGGGCACGAACACCTCGAAGGGGACCAATGTAACTTGTAGGAACTGACCGCGTAGTTCCGGGTCTCCCGGTTTATGAATATGATGATAATTTGCAAAAATCAACACTTAAACTTAAAAACAAGCAGTTAAAGGGTGCAAACCCAAACCACCCCCCAAACGACCCCGTAGGGGGCACGTACACCTCGCACCGGACAAATCTAACTTGAAGAAACTGACCGCGTAGTCCCGGGTCTCCCGATTAGAGAGTATGACGATAATTTGTAAAAATCAGCACTTAAACTTAAAAACAAGCCGTCAAAGGGTGAAAACTGAAACCACCCCCCAAACGACCCCGTAGGGGGCACGAACACCTCGCACGGGACCAATGTAACTTGTCGGAACTGACCGCGTAGTCCCGGGTCTCCCGTTTTGTGAATATGACGATAATTTGCAAAAATCACACTTAGTTAAAAACAAGCCGTCAAAGGGTGAAAACCCAAACCACCCCCAAACGACCCCGTAGGAGGCACAAACACCTCGCATGGGACCAATGTAACTTGTAGGAACTGATCGCGTAGTCCCAGGTCCCCCGGTTTGATAGTATGACGATAATTTGCAAAAATCAGCACTTAAACTTAAAAACAAGCCGTTAAAGGGTGAAAAACCAGATTATCCCACAAACGACCCCGTAGGGGGCACGAACACCTCGCACGGGACCAATGTAACTTGTAGGAACTGACCGCGTAGTCCTGGGTCTCCCGGTTTGTGAATATGACGATAATTTGCAAAAATCAGCACTTAAACTTAAAAACAAGCCGTCAAAGGGTGAAAACCCAAACCATCCCACAAACGACCCCGTAGGGGGCACGAACACCTCGCACGGGACCAATGTAACTTGTAGGAACTGACCGCGTAGTCCTGGGTCTCCCGATTTGAGAGTATGGCGATAATTTGCAAAAATCAGCACTTAAACTTAAAAACAACCCGTCAAAGGGTGAAAACCCAAACCACCCCCCAAACGACCCCGTAGGAGGCACAAACACCTCGCATGGGACCAATGTAACTTGTAGGAACTGACCGCGTAGTCCCGGGTCTCCCGGTTTGTGAATATGACGATAATTTGCAAAAATCAGCACTTAAACTTAAAAACAAGCCGTTAAAGGATGAAAACCCAAACCACCCCCCAAACGACCCCGTAGGGGGCACGAACACCTCGCACGGGACCAATGTAACTTGTAGGAACTGACCGCGTAGTCCCTGGTCTCCCAGTTTGAGAGTATGACGATAATTTGCAAAAATCAGCACTTAAACTTAAAAACAAGTCGTCAAAGGGTGAAACCCAAACCACCCACCAATCGACCCCGTAGGGGGCACGAACACCTCGAAGGGGACCAATGTAACTTGTAGGAACTGACCGCGTAGTCCCGGGTCTCCCGGTTTATGAATATGATGATAATTTGCAAAAATCAACACTTAAACTTAAAAACAAGCAGTTAAAGGGTGCAAACCCAAACCACCCCCCCAAACGACCCCGTAGGAGGCACGTACACCTCGCACCGGACAAATCTAACTTGAAGAAACTGACCGCGTAGTCCCGGGTCTCCCGGTTTGAGAGTATGATGATAATTTGTAAAAATCAGCACTTAAACTTAAAAACAAGCCGTCAAAGGGTGAAAACTGAAACCACCCCCCAAACGACCCCGTAGGGGGCACGAACACCTCGCACGGGACCAATGTAACTTGTCGGAACTGACCGCGTAGTCCCGGGTCTCCCGTTTTGTGAATATGACGATAATTTGCAAAAATCACACTTAGTTAAAAACAAGCCGTCAAAGGGTGAAAACCCAAACCACCCCCCAAACGACCCCGTAGGAGGCACAAACACCTCGCATGGGACCAATGTAACTTGTAGGAACTGATCGCGTAGTCCCAGGTCTCCCGGTTTGATAGTATGACGATAATTTGCAAAAATCAGCACTTAAACTTAAAAACAAGCCGTTAAAGGGTGAAAAACCAAATTATCCCACAAACGACCCCGTAGGGGGCACGAACACCTCGCACGGGACCAATGTAACTTGTAGGAACTGATCGCGTAGTCCTGGGTCTCCCGGTTTGTGAATATGACGATAATTTGAAAAAATCACACTTAGTTAAAAACAAGCCGTCAAAGGGTGTAAAACCAAACCACCTCCCAAACGACCCCGAAGGGGGCACGAACACCTCGTACGGGACCAATGTAACTTGTAGGAACTGACCGCGTAGTCCCGGGTCTCACGATTTCTGAATATGACGATAATTTGCAAAAATCATCCCTTAAACTTAAAAACAACCCGTTAAAGTGTGAAAACCCAAACCACCCACCAAACGACCCCGTAGGAGGCACAAAAACCTCGCACGGGACCAATGTAACTTGTAGGAACTGACCGCGTAGTCCCAGGTCTCCCGGTTTGAGAGTATGACGATAATTTGCAAAAATCAGCACTTAAACTTGAAAACAAGCCATCAAAGGGTGAAAACCCAAACCATCCCACAAACGACCCCGTAGGGGGCACGAACACCTCGTACGGGACCAATGTAACTTGTAGGAACTGACCGCGTAGTCCTGAGTCTCCCGATTTGAGAGTATGGCGATAATTTGCAAAAATCAGCACTTAAACTTAAAAACAAGCCGTCAAAGGGTGAAAACCCAAACCACCCCTCAATCGACCCCGTAGGGGGCACGAACACCTCGCACGGGACCAATGTAACTTGTAGGAACTGACCGCGTAGTCCCGGGTCTCCCGGTTTGTGAATATGACCATAATTTGCAAAAATCAACACTTAAACTTAAAAACAAGCCGTTAAAGGGTGAAAACCCAAACCACCCCCCAAATGACCCCGTAGGTGGCACGAACACCTCGCACGAGACCAATGTAACTTGTAGGAACTGATCGCGTAGTCCCGGGTCTCCCGGTTTGTGAATATGATGATAATTTGCAAAAATCACACTTAGTTAAAAACAAGCCGTCAAAGTGTGAAAACCCAAACCACCCCCCAAACGACCCCGTAGGAGGCACAAACACCTCGCATGGGACCAATGTGACTTGTAGGAACTGATCGCGTATTCCTGGGTCTCCCGGTTTGATAGTATGATGATAATTTGCAAAAATCAGCACTTAAACTTAAAAATAAGCCGTTAAAGGGTGAAAACCCAAACCACCCCCAAACGACCCCGTAGGGGGCACGAACACCTCGCACGAGACCAATGTAACTTGTAGGAACTGACCGCGTAGTCCCGGGTCTCCCGGTTTGATAGTATGACGATAATTTGCAAAAATCAGCGCTTAAACTTAAAAATAAGCCGTCAAAGGGTGAAAAAACAAACCACCCCCCAAACGACCCCGTCGGGGGTACGAACACCTCGCACGGGACCAATGTAACTTGTAGGAACTGACAGCGTAGTCCCGGGTCTCACGGTTTCTGAATATGATGAAATTTGCAAAAATCAGCACTTAAACTTAAAAACAACCCGTTAAATGGTGAAAACCCAAACCACCCCCCAAACGACCCCGTAGGGGGCACTTACACCTCGCACGGGACCAATGTAAGTTGTAGGAATTGACCGCGTAGTCCCGGGTCTCCCGATTTGTGAATATGACTATAATTTGCAAAAATCACACTTATTTAAAAACATGCCGTCAAAGGGTGAAAACCCAAACCAACCCCCCAAACGACCCCGTAGAAGGCACGAACACCTCGCACGGGACAAATGTAACATATAGGAATAGACCGCTTAGTCCCAGGTCTCCCGGTTTGAGTGTATGGCGATTATTTTTAAAAATCACACTTCGTTACAAACATGTCGTTAAAGGGTGAAAACCCAAATCGGCCCCCAAACGACTCCGTAGGAGGAACGAACACCTCACACGGGACCAATGTAACTTGTAGGAATGGACCGCGTAGTCCCGAGTCTCCCGATTTGAGAGTATGATGATAATTTGCAAAAATCACACTTAAAGTTAAAAATAGGCCGTTAAAGGGTGAAAACCCAAATTCGGCCCCCAATCGACCCCGTAGGAGGCACGAACACCTCGCACGGGACCAATGTAACTTTAGGAACTGACAGCGTAGTCCCGGGTCTCCCGATTTGTGAATAGGACAATAATTTGTAAAAATCAACACTTAAACTTAAAAAAATGCCGTTAAAGGGTGAAAACCCAAACCACCCCCCAAACGACCCCGTAGGGGGCACAAACACCTCGCACGGGACCAATGTAACTTGTAGGAACTGACCGCGTAGTCCCGGGTCTCCCAGTTTGTGAATATGACGATAATTTGCAAAAATCACACTTAGTTAAAAACATGTCGTCAAAGGGTGAAACCCCAAACCAACCTCCAAACGACCCCGTAGGAGGCACGAACACCTCGCACGGGACCAATGTAACTTGTAGGAACCGATCGCGTAGTCCCGGGTCTCTCGGCTTGAGAGTATGACGCTAATTTACAAAAATCAGCACTTAAACTTAAAAACAAGCCGTTAAAGGGTGAAAGCCCAAACCACCCCCCAAACGACCCCGTAGGGGGCACAAACACCTCGCACGGGACCAATGTAACTTGTAGGAACTGACCGCGTAGTCCCGGGTCTCCCGATTTGTGAATATGACGATAATTTGCAAAAATCACACTTAGTTAAAAACAAGCCGTCAAAGGGTGAAAACCCAAACCACCCACCAAACGACCCCATCGGGGGCACGAACACCTCGCACGGGACCAATGTAACTTGTAGGAACTGACCGCGTAGTCCCGGGTCTCCCGGTTTGAGAGTATGGCGATAATTTGCAAAAATCAACACTTAAACTTAAAAACAAGCCGTCAATGGGTGAAAACCAAAACCACCCCCCAATCGATCCCGTAGGGGGCATGAACACCTCGCACGGGACCAATGTAAATTGTAGGAACTGATCGCGTAGTCCTGGGTCTCCCGGTTTGAGAGTATGGCGATAATTTGCAAAAATCAGCACTTAAACTTAAAAACAAGCCGTCAAAGGGTGAAAACCCAAACCACCCCTCAATCGACCCCGTAGGGGGCACGAACACCTCGCACGGGACCAATGTAACTTGTAGAAACTGATCGCGTAGTCCCGAGTCTCCCGGTTTGTGAATATGACGATAATTTGCAAAAATCACACTTAGTTAAAAACATGCCGTCAAAGGGTGAAAACCCAAACCAACCCCCAAACGACCCCTTAGGAGGCATGAACACCTCGCACGGGACTAATGTAACTTGTAGGAACTGACAGCGTAGTCCCGGGTGTCTCGGTTTGAGAGTATGACGATAATTTGCAAAAATCAGCACTTAAACTTAAAAACAAGCCGTTAAAGGGTGAAAACCCAAACCACCCTCCAAATGATCCCGTAGGGGGCACGAACACCTCGTACGGGACCAATGTAACTTGTAGAAACTGACCGCGTAGTCCCGGATCTCCCGATTTGTGAATTGGAGGATAATTTGAAAAAATCAACACTTTAACTTAAAAACATGTCGTTAAAGGGTGAAAACCCAAACCACCCCCCAAACGACCCCGTAGGAGGCACGAACACCTCGCACGGGACCAATGTAACTTGTAGGAACTGACCGCGTAGTCCCGGGTCTCCCGATTTGTGAGTATGACGATAATTTCCATTCATATATGTAATTTTTTTGTTTTGAGTATTTTTTGTTGTAAATTATTAGGTTACTAATATCATATCTTTTTTGTATTTTATTTTTTTTGCAGGATAACTGTTTATCGTTGGCTTTTATTCGCGTGGAAGACACAAAGAACTCAATGGTTTACAACAAGGGGTTTATTAGTGAATCCATTTTTTTGTGTCTTGATCGTACGGTCTTTTGTTGTTTTATTATTGACTTTTATGGCCATGGGGGCTTTTGTAAGTTAATTTTTATATTTTTTGGCCGTGCGGGCTTTATGTTAGGCAGGTTTTGTATTAACAGGTTTTAGAATGTCCAGAAAATAGAGGAAACTCTGCCCAATTTTTTTTTGGGGATGTGATCTGTTAAAGACTTGTAATATTTTGAAGTTTGTATGTACATTAGTTTATTAATAACGCGCAATATTATTAATTTGTGAATTTTGTGTGCTTTCAAATATTTTTTTTTAATTAAAAAATTGACACAGTTCAAAACCGTGGCAAAAGTGTATCATATTTTGTCACGGTTTTAAACTGTGCTAATTTTTTTAAACTATGTTGAATCTGGCACAGTTAAAAACTGTGCCAAAAGTGTGCCAGAAATATCAAATTCTGGCACGGTTTAAAAGTGTACCAAAAGTGTTCCTATTTTGCTGAATCTGGCACAGTTAAAAAGTGTGCCAAAAGTGTGCTAGAAATATCAAATTCTGGCACGGTTTAAAAGTGTGCCAGAAGTGTTCCTGTTTGGCTGATTCTGGCACACTTTTAAACCGTGCCAGAAAAAAATTCCCATTTTGGAACACCTGATTCTGGCACAGTTCAAAATCGTGCCAGATTTGATCTGGCACGATTTTGAACTGTGCCAGAATCCTGTTTTTGGTGTAATGTCTATGAAGGCATTTGTGGGGCTCACTAGGCTGGTCCTAGGATGAGATAGTTGTTAAGAACATATAAATTTTATTGGCCTTCCATTTTAAAGGACTGCATTGATTTTGCAAGAGGATGCAAAAAATGCCAATAAAACTCCCTTTGAAATATGTGACTGCTATAGTTCTATAATATGTAGAAAAACCTTGGCCATTTAGATGGTGGGATATTGATGTTATTGAAAAAATTTATCCTCTATCCTTCAAATTGTATTATTTTGTATTGGTAGCAATAGTCTAATTTACCAAATGGATAGAAGAAAAATCTTTGAAATCAGTTACCCATAATGAATTGTTAGATTTCTTGTAACTCATTGTGTATAGGTTTGGAATCCCATAAACCATAATCTCAAGTAATGCAAGAATTTTATAATCATAGATGGTGTTGAAATTTTCTTTAAGGATATGAATAAATTTGACCAAAACAGAACCTTACTATGCTTAATCAAATAATGAGGCATAGGCTACAAATAAAGTAACTAAGAACAACCTGAGAAAAGGGATTGAGAAGAATCTACGGGATTGGCACAATTTATTTCCAAAAGTTTTATAGGCTTATTAGGCCTCTAAAAGGTCAAGTACAGGGATAACTCTATGTATTTTAACCTGTGGGCATAATGTTTTACCAATTTAAATCATTCTAAATTCATTGAGAGTGGTGGACCAAAATGAGTTAACAATAGAAGGTTATGACCAAAACATACACATGGAGTTGGCAAACATTGATGAGGATAGGGTCAGAGCCCTAAATAATATCATGGTCCGAAAAAAGAAAATAATTGACAGCTATAATAACAAAGTGAAGAAAAGGACCTTTAATGAAGGTGAATCAATTTAGAAAACTATTTTCCTTTGGGATCAAAAGATCCGGTGTATGAAAAGTGGTTTACAAATGGGGAGGTCCATTCGAAGGTGGATCATACCATTTAAGACACATCAATGGTCACATTCACATGATAAAAAAAATTGCCATATTATCCAACCATTTGGGAAGAAAGATAATAAGAATAAAATACATAATTCCAAGAAATATTGGTAATCATAATTACACTTTAACAAAACTATTGAAATACAAAAGACATTAAGCTAGTTTAAAAGTTTTTATATGCAAGTATCATATGGGAATGCCTATCCCAGTGGTGAAGCACTTGGATCTAGTTCATCTTCAAGAACTAGAGGATTTGTAGGTGACTTTTATATTCGGTTGGCAAGATTAAAATCCTACATGAGCTCTTTTCCCTTGATAATTGAGGTCCCAGCTACTTCATCTTTGGAATTTGGAGTGGAGATAGAAGAATAAAAAGTTTTTAGGATTTTTTCTTACTCACGAATTGAGTTCGAAGTGGGGAAAACTTGTAAAGCATGGGCATGAACTAATACGTTTATTGGCTCATATACTAAAGATATTGGAGAGGTGTCATATGATTTCTTACCAACTCAAGTCCCTATATGATAGTTGAGGTGTTAGTTAAACATATGATAAGATAAAAATGGTTCGAAGCCATGTATATTAATGCAACGATGCTAAAGTGTGAAGAAATGCTTCTCAAGGAAAATATATTGCCATACATGTTATCGGGACTTTATGCACACTTTTTTTAGATATTGTTTTCATGCGTTTCCTTTTGGGAATATTAAACATAACACTTATGGGAGGTTCAACAATCTCACTAGTACCTGTGGAATTACTGGTTGGATAGTCAGAAGAAGACCTTGACCTGGTTGGCCGAACAAGAGGAGCTTCTTCTTCTTCATCATCCTAAATAATCCTTCTCTAAAGCCTCTCTTTCCTGAGGAGATAATTTCCTCTTATGAAAGGCAATATAGCCCTTAGGAGGTGAAGCCCCTATATGGACAAAAATGGTATATTTAAGGCCAATACAAAAAAAGATAAAATTACACGAAGTAACAATAACCTTACTAAAATAAGAATAAGGCTTTGAAGTCTTTTTGGCTAAATATAATGGTTTTATGTAAACCTGGATGTACTTGGACCACCAATCCTAAAAAACTATTTTTACCCCTGTATCAATCTCAGCCCCAATTATGCTAAAGGTTCTTCAAACCTTATGATAATCCATAACTCATTTTCAAACAAATGTCTTTGAGAGGTGAGAGGACCCAGGAAACATATGAGGGTTGGCAAGACTCCTCATAGGGATTGGGATGGACTGATGTAACCCAAACTTTCAAGAAAAATAAGAAATAAAGTATATCTCCCCAACGAACCTAGAATTAGAGGCAAATGGAGGTAATATTCCACAGTAAAAAATCTCTAGAAATAAAAAAAAAAAAAAAACTTCCCCACTAGGGATATACCTATCCTATAGGGTCATGATTTCTTCAAAATTGAAGTAAGCCACAATGATGCTTCAGTGGCTACTAGTAAAGGCTGCAAACAAAGCCTTTGTATGTCAATTAGTAGGCTTCCAAACATACTAATGAGATCTTTAAAGATCTTATCACCTGGTTTAGAGATATAGTAGGCATGAAAATGGATAAATTCAATCTTGTTTTTATATGGACAATTTCTGTTAAAAAGGCTTGTAAACACATTTGGAGGACCCATAATGCCCTGTCTTGATTGACATTAAAAGGAATCTCTAGGATCTCGGAGAAAATATTATAAAGGGATTCTAAAAGTTAAGGGTCTAATGAAATTTATATGCCTTCCATTAAAATGATATTTAGAAAATACTATTGTTGCATCACTCTTTGAGCCTTGACACAAAAAATATGTCTTGATATCCAAAATAGGAGGACATAAAAATACTCCTTTCCATCCACACTCTGTTTTTCATATGTGCATGCGTGAAGGTGGAATATAACTGGTGAATATTGACATTTTTTAGCTTTAATGGTGTTTCAGTTAAAGGTATGTGTGGGTGAATGTCTTCCCCTAGGGATTTAAACCCAGTTATCTGACAAATATCAAACATAAATCCCAAAGTTGAACTCAATTAAATTAAAAGGTGAGTTACAAAAATGGATTACAGTGGAGACAAAAAGTGAGTGGGGATCAATATATCTTAGGATAAGTTCAACGGCGTCAAGAAGACCATATTTCTATATTTTTATGGCTTTGTAAGTAAGAACCTGATGAACACAATTAGGCCATTAATCATTGTCTAGTTTATTGGCACAAACCCTAAACTTGAATGTGTATGGTGCTTTGAGATTATTGGAGTTTGGACCAGGATATTATGGTCCCCAAATCTAGGATAGTAAACATATATAAGAAATAGGAGTTCCTACTCAAATTAGGGGCCAATGGTAGAGATAAATGCCCCAACTAATTATTTGATGGAACAAACAATGATCCCAACAATGATTAAAAGTTTGTAGATGCTTTTATTGAATTGAAGGTAAATATCAGCGTTTAAATCTCTAGACGTCATTGATGGCGAATGCTTAAAGAAAAAAAAAGGTATGCTTGAGGGGTGAGAATTTGTTTAAAGAGAGAAGACAAACGGGAAAAAAAGGAGAATGTGTACTGAAATGAGTTTTTATAGCTTAAAGAAATCCATTTGAATAGCAAAGAAGGCCAAAACAAAGGTCAACACGTGTCATTGAGTATGTTCCCTCCAAAAAGTGGCATCATGGGGATGTATGGAGATAAGTGACACTTTTGGTGGCTATACCCAACGCCCTCGTGGTTTGGTTTAATAATGTCCCAAATAAATAAATCAAATGGTGAGTGTTCCAAGCTAACCAAGTGTGTTGGGTAAAGGAAAATTGCAAAAAAGTTTTTCCATGTTTGAATTAATTATATCAATAGATAAATAAAAGTCATCATTTTGATGCTTCCACACATGTTGTGAGGTTTAGTGGGACTAATGCCAATGAAATGGTATTCATGCATAAAGGGGACTAGAATTTGAGCATTTTTGGTCTAAAAGGTACAAAAATTACTATGGGTATATTTTAACATACCAAATTTGAATATAATATAAAATATTTACTCAATGGATGAAATTAAATCACATGGCAAGGTAACATATTTCGTTAATATCAAATTTAAATACGAAATAAAATATGAGAAAAATAAACATTCACAATGTAATTGTTTCAATCCTAATTCATCAACAATCATTCAAAATAAAATAGTATTTTTTCATTAATTGGCCAAGATGGGAGATTACAAAAATCAGAGAAATATACAACATTGCACTCCTGAAAGTATGTAATAGTGAGGAAAAACATAAGTTACAAAATGGTGAAAAGTGTTCCATAAATAATTAAGATACTTTTCCTCCAAATCTAGACACGAATTAGCTTGGTCCATCTCAAAAAATAATAGCTCATGAGATTAAAAATTCAGCACAGCCTCTTGAGCCTTGCACTTTAAATCTTAGGATCTGACGAGAATGAAATTTGATGTCAAGGTTTCAAGACCTAAGATAAGTGGATCATATAAGTCATTTAGATAAACTCTTTCAAAATTCTTCCACTCCTCCAAAGTTCAATTGGAAATAGAGTAGAGTGGATCATGAGTGTGAACTCGTCTCCTATAATCTTCGAAGTCAACGGAGAGTTGTTATGAAGAAAGGGTAAGAAGAATGAAGATAATAAACATGGGCCTTGGGTGTGCCACGCCAATTAGGGTGATTTTCAAGGATCAGGTAAGCTGAAGAAAAATTATTCTTTGCATGGCCTTTCAAAAGGATAGAGGGAGGAAAATGGGAAAAGGCATGAAAAGCCTCCAAAGCCTTTCCAATGTTAGTGTCTGAGGCTGGATACTCTAAATTAGGATGCCTAGTAGGAAAACCATTATTAACATACTGATCCAAGTTCCTGAAAGGATCCCCCTCCAAGGTGTAAGGATAGGAGATCAGATCATAAAGAAGAACAATAGATAAGACAGTTTCAATGAGTATGCATTCGAAAGCATCCAGGTAAAAGCTATCCTCAGGCAAGATAAAAGAATTAAACATACCATGTGAGATAATTTTGTATGATGGCTAAACAAAAGTATGGGAGGCAGGACCAGCCTTGTTGTATCTAAAGGACTCGTAGATGGCATAATGCCAAGCATCCAAAATGTTCGGTCACTCCTTTTATGACTAAAGGGATAAAAGGGCTTGATTGGCAGTGACCAAGCTTAATTCCCCCTGAATTCGTGATCGAATGAAGGGTATGCCACTTCAGGCAAATACTTAAAAGGGAAGTGGGTACGTATGATCGTGTGATTGACACTCAGATCATCAAGAGGAGGAGCTATCAGAGAATCACTACCGACTAAGATAAGATGGCGACTCTCATCAACAAGTACCTTCAATCCATGTTCATTTTCCTCGACCTCAACCATTTTCAGGGCTCTACCCTTGGCAGACCAAGGTTTGTTGATCATGGAGAAAGACTTAGTTACCCCACAAAAAATAGGAAAAATAAAGTTGTGATCAACCCAACATCGAAAAGTCTAAACAATGAGGAGATATCATATATAGTGAGGGGCTTAAGAGGAACCTTCGAAGAAGTTTTTACAACAAGAGTTCCATCCAATATATGTAGAGGGGGAATAGCATGTTCTGAGATTGGAGCACACTCAATAGGCATGGTTGTGTCCCAAAAGACCCAACCATCAACATCCGTTTGATTTGCATCATTGAATGGAAGCGCGGAAGTAACAGTAAGTCCCATGGATCTTCAACAATATTAATCGAGTTTGACCTGGAGCCAGGCTCATAAGTACTATTTAAATTGACAGTATTGTTCTCTAAAGGATTCATTTTGTACATAGAATAGAAAGAAGACGAAAGGGCAAGTAACTCGAATTAAATGTCTTCCCTAGAGAAAGAATAAGTCTCCTTAATTGAAGCATTAAACGGGACACAATCACCTGATATCATCACAAGGCTATGATATATTGGTTAGCAAGGCCACAACCTTGCCTGACACGCTCGCAATTAAATCTATTCACTAAGCCAAGTGAAAACCACACAAACACAAAGAATTACAAAACCCCCATCAAATTCACCTTAACAAAACAAACATATAAGCACCTATTCTTTCAGTAATCATTGTTCAAAAAATCAAGATTAAGAGGGTTGGATATGAGAGGAGCAACGTTAGGTTCATCGAGATAACATTCGGGGAATCACCAAGCTGGTAATATTAATGTCGTCGATATGGGATAAAGAAAGAAAATGTTGAAACTTTCAACTCTTCGACGTCGTTTTTTTAGAGCTACTCTTCATACCTCCCAATTATTCGGCATTGATCGTACTTGCTCTTCCACCAGTTAATATTTGGGGGATGTAAGCTTATATATATTGTGAGGGAGAGGGGTGAGGGTGAGTGTGAGGGGAAGGGGAAGGGGAGCATGGATTTGGGAACATAAAGCTAATATTGAATTCGGGATTCAAAGGCCTTCACATAAAGATAAATAAATAATCATTTGGGAGGGAGAGAGATACAAAAGTTAGGTCGGTAAAATAAATCCATCAAAAAAATAAGGGGAAAAAATCGGGTCAATGAGGGAAAATGGAGAGGAGAATGAAGAAGACACTACTTGTGTATGTACCTCTCTGGCTTCCTCTTTGAAGTATGTAAAATCTCCACACATTTAATGGCTTGAGATGCGTCAAGTGCATAATTTGTGTCTTCGGTTTGGAGCTCCGTTTTTAAGGTGAGTTATATGATATGATTAGTTTTCAGTCTCACGCGATTCGCGACGGATTTAAATAAAGAGAACAAAAAAATGTGAATAAAAAATGCAACATAATAAAAAGCAATGGAGGGGACGTAAAAAAAATAGATAAATAAATGAAGACTTATAAGCGAAAATAATAAAAATGGAGAGAGATAAATGAAGGGAAATAAAATTAAATATATAAATGAAGAGAGAGAGTTGATGAAAATAATGAAAATGCAAATTTTTTCAAATGTTGACATGTAAGCAACGAGAGAATTTAAAATTACTCTACGACTAATTAATGGATAACCGTACTATAGCAAGTTATCTACAATCGGTAATCTATCTGCCTGGAACATGGAAGTCAAACCAGCAAAGAGGCTTTCACCAAAAAGAGTTCACTCTCGGACTTCATTTCATCTGCCAAAATCGGTAACAGTCTACTTTTTGGATCCACTCCTCAGTCAATTATGTACTTTTTTTTTTTTTTTTTTTTAATAAGGTAATATATTAAAAACATGCCCAAGGGCCAAGGCCCAAACAGAAACAGACTCGAGTCAATTATGTCCTTTGAAAAACTATTTGTTAAATTTACTCTTTCAAAATTCAACTTTCACCTACATTTAATTTTCAATCTCACTTTACCAACCGAACACATGAAGAATTTAAATTTTTACGTGGTGTCATGGTCATACTCACAAGACCTGTAGCCTACGGTGGTGCCACCGTGGGGTCTGCCACCACACATTTTATCATCAGTGTTATAAATAGTCTTTATGGTTGGAGATGTTTTCAAAATGCAATAAATATGGGTATTCTTAGGAAACCAAAAACCTGTCGCAGAGTTATTGCTTGGCTTTATAATAATGCATGGCCAACAACATTATGAACCAAAGGAGCTACATGCACAGAAACAGAAACTAGGAGGGGATGGAGTTTGATGAGCAACAAGTGTTAGAGCCTGTGAGTCCAACTGGCCAATATTTAAAGAGCTCGGTGCTGTCTCTCACTATACTCGCCGTTTTAGAATTTGAAGTTCCAATAGATGACTCTCAAACCCTGTCACTACTCAAGGAGGTTTTCTTACCCATCAACCCTCGATTTTCCTCAATCATGGTACTCTCTCTCTCTCTCTCTCTCTCTCTCTATATATATATATATATATATATATATATATTGGGCATATATTAAATAGGCCCTCAAACATTTTTTAATACACATTTAGTCCAAATCTTTTTATTTTGCACCAAAAAGTCCTTCATCATACTAAAAAGGCTTTACAATGTCGCTGGCGCGGACCTTTAAAGATAAGAGAATAATGCATTGTAAAGCCTTTTTAGTATGACGAAGGACTTTTTGGTACAAAATAAAAGGCTTAGACTAAATGCATATTAAAAAATGTTTGAGGGACTTTTTGGTATTTGATCATATATATATATATATATATATATATATATATATATATATATATATATATATATACATTCCTGCTCTTGTGCGGACTAGTCTGCATTTTAAGAATGCGGACCGGACATGTGTCACCTGGTGGTGATCCCAGAAAAAAGAGAGAGTGTGCCTATAATTTAGACGATAATTTCCGGTCCGCATTTTTAAAATGCGGACTAGTCCGAACAGAGCATATATATATATATATATATATATATATATATATATATATGTATATAATATTTGGATTGTAACAAGAAAAATGATAAGACGCATAGCTACATAGGGCTGGATTTCTAGATTTTTTAAATAATTTTTTTACCTATGTGTAATAACTTTAATGTTGAGGTGAAAAATGGTGATTTTCCAAACTTGAATGTATATATATGAGTCAAAACCAAACTCCTCTTCTTTCCTTTCCTAGCAGCCGGCCCTATTTTTGTCTCAACCAACTCTTCTCTTTTCTCCGTTCAAGAAGAACAAAGCATTGATATAAAAGCTAATTGATATAAAAGCTACCTGTTATTTGCTAAGATTTATCACTTGTTCATCACTTGTTCAACCTTGTGATTTGTTAAGATTTAACACTTATTCAAGCAACCGGACCTAATTATTTTTTTAACCATGAATGTATTATGTATATATAATATACCCTCTTATTTGTTAAGACTTAACACTCCTTTAACAACTTTCATTCAAGAACTGTTTTTTTAACATATGCCAGATCTGTTAAGCTAATTAATTTATTCGACTTTTTTAATTTAACATATGTTAGATCTTTGCCCAAATTACTAATATATATGTAGATTTAAATTAATATATGTTAGAACTTAATTAATATATGTTAGAACTTATAGTTATGCCCAAATTATTGATTTGTGTTAGATTTATACTCAAATTGCTCAAATATATGTAGGTTTAAATTAGTTTGATTTTTCAGCCCTAAGTTTATGAATGTTGAAATTTAATTAATCAATACATCAACATTTTTAGGGTTAAAAATTGCAAACAAAAAAGTAAAAACAACCCCAAAAAAATCACCCCGGGGCTCCCGCCCCCGAACCCCCAACCTTCGTCAAACCATTTCATACCCACTAACTCAAAATCCTGGCTCCGTCACTGTGTCTATAGATCTTGTGGTTTCAGCCTCAAAATAATAAATATAAAATTTGTATGTAAACACTATATATCTATCCGATTGTCAAGATTCATATGTTCTTTGTATTTTTAAATTGCAGTGTAATAACAAGTTAAAGTACCCCTCTGGTGCGGGAATACTTTGCTAACCGTTTGTGCGGTATTTATTTTTTTAACTCCAAAAAATAGTTTTTCTTTTTTGGGACTCTACGTTGAAATTTGGGAAACTTATGGGGGGACCTTTCAAGTTATTTTAAAGAAAGGGTGTAATTCGAAAGCAATAATATATTTGAGGGTTAAATTCATAATAACAATAAAAAACAAAGGTAATGCAAAAACATAATTATGTTGTACCTCATTGAAATATGAGATTAGCATCATATTCAACAGTTAAGAATATATAATTGATTACAAAAATTGATGACGTAAGCAGTTTAGTGTAGATAGAATTGCTCAACCTAGTGACTGGAATTGTTGTTTCAACTTGAGAGATTGAATTTACTTGTGTGGTATCAGGTTGAAGAAAAGAATGGGTTGAAGAAATGGAAGCGTGTTGAAGTGAACCTCCAGGACCATGTTCATGTCCCCATTTTCCCAAAAGGAACGTCACCAGATTTTAAATACGAGGAGTGTCTGAATGATTATCTATCAAAAATAGCGGTGGTTGAACTTCCTCAAAGTCGACCATTGTGGGAAGTTCATATTATCAAGTACTCAACTAAGGATGCAGCTGGGTGTGCTGTTTTTAAGCTTCACCATGCACTAGGGGATGGCTATTCTCTAATGGGAGCTCTTCTTTCTTGTCTACAACGAGCGGATAATCCCTCAATTCCATTAACATTCCCTTCTCTACAATCAAGCTCAAAGCTCAACATTGGTGATGCTAAGGGCATATTCAACCGTGTACCTAGGCTTTTCTTTGGCTTCATCAACAGTGTTTTGGATTTCGGATGGAGCGTTCTAAAAAGTAGTGTGGTAGAAGACGACACGACACCGATTCGATCGAGCAATACTGGAATGATGTCCCCCCTCATAAATATAACTAATACATCATTTTCTCTCCATCAAATCAAACTAATCAAGGATAAACTTAACGTGGTATGTTCATGCTTTTTTCCACTACTATGAATATATGTATATGAGAAGATATAATAGTTCAGCTCTAAAATGGATCATCCTCCCCTAATTATTTTAGGTTGGATAGACGAAAGTTGTTTCTCACATTTGTGTGAATAACCAAAGCAGAAATATTGAACCCTATAATTTTTTGCAATAAACCATCCAAATAATTTCAAATGTGGACATTCATCTAAATTATACATTTTGCTACCAAAAAAAACAAAACTCATCCCGATAACTCCTCTAAAACACACGTGTTCACCCCCCCCCCCCCCCCAAAAATGCAGTTCAAGAATTATCTTTCTACCTTTGTAGTTTAAAAATGTAATTTGTTTTTCAACAGACAATAAATGATGTGGTTACTGGGATAATCTTCTTCGGAACTCGGTTGTACATGGAAGGGGAATGCTATGAGTCGAGGAAGGCACATTCTACCGGTTTGGTTTTGCTTAACACTAGGAATCTTGGTGGTTACAAGTCTGTTGATGAGATGGTGAAGACTGATGCTAAAATGCCATGGGGAAATCATTTTGCATTTTTGCATGTACCGATCCCAATATTAACTTCTACCGAGTCATCAAACCCACTTGAGTTCATCCTCAAAGCCCATGAAGTAATTAAGGGTAAAAGAAATTCGTCGGCAGTTTATTTGACTGGTACATTACTAGAGGCACTGAGAAAATATAGAGGCCCCGAGGTACGTAAATGTTTTTACTACATTATGCAAAGTCTATGGAACTTTGACTTTTGTGTTAATGTCATGCCAAGTCTCTTGTAGCACTTTGTTTTAGCTTTATTTATACACATAAAGTGTCTCACCATGTCTCTCGTGACACTCATCACTAAGGAAATAATGGCAAAACAAGGTTAACACATATATACGAAACTTTAGTATCACCAATATTGGAAAGTTTTTCCTCAAACCATGCATATTAGTTGCCATTTGACATTGGGATATTAAGAATATAGTCTCATTTCTAAATATTTATTTGTGATCACTTTCATGTTCTTATTTTTTTAGTTGTTAATTCTATGGTACCAAATATGAGACAAGTATCATTCTCTGTGAAAAGAAAGAGGAGTTGTTACAGAGCATTTATGAACGATTTTCGATAGTTATGAGACTAATTACAATTTTAAAAATACATGGGAGTGACACCTTACAAATATTTGAAGATAGGACTAAAGTAAAAAAAACTTCCAATGTTTAAAAATTGTGAATGTTGGGGGTCAATATCATTTGGAGGAATATTTTTTATTTTGTTGTCCGAAGATGGTCTAATAATAGTTAGGCTCCTTTTATTTTGAGCATTTTGTGGAAAAAGAAAAAATAAGTAAATGTTGTCCTTTTTCCATGTTCTAGTTAAATGAAAACATGGGAAATGATACATAAAAACAATATACAAATTATTTTTCATGACTCAAACATAACAATAAAAAGTTATTTAGTATCACGCACGGATATAGGTATAAATCATTCTATGAGGAAATCATGGCATAAATCTTTGTGGAACGACAAATATAAAAGGGCTTTTCTATTGTGACGGAATTTTCAATTGCAATTTCAAGGATAAACTGAAGTAGTTTTTTTTATTGGTTGGTTTTTAGATTTCACTGGCGTGGACCCCAAAAATCAACCAAGAAAAAATTGCCACATCAGTTTGTCCATGAAATTTTTGTCAAAAATTCAATCAACATAGAATTTTTCATATACAAATGATTAAAGATAGAATACAAAAGAGAGGACTTTTCCTGTAAATTAAATTCTCCAACCAAAATCCAACAGTAAAATAAAGGTAGAGGAATATGTGAAGATTTAGATTTTTCACGCAGGAACAACTCAACTTTTAACTTTGATTAAAATTCACTCATTACGTAAGCATGTTGTCACGTAATCCACGGAGAACAAATTAATGTTGTTTTTAGTTCACATCGCATGTTAGGTAGTCTCGATCCCCAAAATGTAGCTTAGTGTTAAATTAACAGTCTGATGAAACTTTACATATTGCGCTATATTTTACACTGAAATGATATTTTAATAAGACTTAGACATAAGAATTTTAAAAACGCGTATGGGAGTGAGAAAACCGAACACAATCCATTTAACCTTCCCAACCAACCAATTGTATTAATGACCTATTGAATTAAGGGGCTTTCTAAATTTAGGGTCTATTGTAATATGTATTATGAAAATAGGACAACAAACATTTCATTTATAATTTTAGTTCCTGCTTTATAATAAAGACGCTGACGCGGACCCACATTCATAAAACATCAACTAATCGCAGTCTACCAAATCAATCGATAATTTGAAAATAAGGACTAAAAATGAAAGACAAATGTTTGTTGTCCTATATCCATAATTGATATTACTTGTGGCCCTAAAAATATATAAACTATTGAATTAATTAGTTGGATTACATTCTTATTGAGTTATCCATTAGCATACACTAAATCATGTGTAATAACTCTATAACTACGTTCTCTTTCTATATAGATTTTCTTCGTATGATATTCTTAACTCCTCATTCTCTCTAAAGTGTTGAAAATAATACAACCAACCAAATCCATTCGAAAATGGCAGCCATTTCTTACTTAGAGAGGTGTCACTCTTTGTATGTTTGATATATTTCTCTCTCTAAAAGTAGTTCTCTATATAAAATTATAATATCTTTACCTCTCTAAGAATCTCAATACTTTCTCTCTTAAAAAAATTATCTCTACAATTATACACATTTTTATGCTCTAGAAAAATTCTTACAATCATGTTAATCCCTCTCTCTAACAAGCTAATCTCAACATAAATTAAATTTTATTCTCACAATAAATTCTAATCTTTTTCTCTATAAAAATGTTTATCGAATTAAAAGTGTAATATCATTTTTCTCAAAAATAAATTCTCTATAATCACGTTATCATTTATCTATATAAAAAATTGTTTGTAACATTAAAATCTCATTCACATTTAAAAACTGCCTTTATCTCTCTAAAACGTTTCTCTCCGAAACTGATTGCATGAAAGATATTACAAATTTAGAGAAATCATTTTTTAAGAGAACAAGATGTTAGTGGCGCATTATGTAAGAGCTTATATTAGCGAGAAAATCGTAACCACCAATTGTATAGGTTGACAAATCGTCATTTTTTATTTGACAAGACAAATATTTCGAATAGTTGGAGAACTTTAATTCCTAATTCTTTGTAGTGTGAGAAAAAGTACCTTGACATTTGAGATAGAGAGAGAGAGAGAGAAAGAGAGAATAATTTTGAAAAAAAATAAAGAATTAGATTGTAATTTTTATGTATGCATTATTATGGGAGGGAAATATATAATAATTCTAAAGAGATTTTAATAAATGGGAAAGAAGTGGCTTACCATTTAAAGGAAAGATAAAATATTCAGATTATTGAGACATGAAACTTTTTTTAGAAATAGTTTAATATTTAAGATAAAGAAAATGTAGAAAGAAAAAGATGTACAAATTTTAAAGTACCTTTTCGATAGCCCCCTTAGCTCTTCGTTTATCTACGTTGAGCACATGTGAAACTCTTCTTAGTATTATAAGGACATTATATTTATGATTAATTAACTCTAAACCCGTATGTTGGCCCCGAAAATATACCTAAGAGTGGGTGAATTGGGTATATATAAAATTAAAGGGAATTTCAAAATGTTGTTAACTCTTCTTTGAGATCGATTGCAATATGATAAATAAATTTAATTATAAGCAAATAACCAAATAATAAGCAAAAGTAGTTAAGATGGAGATTTTAGAGAAACTTTGCAAATTGATATTTTAACGTGGTCCGACCTTTCCTATGTCCACGCTCAAGATAGTACTCGAGAAACTTCACTATCTACTGTTGACTAAGGTGGAACTAAAACTTCATAAGGACTTATCACACCTTCAAAAATGAAACCCATAAGAAAACTATACCCGTTCTTGCCCAGTGGAATACGATAGAGCCCATGTCTTATCATGTCTTGACTCCCCATAACTACAACTCTACCGACCGTGAAGATACAATCAAGTTCAACCACAAGTATCGACAATGAGATGTGTGACCAAAATATAAAGTGGAGTTGATTTACTAAAAACAATGGTGAAATGGACTTAACAATTGTGAAATAGATTTACTTTCTCTCTTTAGAATGTTAAACCAATAAGTAACCACAAGTAAGTTTCTTACATAGGTTTTGGTTAAATCTTTAGCACAATAGAGTATTGGGTTTATATATTTCACTAAAGAGTGTTTGAGGGAGAAGCTTAAGCTCAAAAGGTCTTTTTGGTTAGAGTTTTGCTTCAATGGAGTTTTGAGTTTTAAACTCTCAACATGGATACGAGTTTTGGGACTTGGTTTCTCTTTCTAAAAAATTTCATAAGCTATGATTCTTATATTTAATCTTTGTAGAATGTTGTCGAAAGCTTGTGTGTTTGAAGAAGGAACCCAAAGGGTCATTTTATAAGCTTTTATAAAAACTAGTCATTTGAGGGTACACTGGTAAATTCGAGATCTTTTGGAATTTGAGTTGTTAAAACTAGCCATTGATATTTTGAGCCACGTAGGCACTTTGAGTTGACTCAAATTAGTTTGAATCGATTTAAAAGTCTCAGGTCCTTCTTTTAAATCCAAAGACTTCATCTAAAATTTCAACATACTAAATAAGGACTATTTTCTTGATTGGCTATTTTTCATTTAAAATTTAGGATATATTCCCAATTATGAAACTCGCAATGTTAACTAAGCGAACAAAAGATTTTGAGGCATAAAGTGCAAAAAAACCCTAAAATTGATTATCACATGTGAACAATGGATTTACATAAATAAACCTAATGACTAATTATATGGAGTGATGCTAGGGGGATATATCTTGGGACAAGATTCCTACAAATGGAACACGAGTTCGCGTGTCATTGTTGGAGACCTTTAGTAAGACAGATCCATTTGATATGTCCATCAATAATATGTGAATACATATCCCAAAATTATGTCTCCTTATTTTTTTCAAATGTTTGTGTTCGTATGTTTTGACTTTGTATGCTTAAGTGCGATCTTAATTGTGAGTTCACACCTGAGGTCCCTCTATTAGGCACTTGAAAAATATTATGTCAATACCTTTCCAAATATGTAAAGTATCATGGTGAAATTGCTAATATTGATTCCCTTTAAGCATAAATACTCAAATCAAAAGAGCACTTAAAGACCCAATGGAAATATTAATTACAAACTCTTAAAACCAAATAAAAACTAAAACACACCAAATCTAATACCTTTTTCAATACTTGGTGCCAAGGATGGTCATAACAAAAATGAGGCCTAAGGCATTGAATTTTAGGTGGTCCTCTTGTCATTAATTTAATCTAACTAAATTATATTTATTTTTTCTAGAATCCATGAATTCATTCACCTTTTTTCATGTTTTTTTTATACCCACTTTATTATTTTAAATTGATCAGACCATTTAGATATAATATTTTACTATAAATAATTACAAGAGTAATATAATTATAAAATAATATTTTGAAAATAAAAAGTAAAAGTTAAACTTTTTAAAGAAACTTGTAATGTGAAATTAACTTTAGACGCTCTCATACCCCTTTAGACAATGGATTGGGATAGTTAATAAATATCGTAAAAAAGAAAAATTAAAAAAACTATTGAGTGGAGAGAGAGCATCAAATATTAGGGAGGGAAAATTAATGCACTTCGCCATGAAGTTGGTGAAAAGAACTTGTGCGTACAACATTACTCTATTTAGTGGGGTACAAAGGTAGAAGAATTTAAAGCGTTGTCTTAAAAATTTTACAGCTGAATATAAATATTAGTGCATATATGTGGAGATGTGAGGTCCTTATATTATGGGGCCCTCCTAAGCATGGTCGACCTTTTAGAAATGAAATATGTAACTTAAACACCTTTTGATTGAGAAATTTTTATATAAATAAATATATCTAGTACTAGTAATTTGTAAATTTTCTCGATTTTGTAAGGAATGGCAACATGTCGGCGACTATATGGTGGGTTGACCCTTCTCAAATTCCACCCCCTAAATAAACCCTCACTCCAGGTCTGAAAAGCCAAAACCTATTTTTTTTTCTTTTTTCAAAACCGAAACTTTATTCAGAATTAAAGTATTTTACATGTGATGTTACTTGTTGCTTATCGGACTATAATAACATGACTCTGATCTTGACAAAAAAAGGAAGTAAAAAGCTAGAGGTACAAGTAAAAACCTTACAACAGAAAAGACTCGACACAAAATGAAAAAATCCCATTTGCCATTCTCGAAACATACGAGGGATAATGTTTGAAAATATCAAATATAAAAAGAACTTTTTTACTAATGAAAAAACTAATATATTTTATTGGATATAATATGTGACACCCCGCCTAATTAAATACCGGGCGATCACTCCTTTATTAAATTAAAATCAAGGTGAACAGTTGGTTCATTCTGAGCATCACTGTCGAAAAATACTTTTCCAATTTAAACACCCTAAATAATTAAGCTAACTGTCAAACCATTTTAGACTTTACTTTCCAAATTTTATTTTATATAAACCAACATTTAAAAATTTGCATAATACACAATTTAATAGTCACACCACAACCATCCTGGAACATACAATCCAAATAATCAAACATTCAACTAATTGAATCCCAACATTTAAAACGTAAAGTAAAACATCCAGATAGTAATAAATCTCAAAGTGACATTACTAGAAATAAATGAATTATAATATCCCATAAAACAACTGAATAATGGAAACGGGCGACACATGCCCAACTGAATAAATATGCTAGGAGTGGAATCAAATAAGTGAAGTCGTCTAAGCAAGAGGCTTGCAACTCCCACCTAAGCTGCAGCGCGTTCCTCCCAAAGGATCCTATGCAAGACGCCCCTGTGGCTGGGCACCTGTAATATATACATATATATACAAGAGAGAAGGGAAAATAGAAACGGGTCAGAGCCCGATAGTGTAAATGATTTAAAATTTGTTTAGCAAGTATTTAAAATGTTTACAGGCCAATGCAACAACATATTAGTGCGATACTCTCTTGAGAAATTCTCACCTCTCTTCTAATGTGCACACCTATCGCACTAATCTTCCCAACGGTTTAACTTATCTTATATCGCACTAAACTTCCCCATGGTTTAACTTATCTTAGGTTACTCGTAAGATTTAAAACTGAACAATATAATTGTTTAAGAGAAAAATTTCATTCAGTAACAAAGCTCTCATTTTAACTTTACTTATTAATGAAGTTTCCTAGTGACATATTATACTTTTCAAAACAAGTTTTTCCAATTTGAAGTCATTATTCATTTCTTACCTATCATGGCACAATAGGTAGTTCCAAATTTCAGAAATTCATATATATATTAAATACTCGTATGATATATATATTCTAATAGCACCCCACATAAAAATTATGGTGCGTGCATACTCTGCTATCCAATCCCCGTATCACTCGTACTAAGGGAAATACAAGTTCGGAATCACTCTCGAACTGTATTAGCACATACACAAACAATATTGAGGCGAAGCATAGATTCCAAGTCTCTAAGAGGATAGCACATGCCCCCACGTCTCTTAGGACCATCTGAACTATCGATTCGATAGCCTGTACCAAGAATTTCTATCTTCTAGGGTACAAGTCAATATCCCCCATAAAGGTCCCATCGAGATAAGACTGTCCCAGCACGGTAACCTCAGGGATAGCAAGTAGCGCGGGCACGATTTCCACACATAGATAGTATAGGCATAAACATAGTCATATAACTATACTACTATTACCATATCAAATTAGGTACATCTTTAATCCCATAATTACGACATTTGTCCTTATTTCTCATTATTTAGTTCTCACGTTTGACCGTTCATTTCTGACTTTAATTTGAGGGATCATTCCATCTTATTACGTAACACTCATGGACTCTATCCTCCAAAGTGTAGAATTCAGTAGGTACTCATCTAATTTCCAACGTAACTATCTTACGCGTCTCTCACCTTAATACATAATTTCCTCATCCCATATACGTAAATATCCCAAAAACACAACTCTCGTCTTACATTAAAGGTCCCATAATTATTTATAAGTCCTACTGGTCTTCTTTATCTCCCAAGTCATTTTAATAAGGGTGTCCCAGGATTATTTCTCATTAAATTGAATTCAACTAATTTAAAAAGGGGAAATCTGAGTCTGCTAGAAGGGGTCGATCGATCGATGGCAGGAGCTCGATCGATCGATGCGTCGATCGATCGACACTCCTGGTTCGATCGATCGATCAAACAGGTATACGTATTCTGTAGATTAACAGTTACGTGTTTCATAATCTAACCTTAATCAAATCCATATTTTTCATACCCAAACACCCTAAAATTCGTACTACAACCAGTATGAACCCATATTATACATCTTCAACGTAAAGCATGCAAGTTTCCATCAATCATCATAGATTAATAGGCCAAAACTTATATAAATCTCAAGAACCCTAGAATTTCTTTAACATGGTTCTAATCAGTCTTTTTTCCAGAAATTTCTACTCCTAATTCATCACAAATTCGTGGTTAAGCCTCTACATATGAAGGGGTTTCCAGATTTTCATTCAAATCAATTCTACATGCGATTTTCCTATCTCCAATATGGATTTTCTTCTACCAAACTCATCATAATCCCCCTAGACTAACATGAATGATGCATTAACGAAAATAAGTAAGATAAATACTTGCCTGGAATTTTCAGCGTTCTGATTTGTGAACAAATTTGGTGTTGTTGCGTTTTCCCGTCGAGCGATCTACGCGTTGGTGGTGGTGGCGGTGGCGGTGGCGGTGCAACCAGATGGATTTTTGGACTTGGTTTGCTTGGAAAGCTTTCTCCTTCCCTCTCCTATGGTCGTTCTAATGTTTTGAGTCTGCTAACCCTAAAGGGTTATTCCAAATGGCTGATATAGTTTAATAATTTTCGTGAGTTTAATTACCCAAAAATGTAAAATGACCAAAATTCCCTACCGGGGTACCAATTAAGCCTAAAAACGCCCCGAGACCCAAACTAAACTCCCGGGTACACTTTCTGACTATCTCGACCCTTTCGGACACGTTGGCGCACTCAAAACGATCGTATGGATAACTTAAAAATATTTCGCTTTTATTAATCAATATTTAGTCCCGACACGACACGGGCGCGTCCCGACTCAAATTTCCAAAATTGACATTTTATTCACTCTTGACATTTAATAGAACCAATATTATTTTACTTTACTCATTAGTAATATTCAACAACAAGTTTCCCATAATTACTAACGCATATCACGTTAATAATTATAAAGTGATTAATTTTCGGATTTATATTAAATTAATAACCCACATTAAATTTAATAAATCCCCAAATTAATATAGCATAAAAATACGGGGTATTACATAATACACCGAAGGGAAATGACAAGGCTATCAAAGTGGTTGCCATAACCCAATATCTACTCAAATTCGAATAACCTTATCCCACATACGCCTCATTTTTGGGGCATAATCATTTTGCGTGTACCCTCAACCGATTTCCATCTTTATATTATGTGTCAGTAGTATGGCATCTTTAAAGATTATCCATGTCGCACTCCAAATCTAGTGGAAATTTACCCCAACATATCATATTGGGATAGAGACACATCTCATTTGGAAAAGTTTTTGTCTTTTATATTTTTATCATGAAAATATCTATAAATAGACACACACTAGAAGTAGCCATATGTTCCAATGACTTTTAAACAATTAAAAATACTTTTCAAATTCATAAACATTTTATAAATAGTCGTATAAGTTACAAGCCACATTTACCAGAACATTTTTCTTACATGACAAAGTGTGTATTGTGGCGAAGTTGGTGCAACTAGAGAGATAACGTTGAGTATGTGAATTTTTAACATTCTATTTTTTGTACTTTTCTTGTTCATATCTTCTTATAGGATAAATTAATTGAAATGCTCATGTTATTTGATCTCCTAATGTGTCTCTCACTTAAACCATTTTACTTGATGTAGGTTACTAACCCGTCATACTTTGGCTTATTTATTGAACGTTTGATCCTTTTCCCTTATGTGGCATACACATTACTGTTAAAAACATTAAAATGGTTGAGATAGCCTTCTTTTACTTTTTTGGAACTTATCATAATTCTAAAAATAATTTATCTTGAATAAAAAATTAAAATGGGGGCGACGTATAAAATATAATTTCTCCTTTCTCACCTTCGAGCATCACCACCCTGATCAAGAATTAAAAGAAATTAGGGTAAAGTCTTTATCAGAAGTAACTTCTGTCATACCTGTATCGGTACAAAGAGATTTGCTCTAACTAAAATCAAATCCAAACAACGACAAGCATTTTTACCATCAAATGCCCCAAATCAAATTTGACATTCAAAGAAAATTACACGATTTAGACATTTCGAGCTGCGGGTTGAAAAACAAAATCAGAGCCCCAACAAAATCAAAATGACCAACAAAGAAAAACAATCCAAATAACAACACAACAGTGAAATAAATTACAACCAAAAGCAATGAATATTTAAAATCAGAGCCAACGTGTATATGGGTAAAGTATTGTTAGGGATAAGGTGTTGGACTGTTGGGTGACATAGTTTCTCTCATTAAACAACAATGGATGTATTGCTCGACACGTTCGATTTAATGAAACCACATTTCCTTTTGAAAATTTAAATAATTATACCTCTATTTTGGTCCCCCTGCCGAAATCTCAACACCATTTTTCCACATGGATTTCAATACCCACTTTGGCAGCCCCTGCTAATTCCTTTCAACCACTTAGTCGTTCTCCATCTTCCACCAATTTTAATTCATCCGCATCTCTCCCTCCCTCTGGACAAGCATTTCACCCATCTAATTCTTTCCATCCACCATCATTAAACCAACCTAGTACCTTTAATCCTACTATCCCACTTAGTGGCGTTTTTGTCCAAGGTTCAACAGTCCCATTTGGGAGGGGACCTATGCAGGTTACTTCACCACTTTTACATCGCAAAGCTAACTCCTCACCCCCATCTACGAACCCCCTACCTAACTCGTCAACCACTCCATCTCACCCTCTACTTCTCCTTCCTCCCGAACTTTTTTTTGGCTCCTACTTTCACAAGTCCATCTGGCCTCAATCTCAATATTGACCTTAACATACCCAAACCTCCCACTTGCACCAACTCTATGGTCCTACGAAATATGTTAAAACCCATTTCTCCTTCCTCATCTACACCACCATCCGCACTCCTGTCCACAGTATCAACTCATACGGAACCAACCTGCTTCACCATCGCTAATAAGTCTTCTATCTGGCACCATAAGATGCAAGAGGAATTCAATTCTTTGATTCGTAATGGAATGTGGTCTCTTGTCCCATCAAACTTTCGAATGAACATAATTGGTTGCAAATGGGCATATCATACCAAGTATAAAGTAGACGGGACATTAAAGCGATATAAAGCACACCTTGCTGCTAAAGGTTTTCATCAACAACCAAGCATTGTTTATGATGAAACATTTAGCCCCCTTGTTAAACCAACAAGTATTCGACTCGTCCTCTCTATCGCAATTACTCATCAATGGTATATTCGTCAACTTGATGTGAACAATGCATTCTTATATGGCCATCTCAATGAGGATGTATATATGAAACAACCACCAGGTTTCACGGACTCATCTCGCCCTGACTTTGTATGCATCGCTTTATTTATGGTTTAAAGAAGGCCCCTCTTGCCTGGTTCTCCCAGCTACATGACTTTCTTTCATATCATGATTTTCAACCATCCCGAACTGATTGCTCATTGTTTATATACTCCACGGGACCTATTACCATCTACGTCCTCATTTATGTCGATGACATACTCATTACAAGCAACCAATTAGCAGAAATTGACCGTTTACTTGAACAAACGACCACTCACTTTTTTATCAAAGATTTGGGTTCCTTACATTTCTTTCTAGGCATTACTGCAATTTCTATATTACAAGGCATGTATTTATATCAACAACGATACATTCAAAATCTTCCTAACAAATCCGAGATGACATCATGTAAGCCTATTAAAAACCCCTGCTCACCGGACTCTAAACTCTCCAAAGAGGGTGGTACTCAATTTTTCGACCCTACCAAGTTTCATCAAATTGTTGGAGCACTTCAATACCTTACATTGACACGACCGGATCTTGCATATTCTTTCAATAAAGTCTGTCAATTCATGCACAATCCATCCGAAAATCATTGGCTCGTCGTAAAGCATTTTCTTCGGTATTTAAACCACACCATAACGCATGGATTATTTCTTAGCAAAAACTCTACGTTCACTTTACTAACCTACTCCGACTCGGATTGGGCAGGCTGTGTTGATGACAAAAAATCCACTGGAGGTTATGCTATTTATTTGGGCTCCAACTTAATCTCATGGTCTTCTCGCAAACAACGAACTGTTGTTGGTTCTACCACCGACTATGAGTATAAAGCCCTTGCGGATGCGACCGCTGAAATTACTTGGCTACAGTCACTTCTTATTGAATTACATGTCCCTTTACACAATCTATCAATTTTATGGTGCGACAATATTGGAACGACCTATCTCTCTGCCAATCCCATTTTCCATGCACGCATGAGACACGTTGAAATCGATTTTCATTTTGTCCGTGACAAAGTTGCCAAAAGAGATTTGTAGGTTCAATTTATATCTACTCATGATCAAATTGTCGATATTATAACAAAAGGTCTTGCGTCCACCTGTTTTCAATTGTTACTGGACAGGTTAAAGGTTCATTGTCATTCGCTATCAACTTGAGGGGGCATATTAGAATATCTCACGTGCATCTATAAAATAGCTCCCATTGACTCAATCAAACTTCCATGTGCATCTGCTATTCAAACTGATTTGAATACTCCTTCTATTACAAAACCATAGTTCCAACCTTATGAATAAATTGCACTCGATGTAGAGAAAACTCAGTGTAGAAAATATATTCAAATCGTAGTTTTCCATACCTGTTATTCTACCCTCTTATTTCCAATTGCTATTACAATTCTATTATTATATAGTAAACTAGGTGTAAATCCACGCTATGTGCGGGCTAGGTGATTTTGGAAGTTAATATGCACCTAAAATGTATATTTTTTGTCATTGACATTCTTAAATATTTAGTAATGAATAATAAAAACGAATGACTTGTAGCGTTATAAAATATTGTAAATTCCCCACAAAGAATATATCGCAATTAAAAATAATGCTAACAATATACACAAACCGAAAATTTTCATGTATTTAAATGCCGCATAAATTTTATTTTAACATGGAAAACATATTGGATCAATTCAAACGTAATTGATGCACACGCTAAGATCAAAGCAATTGATTTTCTTTCTTTGATGTTAATAATTATGTTGCAACCTTATAGAGTATCCAAATAACTAAATATTCAAAAAGAGAAATAAAGTAGTATGAATTCAACTTTGATAATATAAACTTAATTGTACTACAATGAAGCTAAAAAAATCGAGTTAGTACCCTCCACGCCTTTGCTACTTATCATAAGGGAAAGTATTTAGAATCTTTTTAATAATGAGGTGTCGACTCAAGATGCAATTTTTTTATATTGTTGTATTAAAAATCAATCTTCAACTTCAGATTTTGACTAGGAGAAGCTTATATATATATAGAAAGTCTCCTGTAAGGATTCCTTATGGTGCAGACCCCGGTACATACCATTTTTTTAAAATGATAAAAAAATAATTTTTTTTATGAAATTTCATGGATATAATCTCAACGGTTCAATAAAAAACCGTTGAGCTGAGGTGATATGTAAACATCTGATATAAATATGCATTTTCAACCATTGAAATGTTGGGTTGGTGCCAGCCGCTTTATTGATTGAATTTTTTGATGAAACTTCATGACTATGATCTTCTCACTATCGAAATCATATCGATGAAATTTCATCAAAAAATTCATCAAAAAGTGGGTGAGAGGTTCGTCAACATTTCAACGGTCGAAAATACATATTTATACCATTTTTTTACATATTAATTGATCTCAAAGATTTTTTTATTGAAATTTTTGATGAAAAAAATTGGAGATGATCTTCTCACCGTGGAAATCATATCCATGAAGTTTCATCAAAAAATTCAATTTCTTACTATTTTAAAAAATGGTATGTACTGGGATTTGTACCCTAAGGAGTCCTTACAGGAGAAGGCCTCTCTCTCTCTCTCTCTCTCTCTCTCTCTCTCTCTCTATATATATATATATATATATATACAGTCCTGCTCTTGTGCGGACTAGTCCGCATTTTAAGAATGCGGACCGGACACGTGTCACCTAGCTGTGAGCCTAGAAAAGAGAGACAGTGTGCCTATAATTTAGGCGATAATTTCTAGGCACACCGTTAGGTAACACATGTCTGGTCCGCATTCTAAAAATGCGGACTAGTCCGAACAATAACATGACTCTCTCTCTCTCTCTCTCTCTCTCTCTCTCTCAGAGAGAGAGTCTTGCTCTTGTGCGGACTGGTCCACATTTTAAGAATACGGACCGAACATGTGTCACCTTGCGGTGAGCCCAGAAAAGAGAGAAAGTGTACCTATAATTTAGGCGATATTTTCTAGGCGAACCGTTAGGTGACTCATATCCAGTCTGCATTCTTAAAATGCGAACTAGTCCGCACAAGAGCATTATTATTATTATTATATATATATATATTATTTCAATATCTCATGTTGCCCACATAGGGGCCAAAACAAATTTCATAAAATAATGGAGGTGAGAACTTTATGTAACCACCACCAATCTAAGTTAAAACAATATCATTACCTACTTCCTCAAACTGAGAATTAAATGCCGTTAAAATCTATCTTTGTTATAGACTAGTGATAAGCACAGATGCAAAATCTCTTTCTACACATGAAATCATCAATTATATTAGAACTAATTAACATTGTTAGAAAACGAAAATCGCGCACATTCAAGTGTATGTGCCGATATAACAACAACCACTTGCATCTGATGAATTTACAGGAGAAATTCAATGATTCCTTTAGTGGTTAATGGTGACAACATCATCGACTTCTAGATCTAGAACCTCTCTTGTAGCCGCTGCTGTTTCGCAATTATTGTAACGAAGCACCGACCCAACAACTTTTCGGGCCTCGTAGCGCTTCCTTGGATATTTTGGGGAACAATGAGAGGGACGTCTTGTCATTGTAAAGAAAATTACCTTAAAATGAAGGGCTATCTATTGTTACTTCCTACAAAAATTAAAAATGCTCATCAATTACTTATCATCAACATTATACGGATTAAAGTTATCAAAAAAGAAAAACAATCAAATGAAAATGATGATTGATTAAGGCAAATAATGAAGAATAGGAGTAGATTACTTATGTATACATGAATAGATAAAAGTTAATTAGGAATGAGAAGGGAGTGAATCATTTTTGCAGAGAGAATGGGATGGGAAAGGTAAGTCTAGAGAGCGAAAAGTTAATTTTCAAGGAAGAAGATGAGAGGATGGGAATAATTGAGAATGTGATAGGGTATATTGGAAAGAGAGTTACATGCTTGTGGTGAGAAAGAGAAGCGGATGATAATATGGTGAGTTAAGGAAATGAGCCACGTGGAGAGCCATGTGGACAAACTCAAATTATACCAACATTAACTCATGTCTTGCGTTTTATAATATATTAGCATGAAGGCCACGCGATGCATGGCCGAATATATATATATATATATATATATATTAGAAAAGTAAGACTATAAAAATGCACAAATTAATTGTTAGCAAACCCACCTATTTTGTAATTTTATCGAAGTGGGACACACTCGTGAGATTTTATTAGGTAAGCAAAAATAGGAAGAAAAAAATTTCGTAGTGACTATAAAAAATATAATACAAAACATATATTATAACCCTTAAGACAATTAAAAGTTGGATATCTTTTTTCCATTGCTAAGCCCATGTTGGAACTATTACAACACAATAAAGTGCTACCAAAAGGAGATGACATGTGAAGATTTCAAAAGATAAAGACTTTTTTTGGGGATTCTTCTATGCAGTGATGGAAAAAAAGCAGTGGAATGCACAACTCTATAGGGGTTGGTTCCGTGCAGAAGGTTTTGTACATGTCTATAAGCCATCATTAACCAGGGAAATTTACCATTACCATATAAATATCAACATTACCATATAAATATCAAGAAACCCATTCTCTGATTCCCTTTGAAAATATCAAACCTGCAACGGGGAGAAAAGCTAAGTTAAATAGAATGTGGTAATTCTTTGAGATATTTGATCGAACAGAATGTGAGAATGTGGGAAACTGGCTATAACTTTTGGGACATCATCAGCATAATCAAAATCTAAGTTGTTTAAGAAGGAAAAGCTCAACACAAAACCTCATTGTTGGAGTATGCTTAGCTGAAATTTTGGTGAAGTGTGAGTTGTTTGATGGTGAAAATGTTGTAGGCACGTGTAGCCTTCTATCAAACCTATAATGGGGAGAAAATATAAGTTGAACAAAATATGGTAATTCTTTGAGATTTGTTCTTTCATTGTCAAAATGGTTTCTCTGATTAAATAAAAAACATTAAAAATCATAAAAAAGCTAAATACTGGTGATCTTTTGCAAAATAATAATATAGATTTTGCAAAAGGATATTTAATTAAAAATCAGAGAAAAAAACATTATTTCTAAGGCTAAAACATTGGAGATAGATGTAAAAAAAATTCCACTTTGCAACGGATCACTTCAATCAATCAATTCTGCAAAAAAAAATATATTGATGCTGAGTTACTTCAATCAGACAAACTATTTTGCAAAAGATGACCATTACTATGCTTTTTCTCTAATTTTTGATGCTACATCTTAGTACAAACAAACAATTTTCCAAAAACATGTTTTATAATAAAAATCCTTAATCAGGACCTTACAAAAAAAAGGAAAAGATCGAGATATGAAAGAGGAGAAAAGTTCAATACCTGTTTTAGCAGTCTGATCGCCCAAAATTAGTTGATGGAGGTAGTTTTCTAGCCAGACTAATAATACCCCAGGAGGTAACAATATCGCCCTCTCTCCTCAAGATCGCCCTCTCTCCCCACCCTCGATTTATGAAGTGTTTTCTCAATGAGATTCCTTGTCCAGGACTCGATATTGATTTAGGATGGAAGTGTTTATCAACGACTGATACCTTATCAGAATATCACGTAACTTTCTCGCATTGGGATGTTAAAAGACAATGCGCATGCATAAAGACCCCTGGGTTAAAGGAATGGACTCATTTGGGGAGGGAAATGGACTATATGATTAATGTCCGTTTTTTTTCTCCTCTCTGTTTTGGAAATTGTTTGAGTAGATGTATTAATTAAGGTTGTACACGTGGAGCATTACGAAGATTTTAATGGTGTGTAAGTTATTATACCCAGCATATATTACTGTCACTTGTCATCCTCAGATGATTTGGGCCTACAATTTTTATATAGTTATATAGATAGATATAGATATATAGATATAGATGTAGATGTAGATATAGATACATATATAAATTAGTTTTAAGCCCTGCAAGATGCGCAAGCGTGTTATAATTTTATTTGTATAGTATATGCGAGATATATTATCATTCTTACATTTAAACTAATATTATTATGAAATGAAGAAAATGGTTAAAATGTTTAGGACATACGAACAAGCCTCTATTTTAAAATTACAAAGAGTTGTATTTTTTTAGTAAAGATGATTATTCTATGATTAGTATACACTAAACACATAGATTTTTTATTTATTTAAGACATAATTATATTTTTATGTACATTTGGCACATTATATAAGTACTAATAATAATAGATAGAGTGAAAAAGAAGACTCATTCATTAAGCATATATAATTATTATAATTACTATCATATATATATATTTCAAAATATTTTATTTCGACACTTAATCAACTTAAAAAAAAATTATACTTTAACCTCTATTTTGAGAAAAATTATAATGACTTAGTGCCGTGGACACGATAGACGGATTATGTAAATGACAAACAATTGGAAGTTGTGTTTTACGAAATAAATCATAAATGATATAATTTATATGAAAGGGGACGTGTAACTGAGTCAAAATAAAAATATCAAACATATATCAAACTACAAAAATAATTTTGCAACCCAAAAAGAAATACAATATTTTTTTTAAAAAAGGCAATCATATGAAATAGGGTAGCATACACTATACTTCTCATTAACTAAACCAATATTTCACTGTGAATTATGTATAAAAAGTTTCAATTGAAGTTACTCCAAAAAAATGACACTATTACAGTCCTCACAGAAAACGCTCTTAACAAAATCAAAACTTACACTTTAGCTCGATGTCAATTTTTTAAATTTAACATATTTTATTATGTTTTTTCACCACTCACCATTTCAAGAGACTAACCCAAAAAGAGGAAAATAAAAAACTTTAGTCATTATGAATGAGAGAAGAAAGAGCTTTGACTTTTAATTTTTATTATTAAGATTTGTATTTTGAAAGACTTTAATGCATTAATTCTGAAACACATTACAAAATCACCTAGAGCCACTATTTTTATATTATTATATTAGATTAAATTATTATTTGTTTCGTATACGATGTCACTTGGTGACAAATCCCATCAATATTTTTCATTTTATTTTTTTTGTCAAACAGGCAGCAGCTACTTATGTACACAGCACATTACAGAATTCGAGCATGGCAATATCAAATTTGATCGGGCCAGTAGAACAAATGGCTTTGGCTGATCATCCGGTTAGAGGGTTGTACTTCTTTGTGGCTGGTAATCCACAGGTATACTATTTTAGTAAATTTTATAAACTACATATATATAATATATGGATTTGCAATATATACCACTGTAATATACATATACACATGCCAGATGGTTAAAAACACATCTATTTATCTATTACATTTTTCATCTTAAAAAACAAGAAGTTGAAAAGGTACATAAAAACCTAAGAAGGGGTTTACAAAAAACAATTTTAATTATGCTCCAAAAGTTAGAATGAAACATATAAAAATGAATTGAGTTCCTGTTTGAGATCGTGCATGCAATTGGAAAACAAAGTTAATGGAAAACTTTCTTGAGCAAAGGTGTTTGTCCCCTTCTTATGCATTCAAGTAAACATCACATTACTTGATTAATTATTTTGCGTTTCCAAAGTATACAAAGTGGCATATAAAATTTCAAGGTGTGCTGGTTCAGTCACTTTAGTCTAAAACTTAATGGATCATTTTGTTTTTTTGGTGAAAAACAAATTTTTCATTTAATTTATTTGTTAAATTAATTAAAATATTATAATTTTGACATTAAATTTAAAAAATTATGAAAAAAATCACCGGACCGTTGTTCTCATGTAAATGGTTTTTATATATAAATTTGTTAAATTTGACATACTTTTTTTTTTTTTTATCTTTGCATTAGTTAAATGTCATAAAACACTATATTGTTTACCAAATTTTGGTTCATTTTTATACACTAACATAGAATAATCAATAAATATATATTTATAGAGGTTTCGCTCTCTTAAGCGGTTTGGTTCTAATATATCATTTACTTATCAAAAAAAAAAATCAATAAACATAAATTTTTGAAAAAAAATATAATTTATTATGATTTTAAGTAAGGATGCGTACATTACCATATTAATTCTAGCGTGTTTTGGTGGTTCTTTCTTACAAAGTTTAAGACTCCGACCCTGCATAAAATATGTTTATTACTATCTAAATAATTTAAAAAATATCTTTAATTATTTATATACTTTTTTTATAATAGATATAAATATTAATAGAAATAAGTATTTTAATAGTAGTTAAAAATATTTTGGTTAAATATTTATATCTATTATAAAATATAGTAAGTAAATAATTAAAAGGAGTTTTTGAACTATTTAGATAGTAATAAACATATTTGATAAAGGGTCGGAGCTTGAAAATTGGCAAGAAAATAGTGTAACCAATTCACGCTAGAATTGACACAACATTCTATGAATCCTTACTTAAAATAATAAATAAAATTATATTTTTCTTTAAAAATAGCAATGTTTTGATTATAACATATTAGTATATAAAAGTGATTTAAAAATTGGTAAACAATGCAGTGTTTGGTGACCTTTAACTAACACAAAGATCAATAAAAAGTATGTCAATCGTATTTCAAATTTAACAAATATATATACATATATATATATATATATATATATATATATATATATATATATACACACACACATATATATATATATATATATATATATATATATATATATATATATATATATACATATATATATTATCTACCTGAAAACACGAGTCCGATGATATTTAATTAAATTTTTTGAATCCTATATAAAAAAGTTATGATTTTTAAAGAATTAAAATATTAAATTAAACGAAAAATCTATTTCCAGTCAAGAAAAACTCAATGACCTGTTATGTTTTGGACTAAAGTGACTGAACTAACAAACTTTGAGGTTTTATTTGAATAATTTATATATTTTGTGATTTAAAGTGACAAAAAAAAAACTTCAAAGAACTAAAAGTGCTAATAACTCATTATTTTACTTTTGGATAAGCCATTTTTTATTTTAATAAGGCGGTATGGAAAATCCGGCATTACCATTGGGAGGTTTACAATTGAAAAGTTCATTAAGAAAAAGATTAAATAATTTTTATTTACTATAGTCAATAAAGAACCTATGATATTATCTCTTAAATGTCATAGCATACAACCCGTGCGATGCACGGGTGATGTACAATAAACAAATATAATTATAATTATAAAAATGAGTACTTATCATAAATTCAATATCTTATTTTAAAGTCATTATAAAAGGTTAATTTTTTCATAAATAAAATTTTTCTACTTATTTTAAATATTTTTAATATATAAAAACTATTTTTTATAAATAAAAAATTTAAAACAAATTTACGTATAAAAATTATACATATTTTTATTTATTTTTAGTTTAAAAAGTTGTATGTCATTTATAAACTTAAAGTTTTTTCTATAACTAAAATGTTAACAATGTTTTTATAAGCAAAAACATGATTTTATTTATATTAAAAATAATTTTAAAATATTTTAAAAGAAATTAACTTAAAATCTATTTTTTATAAATAAAGGTTTCAAAAAAATTGCACGTATTTTATACAAAAAAAAATTATACATGTTTGTTGTCTTTAGTTTAAAAACCTTTATGTCATTTATACATAAAAGTTAAAGGTTTTTCTATAAATAAAACATTAAAAATGTTTTTATGACCAAAAACTTTTTTTATTTATATAAAAAAACAATTCTGAAATTATGAAAACTTTTTTAAACTTTTTTTCTAGAAATAAAAACATAATATAGATGTAGTAGTAGTATTAGTAGCATTGTGTAATATGATTTGAGTGGAGAATGATGAAAAAATATTAATTGAATCTAGATTGTGTTGGATCGAAAGATCAATTAATGGAGTCTAAAATGAATCATTTTTTGTTTTCAACATACTTTTGATTTATTCTCTTTTTTTAATTTCAAATAAGTTTTTGATTTATTCATTTTTTAATGTCAAAGAATAAAATATTTCAAGAGACAAGGATAACAAGCATTAAAAATCCATTAACTCCTCTTATTAAAAAGTATAATATAGATATAACTAACATACTTTGTATGTTGAACTTCAGAGTCTTACGATAACAATGATTAGCTATATGGGAAAGTTGAGGATCGCGATTGCCACAGATAAAGGACTTATAAATTCAGCAAAGTTCACATCATGCATTGAGAATGCCTTTGAGACTACGTTCAAAGCAGCTGTCCACGCTCTCTTGCCACGAAACTAATCAACACTTTTGTCTTTTCTATATGATCAGTTATAATTTCTTGTGCATTTCATTTGCAACGAAGAAACATCCTAAGTTTTCAATATCTGTTTTTTGTAAAATTTTCAGTTTCCATAGTTCTGGTAACTTCATTTTGAATAATCTTGAGATGGGCGTACAAGAAAGATCGGTGCTTAATGTTAGAGGATGCGCGACTTTGTAACCTCCACTTTCTATTTTTCAGTTTTCCCACGTTTTAGTAGTTTGTAATCGGAGAGTATGGCAGTCACAGTTAGTTTTCTCACGTCTGTGTAACTGCCCATACACTAGCAGTTGTAGCATAGTAGTTGTAAGAAACAACTTCCTATATGTATCTGCACCGTGTAGTCTTAGAAACATAATACAAATTATAGTTTTCGGTTTTACATGGTATCAGAGCCGAGTGTTTTGTCAATGGCTATTTCAACTACAACCTCAAACACAACTCTTTCCTCGTCTCTTAACTCTCATCCTGAACTTATAAGTCTCAGTCTGATTAAACTCAAACCGAATAATTATCTAGTATGGAGAAATCACATTTTCGACCTTATGCGAACCATAAAGATTGACAATTTAATTACTGGTGAACAATTTAATTACTAATGAAGCACAAATAATACCAGAATGGGAGGAGAAGGATCTCCTCCTATAAAGTTGGCTGTCATCTACCATTACCGAAGAAACACCCAAATAGGCTTGATGGATGTTTTCCGTACTTTGAAAGGAATGATCCCAACGATAGTCAAGTGTTGGCTTGGTGATTATTCTTTCCACAAATTTGACATGCTACCTCCTATGGTTGTTTCATCTCACTCATATTTTGTGATAAATAGGAAGTATTTTTGAAATCCGGACTATGAATCGTTGAACTTGTGAGTCTGAACCCACGACCTCTAAAATTAAATTGAAAATTGTTGTAGTAGCTTCCTTGATCACGAGACATATAGCCGCCATCCCGTCCTTGAAAAGATTATTTTTGTAGTACTCCATTTGAAAATGTTCATTGTGATCTTTGGGGATGGGGACCCACACCTATTTTGTCAAATCAAAATATGAAGTATTATGTTATCTTTGTTAGTGATTGTACTAGGTACACTTGGCTTTATCCTTTGAAACAAAAATTTCAATTTTAGGAGATATTTGTAAAATTTCAAAATATGGTTCAAACTCAATTTAGTCAGAAAATTAAGATTTTTCAATGCGACAGGAGGAGAATTGGCAAAATATGAATTTCTAGAATATTTAAATAAACTGGGTATAGTAAGACGTTTGTCATGTCCTCACACTCCAGAACAAAATGGGGTTGCAGAAAAAAACACCGACATATTATCGATACGGGACTCACACCATTGTTCCATGCTAAGGCACCATTTTTTCTCTAGGTCGAGGCATTTATGACTACAATTTTCTAAATTAATAAACTCCCATCTCAGGTGTTGAAAATGAACACTCCATTTTTTAAATTATATGGGAGTAATCCATATTATTCATTTCTAAATTTTTTGGATGTAGATGCTTCCCTTATTTAAGAAAACACACCAATACAAAATTTGAACCAAAAACTTATCCTTATGTTTTCATTGGGTATAGTACTATTCATAAAGTGTACATATGTTATCATTCAAATACAAAAAGAGTGTATATTTCTAAACATGTGGTTTTTGATGAACATAATTTTCCTTTTTATACAACCTCAAAATTTTTTGAAACACCTCATGAAAAATCTGTACTCAGCACATTTCAAGAATTTTTGGATACAAATATTTTTTGTGAATAAATCTCAGTGATCGATGACAATACCCCGGTCATCACAGATTTTTTAAATCAGTTCTCTCCAAAGGACAACTCAATGTCCTCAGTACCATCAGATAAACAACCTACTCCTGACCAGGGCGATATAGCAACAAATAATAGCACCCATACTTTTCTCTTGACCTATCAAACTCACCCAACACTTCTGTATGTCCTATTCCACCAAACTCTACCACTCCTATTACCATTAACCCACCTTCTCTCATCTCAGATAAAGCTGCTACTATACCACCAATATTTTATCCTATCGGATTATAACTACATATTGATGTACTAACCCATCAAACATTCCCCTCCAACTAACCTTACACACTCACTCACCATCCCAGTCCCTCAAACAAAAATTATATTTTGCCCGAGTTTTTTACGACAAACTGACGTGTCGTCTTGCTATTGATTGATTTGTGGGGTCCGCGCCAGCGGGACCTTAAAACCAACCAATAGCAGGACGACACGTCAGTGTGTCGGCCAAAATTATGTCAAAAATTCAGGCTCTATAGAACTACTCGTCCCTCAAATATCCACCCTATGGTTACTAGAACCAAAGCCAATAAATATTTTCCAAAGCTCTTCTCAGTTATCAAACTCCAATTCTGCGTGAACCTTTCTCTCTTCATGATGCTTTGACACAGCCCTCATAGGTACGTGCCATGGAAGATGAACTTTTTGCGTTACAGGAAAATAAGACATGGACACTTGTTCCCTATCATCCTTCCATGCACCTCAGTGGTTCGAAATGGGTATTCAAAACCAAAACAAATGGGGATGGTACTTTTGATTGTTATAAATCTTGTATCGTTGCTCAAAGTTATCGACAACTTGAAGGCATTAACTACTTGGATACTTTCAGTCTGGTTGTCAAACACACCATTATTCGCACGGTTCTCGCGCTCGTTGTAATGAATCATTGGCCTCTCCATCATCTGGATGTCAAAGATGCATTTCTTCATGGATCACTCAAAGAGACTGTTTACATGAAACAACCTCCAGGATTTTTTAGTGTTGTTCATTTGAATCATGTTTGCCTACTTTACAAGTCCATTTACTATCTTAAACAAGCTCCACGTGCTTGGTTTGATAAATTCAGCTCTTATTTTATTCAACATGATTTCTATTGCAGTCAAGCCAGCCCTTCACTCCTTGTGTACACTCAGGATCATGTTACTGTCTTACTTCTCGTGTACGTTGATGATATTATTGTTACAAACAATAATTCCACTCGCTTGAAATAATTTTTACATAACCTTAGGATAACATTTTCTATGAAGGATTTGAGTCAACTACATTACTTTCTTGGTATTCAAGTCAAGTATTTTTTTTGGAGGTCTCTTTCTCACACAGGAGAAATATGCCCCTAAGATTCTTACTCTTACTAATATTCTTCACTCCATGCTAGCCCCCACCCTGGCTACTTCATTCTCAGAGTCCATCAAATAGTTTACACGACCTATCACCCTTGCTCCCTTTACACCTACTCAGTTCTGATCTATAGTTGGTGCGCTTCAATATCTGTACTCAACCCGATCTCACATATGCGATCAACAACATATGCCAATTTTTGCATGATCCCCAAACAGTGAATTTTCAAGAACTTAAGTGGATCTTTCGGTATATTAAAGGTACGATTGGATACGAGATTAATTTGTACTCTCAATTTAGTTCCAGTTTGTACCAGTTTCTGATGCTGACTAGGCGGGTTGTCCTCTTACTCGCCACTCTACTTTCGAATATTTTATTTTTTGGGATCCAATTACATTTCCTGGGCATCAAATAAATAATCTACGATGTTCGATTTAGCTGTGTAGCCGAGTATTGTGCTCTTGTCTCCGCAACATCCGAGCTTCAATGAATCCAGTACCTTCTTCGTGATATCGGGTTCTCTATTTCAGGTCCACCTCTGCTATTATGTGATAATATTAGTGCTCTATACATGAGTATTAACAGCTAAACGTCGAGTTGGATTTTCACTTCGTTCGAGAAAAAAGTACCAAGAAATGCATCTTTGACATCCAGCTCTCCATGCCCGCACCAAGAACGTCGAGTTGGATTTTCACTTCGTTCGAGAAAAAAGTGGCACAAGGTGCTTTTTTTACACAATATGTTCCGTCTTCAAACCAGCTTCCTGATATATTTACTAAATCCCTAGGTGTTGCTCCATTTTCTGCTTTATTATCCAATATTTGTGTCTCTCCTAACCCTTCTCTTGAGGGGGGATGTCAGATCATGCATGACTTTGCATGCAGGTCTTGTAACTTCCACTTTCTGTTTTCAGTTTCCCCACATTCTAGCATTTTGTAATAGGGTGTTATGGCAGTCACAATTAGTTTTCTCACGTCTATGTAATTTCCCATACACTAGAAATGGTAGGAAATAACTTCTTATATGTATCTGCACCGTGTAGTCTTAGAAACATGATACAAACTATAGTTTTTTTTACCATTAATAAGGATTATAAAAAGTTATTTTAAAAGCATTTTAAATTATTTTTTTACAGTTTTTCTCCTCATAAATAATTTTTAGACACTAAATCACACTCAAGTAATTTTTAAGCATCTTCCCCTACCTCCTCCTACCCCCACCCTACTGTCGAAGCTCCGGCACCAGCACAGGGGTAGGGGAGGGTGAACGCGAACTTTTAAAAATAAGAGAGTATTAAGTAAATGAGTGTTTGAGGGACTTAGGTATTTAAAATATTGGTGTCTTGGTTTGGAGTCCAAAAATTGATTATCAGAAACTAAACTATAGAAATACCTTCAAAATGTGTTTCTAGCATTGTAAAAACGAGTGTCTAAAATGATTTTAAAAAAGCGATGCGACTTTTTATACCTAGTGTAGAAATAGTGACTTTTATACCTTAAAAGCATTGTCAAAGTTTACTTATATATAAAAAAGTTTAGCTGTTAAGACCTTTTTTTGTAATTGATGCAAAAGTTTCTTGTTTATATATATAGACATACATAAAGAGGGGGTGGGGTAGACTTCTATGCATAGCACCTACAAATACCACCCGTGCAGGCCAATTTTTTTTATATAGTACAAAAAATTGACCGAATTTTTTCAAAATAGTAAAAAAAATCATATTGACTTGATTTTTTTGTGGGATTCCATGAAATATTTAATTACCACAAAAAAATTCAACTCAAAAATATTTTTTTACTATTTAAAAAAAAATGATCTGCACACGAGGTCCTCATTTAAGGACCTCACATGAGACTTTATGTATATAAATAAGTTGCATACAACCTGAGCATAGTTCACAAGCCTTAGCATAGTTCAGAAGCTTCACAAAAGTCAATTATTTCATTCAAAATAAATAAAGGAATCCACTACCAAAACCAATTCTACTCAACTAACATTCCATCAAAATCAGTTTTAATTGACACTACAAAAACATTTAAGTGGAATACATATATGTCCAAATGGGCAATCCACTTTCAAAAACCAAATCCACCGAATTAATACTCCATCAAAAGCAACTTTAACTCTATAAAACCATTTAAATGAAATAATTATCATGTATGTTTATACGAGTAATCCACATCCAAAACCAATTCTGTAGAACTAACACTTTGCCCAAGTCACCAATTCTGTTGAACTGACATTTTGCTGAAGTCAATTTAACACAACAAAACCATCATATATATATCCAAACCAAACAAATAATATATACAAATCGACACTAACACGGATGAAAAGGAAGATTAATTAGAAGTTGAGTATCCGCCACCAGCTACCTAAAAAACATAATCCCAAATTATTATTAAAACCCCAATCAGTTCCCCAAAAACCAAATTCCAAAAAAATTTGAGGGTGATAGGGTGGGGTGAGAATAGTTAATTCATTGAGATTAGAAAAAGATTGAGGTAGAAATTAAAGTCATTGCAACTCTCAGATAGTAAGTATATTTTTAATGTTATACTTACTTTGGCTCTAGTTATGCATTCATATGTCCCACAATGAACTTGTTAAACTCAATTCGCGATTCATATATCTCCTCTACCGTGTATGACTCTTTCTTGGTTGACTTCTTCAACTACTAAAGGAAAATAATTTGATGAGAAGGCATAAATTAAATAAGAATAAAAATGCATTCGCACTCCTCAACAAAATGGGATAGTGAGAGAAAGAACCGGACGATACAAGAGATGGTTAGATCTCTGCTTCTTAGGAGAAATGTGCCTAAATGTTTTTGGTCAGAGGTGGTTAGTACCGTATACCATATGGTGAATAGGATATACCTTTGTCCACATATGCTACACACACTATATAAGTTGTGGGCAAAAAAAAAGCCCAACCTATCGTATTTACATGTCTTTGGGAGTACTTGCTACATCTTGAGAGATAGAGAACACTTAGGAATGTTTCACTCTCGGAGCAAAGAAGGGATATTTTTGTAATACCCCGTACTTTTGGCTATATTTATTTTTTGGGATTAATTAATTAAATACGTATTAATTGGAAATTAATCCGGGTTAAAAATACTAGCGAGATGTGAGTTGGTATTTGACTACATTGAGCATATATGATGTTATATGAATATTGAATTATGAAATTTGTCATGAGATTTATATACGGCAAATTGGGAATTTTGTTGAGACGCGTGTGACCGCCGCGTCATGGTGTATTATTTTAATTATAAAAGTGATTTTTAATTCTATTATCCGTATGGTCGTTTTGAGTGCGCCAACGCGTCCGGAAGGGTCGAGATAGTCAGAAAACACTAGCCGGGGGTGTAGTTTGGATACCGGGGTATTTTTAGGCCATACCGGCATCAAAAAGGGTATTTTGGTAATTTTATATTTTGAGGAATTAAAAGTGACGAAAATTGGGAGTTTTAATCTGATTGAGAATTGACCCACTAAGCCACTAACCAACCCATATTAACCCATTAAGCTACGGAGGTTATCATTTAGGTTTCCAACTTTCCCAAAGAAAACCCTAGCCACCATAGCCACCTTTGGAGAAGGAAGCTTGGAGAGGGAAAGAATGAGAAGGAATTCTGCAGAAACCTTTACAGAAATCAACACCAAATTCAGAGACAATCAAGGAAAGTGTTTTAATTATATTTAAATTCGTAGAATGTTCCTTCCATGTTAGAAAATTGAAGAGTATCAATTGTTCTTGAAAGATAATGAAAACCCATGAATTTTGAAACTTAAAACTTGAAATCTTGAGGAGGATTTGCATGTAGAATGATAGGTAGATGTTCATACTGATGATATTTATGATTGGATGAAATTTAAAATGGATTTAAATTGGGTAAATTCATGACTTAAATTTTAGGGTTTGTGTTCTTGAAATATTGGGGGAAAGTAATGAGATTTGATGGTTTAATGATGATTGGGAAGAATTAACTCCGTAAATTACATTAGTTTATAACCTTGATATGTTTAGGATTGATTAGAGACCTTAAAGTATTGTTGGGACAAATTTTAGAAGAGATTTGAGGAGTAAAAATGGTGAAAAACGAGGTTTAGAAAAATCTGGGACGAAACTGGTAGGTCGTTAGAAGCCCCTGCCCAGGTCGTTCGAACGAACTCGTTCGAACGAGCTTCTAACGAATTTACCAGTCGCTTCTAATGAAAGGGAACTTCGTTCGATAATCTCGTTCGAATGAGATATCGTTAGAAGGTACAGTTCGTTCGAACGAACTGGAATCTCGTTCGAACAGTCTCGTTCGAACGAGACTTCTAACGAGTTGACAGTGGAATCTCGTTCGAACAGTCTCGTTCGAACGAGACTTCTAACGAGTTGACAGTGGAATCTCGTTCGAACAGTCTCGTTCGAACGAGACTTCTAACGAGTTGGCAGTCTGGGCCTTTTTGGACTGTTTTGATTTTTGGAGTCCCGTAAACTTATTCGAGGATATAGATAACATTCCGATGATGATGTAATGATAGAATTGGGACTTTTGGGAATTTATGAGAAGGAAATTATATACGAGAAATGGACGGTTTGGGTTGAGACGTGAGTGTCTACTATGACGTGAGAATAAATTATGGCACGTATGATTATAAACCGGAATAGTATAAATTGTGATAAATTATAAGTTAGTACGAGAATGCGATATGTACTACGATTAAACTACGGGATTACTAAGACGTGTATTTACTAAGTATTGGTATATGAATTGTGTGTATGACATACCTACCATACTTGCTATCACGGGAGGTTTGCATTCGCTTAGGGCCCTCTAATCCTTGCGTTGCCCTGATTTAGACTGGTTACCTTGATGAACATAGGTCATAGAAAGACTTATTGGGATATTAATAAGTCCGCTGATCGTGGGAGCGTAGGTATGTGCGTGACCCATGTGATGTGACTGTGTTCGCCTCCATTATTTGTGATGTTGTTATCTGTGAACTATTCCTGAGAGATTCGGAATATGTAATCCTTATGTACGTGATGTACCGAGATGGATAGCAGAGTATGTGTGCACCGCAGCTTAGTTCTCGGGGTGCTTGTATTGTATATTCATGTTGTGAATAATATACACTTAATTAATGGGAACCTTCATGTTAATGTTGTGAATATAATTACGGTATTTGTTTCGAGAAACATAACGGGTTAGCTGATAGTGTAATATATTGCATATTGAGCATCTGAGTTTACGTTAAACCCCTACTTAATTACGAGCGTTATAATGTTAATAGAACCGAGTAATAAGGGTAGGACCTATGGCAGTCTAGCTAGATATTATGTCACTTAGCTAGCGGTTTGGGTCGTGATAGATGGGTACTCACGTTAGGAGTGCACAGTTAGACGAGAGGTGAGAATATCATGTGAGTGCACGTCCTAACATGTACTTTACATTTAATGTTTTAAATGTTTTTAAAGCACTTGCAAGTTTTTAAAATATAACTCCACATTCGGGCTCTGACCCGTTTGCTTTCAAATCTATTTTTTTTGTAAAACCATTTTAGGTGCCCAGCCACAAGGACACCATGCATAGGATACTCATTCTGGTGACGAGCTCTAGCTGTTTGTGGAAGCTACAGGGATTTGCTTGTAGATGCTTCTATCACTTGGATTCCAGATTCATTATCTATCAGTTGTAGGGCATGTTGCCCATTTCTATTAGAGTTACATTTCCATTACAGTTTTCAGACTTTGGCATGTATTGATTTAGCATTCGGTTTACTTATTTCAGTTGTGGGATTGTAGTGAGGAGTTTTCCTCCAGACTTTATTTACATTGTATGATGGTTATTCGATTTACTTCATTATGGTGAATGGTGTTATTATTTTTTTTACACTTGTTGCATGTTAGTCAGACTTAAATTAAAATTTGGCACTTACTTTTTAAATACTAGGTGGTTAGTAATCATTAAAATGTTTTCGACAGTCATGCTATTAACTGAGCCAACTTGACATTTTGAATTAATTTAATAAAGGAGTAGCTACCCGATATTTAATTAGTCGGGGTGTCACAGGTGGTATCAGAGCATCAGGTTTTAGTGTCCTTTAGGATCTGACGGCTTATTATGTTTCTGCTAAGTTTCTTTGATATAGAGCCCTATATTTTAGGACTGTTGTACTCTTTTTGTGTATGCTTCGTTCTTCAGCTAATTTAAGTTTATAAACAACGAACTTATAAACTTTGTTCTTATTTCAGATGCCTCCACGACGTGCACGACGAGTTCCCAGGGATGCAACGCCCGAACCCCAGCCCGCTCCAGTTCAGGGCATGATGAACGCCGCTGAGGTTGCAGCTATAGTAGCCCAAGCGGTAAATGCTGCAATTGTCGTTGTTCAGCAGGCACCACCGCAGGCGCCGGTTGCCACGCCAGTTCAGGCTAATGCATTCCCGTCTGCTTAGGAGCGTGTACGTGACGCTTTTCAGAAAGCGCATCCGCCAGAGTTTGCAGGTAGCTCAGTTGTGGTAGTCTCGAGCCAGTGGAGGAAGGATATGCAGAGGCACTTAAGGATGTATGAGTGCACGGATGTCCAGAAGCAGGTGCTAGCTACTTTCAAGCTAGTTGGATCTGCGCTACAGTGGTGGGAGTCTATTACCACCATGGAGGAGAGGGATACTCTCACTATTCAGGACTTCTGGGTGCGGTTTGACTGCAAGTACTTTTCGTCGGCTGTTCACACGGAAATGAGGAGGAAATTAATGAGTATGAAGCAGGAAGGTAAGACTGTGGACGAGTTCACAAATCTGTTGAATATCGTTCCAGATGAGATACCAACAGAGAAGAAGAAGATTGAGAAGTTCACGGACGGGTTGACATGGAGGATCCGTCAGCATCTGCTAGGGAACCTATCGTTGGCCACCTATTTTGATGTGGTTAATGCTGCATTTTTACACTGCCAGGACCACCGTTATCATATGGCCGAGGGCAAGAGGTCGGGGGAGTCTAGCCATCAGGGCAGGACTGGAGGACATGGTGCCAGCGGGGCACAATCTGGTCAGGGGCAGAGACAGAATGAGCAGGGCTCCCAGCAGGGGGAAAATAAGAGGTTTCGGTCAGGGAACTACAGACAGGGACATGGAGGTTTTCGTCAGGGCCATCAGGGTCCAAACGGCCATCAGGGGCAGAATGGGCAGCAATTTTACCAGGGCCAGCAGGGCCAAGGGAGGAATGGTAACGGCCACCAGGGCCGGGGACAACAGGGGCAGAGAGGAGGGAACTTCCCAGGGAAGTGTTTTGTTTGTGGCAAGACTGGCCATAAGCGACAGAATTATCCTGATAGAGGCGGGGCCCCACAACAGCAGCAACAGGGTGCTCACCAGGAGCCACAGAGGCCTATGTTTCCTGCCGCTCTTCCCGCACCGCCACAGATGGCAGCATTGCCACCCATTCCAGCAGTCCCAGCCCAGCAGGGGCAGCTACAGTATGGACGTGTCTACAACGTCCACCAGGCTGCAGTTCCACAGGCACCGCCCGCGATTGAGGGTACGTTTCCTATCCATGGCACTATGGGTCGGGTGTTATTTGATACGGGTTCTACACATTGTTTTACAGCTACACACTTCGCGAAAGCTTTAAGATTGTTAGCTACGGCAGAGAGCACAGTGGCGTGTGTCGACTCACCATTGGGGAGTGGGTCACTTATTTTCTTTATATGCCGGGGAGTGGGGGTAGAGATTGGTGGTTTGGTATTACCTGCAGACATGTTAGTATTAGATATGCATGTTCACGATGTGATTATCGGTATGGATTGGCTCGTAGCTTATAGGGCCATGATTGATTGCTTCAGCGGGAGCATTGTTTTTGCCATTCCGGGGCAAGAGATGTTTATAGTGGCGATGCCTCGCCCAGAGGGAGGATCGACCGCTCATCTGTATTACATTGAGGAGGATACCTCTAAGGAGGTAGTGATTCCTTTAGATTCGATCCCGGTTGTCAGGGAATATTCGGATGTGTTTCAGGAGATACCAGGCCTACCCCCCATTCGAGAGATAGACTTTGTTATAGATTTGCTACCAGGTACGAGACCTATAGCACGCGCACCGTACCGTATGGCTCCAGTTGAGATGAGGGAGTTACGGGATCAGATAGAGCAGCTGTTAGGTCAGGGCTTTATTCGCAGGAGTACCTCACCTTGGGGCGCTCCAGTTTTGTTTGTGAAGAAGAGGGACGGTTCACTGAGATTGTGTGTGGACTACCGAGAGTTGAATAAGGTCACGATACGGAATAAGTATTCGTTGCCTCGAATCGATGACTTATTCGACCAGTTGAGAGGAGCTTCTTTCTTCTCGAAGATTGACTTGAGATCGGGATACCATCAGTTGCGTATCAGGGAGGAGGATGTCTTGAAGACTGCGTTCTTATCGAGATATGGTTCTTACGAGTTTCGGGTTATGCCTTTCGGCTTGACCAACGCTCCAGCTGTGTTTATGGACCTGATGAACAGAGTGTTCAGGGATTTCCTAGATCAGTTTGTCATTGTCTTCATCGATGATATTCTGGTTTACTCCCAAACAGAGGAGGAGCACGCCGAGCATTTGAGGCAGGTTTTGCAGACACTTCGTCAGAACGAGTTGTATGAAAAATATGAGAAGTGCGGGTTTTGGCTGAAGGAAGTCCAGTTTTTGGGACACATTATTTCCGACCGGGGAATATCTGTTGATTTGGGGAAAGTATCAGCGGTGAGGGAGTGGGGACAGCCCACGACACCGACTGAGATTCATAGTTTCTTGGGTCTAGCAGGATACTACAGGAGGTTTATTCGGGGTTTCTTGGAGATAGCAGGTCCTTTGACACATCTGACTCGTAAGGGTGTGCCATACATCTGGAGTGCCTGTCAGTTGGCATTCGATGAATTGAAGGACAAATTGACCTCAGCACCTGTGTTAGCATTGCCGAGACCGGGAGTTGAGTATTTGGTTTACACCGATGTGTCTTTGCAAGGACTGGGAGGTGTATTGCAGCAGGAGAGACAGGCCATAGCTTATGCTTCCCGTAAGCTTAAGCCTCATGAGAAGAATTACCCCACGCATGATTTGGAGTTGGCGGCAGTGGTATTTGCCCTACGGATTTGGAGGCACTATCTTTTGGGTGAGAAGTTCCAACTGTTCACGGACCACAAGTCCCTACAGTACCTGTTCACGCAAAAGGAGTTGAATATGCGGCAGCGTAGGTGGCTTGAGTTTGTGAATGACTACCAGTTCGATATCCAGTATCACCCGGGAAAGGCTAACGTGGTAGCAGACGCGTTGAGCCATAGGCCAGCAGATGAAGTGGCAGAGGTGTGGAAGGCTAAGTGGAAGGAATTGGGACACCAGGATGCAGTGGCCCGATCTTTCATGTCTGTGATGACCGTTACACCGCAGATTGTCACGAAGGTAGTACGGGCACAGGCTGATGACTCGTTCTGTCAGGAGCAGATAGTTCGATTACTAGCAGAGGGAACCGAATCCTATACCGTTAGCTCAGACGGGGGATTACGCTTCAATGGGAGATTGGTGGTTCCGGAAGGAGAGGAATTGCGACACGATGTAATGGCAGAGTCGCACGGCTCACGGTTCGCGGTACATTCCGGAGGGGACAAAATGTACCAAGACATGAGACGCCAGTATTGGTGGAGCGGTATAAAGAGAGATATCGCTGGGTTTGTTTCGAAATGCGCCACTTGTCAGCTTGTAAAAGTGGATCATCAGAGACCGACAGGACTGCTACAGCCATTGGAGGTCCCGGTGTGGATGTGGGAGAGCATATCCATGGACTTTATCACGGGGTTGCCTACGTCGCAGAGGGGTCATGACTCCGTTTGGGTAATTGTGGACAGGTTGTCCAAGGTCGCTCACTTTTTACCCGTAAGGACTGACTACACTACGGGACAGTATGCCTAGCTCTTCATTTCAGAGATTGTGAGACTTCACGGTGTGCCCCTAAATATCATGTCTGACAGAGACAAGATATTTGTTTCGAGGTTTTGGGAGAGTTTCCAGGAGGCAATGGGCACAGAATTGCGATTGAGTACGGCTTATCATCCGCAGACTGATGGGCATACCGAGCGCACAAATCAGATGTTGGAGGACATGCTACGCATGTGCATTATTGACTTCGGGGGTGGATGGGAGCAGTACCTTCCACTGGTGGAGTTTGCATACAACAACTCCTATCAGTTCACTATTGGCATGGCTCCGTTTGAGGCATTGTACGGTAGGCCTTGTCGTTCCCCAGCATGTTGGTTAGAGGTGGGGGACAACAAACTGCTTGGGCCGGAAGTGATTCAGGATACTTCGGCAAGGATTGAGTTGATTCGGAGTCGCATTCAGGGAGCTCAAGACAGGCATAAGAGTTATGCTGATGCGAAGAGATTTTTCAGGGAGTTCCAAGTAGGGGACCAGGTTTTGCTCAGGGTATCTCCTATGAAGGGGATTATGCGTTTCGGGAAGAAGGGGAAGTTGGCACCAAGGTATGTGGGGTCGTTTCCTATTATTGAGCGAATCGGACCGGTTGCATATAGACTTGGGTTACCGGAGCATTTGCATCGAATTCACGATGTGTTCCATATTTCCTCGCTGAGGAAATATCTTAGAGATAATTTGGCTCATTCTCACATTGCTGTGGAGGACATCGATCTCCAGCCGGATAGCTCCTACGAGGAGGGGCCGATTGCTAAATTGGACTGAAGCGAGAGGAAACTGCGGTCAAAGATAGTTCCGTTAGTGCGTGTTCAGTGGCGACATCACAATGTCGAGGAGTCCACATGGGAGCGCGAGGATGAGATGCGCGAACGTTATCCAGAGTTGTTCATACCAGGTACTTTCTAGTTTTGAATTTCGGGACGAAATTCAGTTATTAGGGGGGAAGTATGTAATACCCCGTACTTTTGGCTATATTTATTTTTTGGGATTAATTAATTAAATACGTATTAATTGGAAATTAATCCGGGTTAAAAATACTAGCGAGATGTGAGTTGGTATTTGACTACATTGAGCATATATGATGTTATATGAATATTGAATTATGAAATTTGTCGTGAGATTTATATACGGTAAATTGGGAATTTTGTTGAGACGCGTGTGACCGCCGCGTCATGGTGTATTATTTTAATTATAAAAGTGATTTTTAATTCTATTATCCGTATGGTCGTTTTGAGTGCGCCAACGCGTCCGGAAGGGTCGAGATAGTCAGAAAACACTAGCCGGGGGTGTAGTTTGGATTTCGGGGTATTTTTAGGCCATACCGGCATCAAAAAGGGTATTTTGGTAATTTTATATTTTGAGGAATTAAAAGTGACGAAAATTGGGAGTTTTAATCTGATTGGGAATTGACCCACTAAGCCACTAACCAACCCATATTAACCCATTAAGCTACGGAGGTTATCATTTAGGTTTCCAACTTTCACAAAGAAAACCCTAGCCACCATAGCCACCTTTGGAGAAGGAAGCTTGGAGAGGGAAAGAAAGAGAAGGAATTCTGCAGAAACCTTTACAGAAATCAACACCAAATTCAGAGACAATCAAGGCAAGTGTTTTAATTATATTTAAATTCGTAGAATGTTCCTTCCATGTTAGAAAATTGAAGAGTATCAATTGTTCTTGAAAGATAATGAAAACCCATGAATTTTGAAACTTAGAACTTGAAATCTTGATGAGGATTTGCATGTAGAATGATAGGTAGATGTTCATACTGATGATATTTATGATTGAATGAAATTTAAAATGGATTTAAATTGGGTAAATTCATGACTTAAATTTTAGGGTTTGTGTTCTTGAAATATTTGGGGAAAGTGATGAGATTTGATGGTTTAATGATGATTGGGAAGAATTAACTCCGTAAATTACATTAGTTTATAACCTTGATATGTTTAGGATTGATTAGAGACCTTAAAGTATTGTTGGGACAAATTTTAGAAGAGATTTGAGGAGTAAAAATGGCGAAAAACGAGGTTTAGAAAAATCTGGGACGAAACTGGTAGGTCGTTAGAAGCCCCTGCCCAGGTCGTTCGAACGAACTCGTTCGAACGAGCTTCTAACGAATTTACCAGTCGCTTCTAACGAAAGGGAACTTCGTTCGATAATCTCGTTCGAATGAGATATCGTTAGAAGGTACAGTTCATTCGAATGAACTGGAATCTCGTTCGAACAGTCTCGTTCGAACGAGACTTCTAACGAGTTGACAGTGGAATCTCGTTCGAACAGTCTCGTTCAAACGAGACTTCTAACGAGTTGGCAGTCTGGGCCTTTTTGGACTGTTTTGATTTTTGGAGTCCCGTAAACTTATTCGAGGATATAGATAACATTCCGATGATGATGTAATGATAGAATTGGGACTTTTGGGAATTTATGAGAAGGAAATTATATACGAGAGTTATATTAAATGGACGGTTTGGGTTGAGACGTGAATGTCTACTACGACATGAGAATAAATTATGGCACGTATGATTATAAACCGGAATAGTATAAATTGTGATAAATTATAAGTTGGTACGAGAATGCGATATGTACTACGATTAAACTACGGGATTACTAAGACGTGTATTTACTTAGTATTGGTATATGAATTGTGTGTATGACATACCTACCATACTTGCTATCACGGGAGGTTTGCGTTCGCTTAGGGCCCTCTAATCCTTGTGTTGCCCTGATTTAGACTGGTTACCTTAATGAACATAGGTCATAGAAAGACTTATTGGGATATTAATAAGTCCGCTGATCGTGGGAGCGTAGGTATGTGCGTGACCCATGTGATGTGACTGTGTTCGCCTCCATTAATTGTGATGTTGTTATCTGTGAAATATTCCTGAGAGATTCGGAATATGTAATCCTTATGTACGTGATGTACCAGGATGGATAGCAGAGTATGTGTTCACCGCAGCTTAGTTCTCGGGATGCTTGTATTGTATATTCATGTTGTGAATAATATACACTTAATTAATGGGAACCTTCATGTTAATGTTGTGAATATAATTACGGTATTTGTTTCGAGAAACATAACGGGTTAGCTGATAGTGTAATATATTGCATATTGAGCATCTGAGTTTACGTTAAACCCCTACTTAATTACAAGCGTTATAATGTTAATAGAACCGAGTAATAAGGGTAGGACCTATGGCAGTCTAGCTAGATATTATGTCACTTAGCTAGCGATTTGGGTCGTGATAGATGGGTACTCACGTTAGGAGTGCACAGTTAGACGAGAGGTGAGAATATCATGTGAGTGCACGTCCTAACATGTACTTTGCATTTAATGTTTTAAATGTTTTTAAAGCACTTGCAGGTTTTTAAAATATAACTCCACATTCGGGCTCTGACCCGTTTGCTTTCAAATCTATTTTTTTTGTAAAACCATTTTAGGTGCCCAGCCACAAGGACACCATGCATAGGATACTCATTCTGGTGACGAGCTGTAGCTGTTTGTGGAAGCTACAGGGATTTGCTTGTAGACGCTTCTATCACTTGGATTCCAGATTCATTATCTATCAGTTGTAGGGCATGTTGCCCATTTCTATTAGAGTTACATTTCCATTACAGTTTTCAGACTTTGGCATGTATTGATTTAGCATTCGGTTTACTTATTTCAGTTGTGGGATTGTAGTGAGGAGTTTTCCTCTAGACTTTATTTACATTGTGTGATGGTTATTCGATTTACTTCATTATGGTGAATGGTGTTATTATTCTTTTTACACTTGTTGCATGTTAATCAGACTTAAATTAAAATTTGGCACTTACTTTTTAAATACTAGGTGGTTAGTAATCATTAAAATGTTTTCGACAGTGATGCTATTAACGGAGCCAACTTGACATTTTGAATTAATTTAATAAAGGAGTAGCTACCCGGTATTTAATTAGTCGGGGTGTCACAATTTTTAGGTTATTCATCATCGAATAGGGCTTATAGCTTAATCTTGCAATCTCTAAGGTCATGGAGTCAATAAACATCATGATTAGAAACGATAAGCCTCTGATGTCTATTGACCCTGTAATGCCCCGACCTGGATTTATGGGTTACCCGTTGTCAGCCTGGACCGACCCGAGCATTAGGTGTGAAGTGAAATAAACAACCTATATATTATTGCTAATCTAGTTTAATTTTAATTAGAATTTCACTTACTTAGCATGCAATTCTAATTTCAAATCAAACTACGTGAGGGATTCGTGGGGAGCACCCAGAAATTCAAGAATACAGAGCTACTAACATAAAATAAAAGAGAGTATTTACCTGTATAATGCTCTCTAAATAAGAAACCGTATCCAACTTGCCATAACAAAATGAAGGAGTGAGCCAAATGTTTATTGGGAAATATACAAAATGCATTATAGAATCGGAGAGGAGATATAAGACTCTAACACGGTATACCTACCTGAACTTGCAACTACCTTATATATATATATATGTGTGTGTGTGTGTGTTTGTGTAAACATGCATATGCATATACTTAATGCATGAAACAATTTTACTTTCGAAAGCTTATTTATCCCGACTAGTTCACCTTAATCTTGTAAATGACTTCTTTCTTATCATTTTAATATTTACCCCTTTATTTAACACACACGAATAACGTTTTAGAAAATACTTATTTGGCCTTTGAAAATCTTTCACAACACACTCTTGTGATAACTATGGGTTCAACCACTTAGGTTGCCTAACCACCCATGTACCCTCTTACTTTACCTTTCCTTTGTATTATGGACATAAATAAATTTACACATTTACTTATCAAGGGGACAAGTGAATCATCGCTTTTGGTCGCAGACAATCCTCTACCATTTATCCCATTGCATTCCATCATCTCGTATTGTATTGTACCGTATCAGACCAGATACATCTACTGAGTGAGAGAAAGGGTAGTTGTAGATAAGGAATTACATATTCTTAATTTGGATATTGATAGGGATCCACATTCATTCCTATATTTCCATCACTACGGATTGATTGTCCATACCTAAGTACATGGTAGTGGTATAAGGAGCACAATTGCTAGAGCATGGGAGAATTAAGAGTAATGATTTCATCAAGAGCAGCCGGACAAAACTACTATAATGAGTCTAGTGACTACTAGAGTATAGTTAAGTCAAAAGATATGGTATAACATCCTTTCTGTGCGAGCCTTTAGTATATCATGTAAACCTCCATGATGTGGTAAAGGTAGGTTATTAAGGGAAGTAGTAAGTGGAGATTCCACTGCAGAGAGCCGGATCTTAATTCCTTTGTCGTTTTCTCTGAACCTTCTAATAATTGCATACTTTAATGGGCTCAACACCGCCGGCTATGCACACCATATTCTCTGTCCAGTGATTTTGGATCTTTCATCCCAAGACTTTGGGCCCTCTTTAATTTTTTTGGTGTCATCCGAGTCCCTGTTTAATATGTTTTAGCATTTTACAAATGTCCACATTATTCCACCTTTCCTTTTACACAGCCAAAGCCGAACTCGAGGTTCCACCCCAACTTGTGTTGCACTTTTAAAAATCATCATTTCATGTCTTTTACACTTTAACCTTGATTTTTATTCCCAAAAATCATGTTCATTCGGACTATCATGTGTAACACCCTTCCCAACATTTTTATTTCATAAAAATGCTCCATTTTACATAAAATTATCATTCTACCCATTTGTTTCCAAATTCACCTTTTACTCCAATTTCATAAGTGTGAATTTTCCCAAAACACCATTAACTTACCCACACTCACTTTTTAAGTGTTTTTTAACACCTCAACATATTTTTAACCCCTGGGAGTAATATTCTTCTCAATTGGAAACATCTTTATATCAATACTTTTACTTCCAACAATCATCAAACACATAACGCTACTTTATAATAAAAACATGATTTTATTTATTAACACTTGTAGTCTTGAAACTTTTAATTTTCAACACATCACAACACTCATTACACACACTTTAAGGGGTGAATTTTCTTAATTCTTCATTTCATGTTTAAACCTAATAAACCCTTCATTAAACTTATTTTTATGTCCATTACACTACTAGAAAAATGACAATTAAGGACATTTAATTTGTTGTCCCAAAAGCTCATTTGCTGTCCCCAATAGTATTTAGGACACTCATAAGGACAGGAAGAGTTTTCCTAATAGATAAGAGTTGTCCTAGGCTAAAAGGGCAACAATTGCTGCCCCTAATGTTTGTGTCCTTAATTGTCATTTTTCTACTAGTGTTATCAAAATACTATAAGTTTATATTCATGAGGAGATGGATTTTAAATTGTAAAATCCTATCATATAGGTTAAACAAACATTTCATTCTAGAAATTCGTAATACTTGCACAAATATACTTTCAAGGTATATAAGACATTCTATTTCTTCAAACACAACAAATGCCCATTTTCATAAAATCTTTATTTTGCAATAAACTTTTGAACATTATTTCACCAAATATTTAAGCAAATCAACCTCATTTCCAAACATTTTTTATTTCATAAAATGTTAACATCAAAGGTCTAGAAAACGCACCATTTTCATAAAAATGCAAATCTTAATATCAAGAAGCTTTGAAATATGTATTATTCATTTATCTTAACAAAACGACATTTTTTTAACATTTTTATTTCATAAAAATATTTATTATTAATTGCTAAAAAACTCATCATCATTTTCCTAAGCATCCTACTCTTAATATTCTAACAATCAAAACTACAAATACATAAAATAGAGTCTTAATCTAAGAGTAGATTTTTTTCACCTCAGTGAAGCTCCATCAATGTTAGGGATGGAAGATATAAGAAGATGGCAACCCCCACCTCCTAAGGTAGCCTCAAGAAGGTTGCCCCACTCAAAAGCGTTCTCCATATATCTTCCATGCAATACTCCTTCAAAACCCTCTTCAAATTCCATAAAAGCTTCCATATCCATCTTTAATAACCCCCAATAAAAGCTCCACAATTTCGCAGTTCTACTCATCCATAGTGGAAATGGGTATCTAGGGTTTGGATATGATGAAGACTAGAAGAATATGATGGTTTATGGTGGAGGAATGGTGGTTTGGGGTAGAGAGAAGTGCACAACCATAGAGGAAGACCACCCCGCTCTCTCTCTCGACTTCAAAATAACAACAAAAAACCCAAAAATACCTTTATAAAATAAGCCCAAGCCTTCCAAATTCATTTTTTGCCCATCTGGTCTTACCAGAGTTCGACAACTTAACAATCCAAGGGCCAAAACATGACAACGCATAAGGGCAAGGCGAACTAAAATTTCCTTCATAACCTCATTCGAATGAGATTCACTCCTCATTCGAATGAGATGGGCGTCTCGTTTGATCCCTCGCTTCTAACGACCTTTGAACTACCCTAATCAGCATGTAGTGGAATCTCATTCGAAGCTCATTTGATCCCTTACATGGAACGAGCCTTATTCCTTGTTCGAACGAACCAACTTTTGTTCAAGCGATCCTTCTTATGTTTATTTAATTTTCTCAAATTCTAACCCACAACATTTACAAATTATCATCAAGCCTCTAAAAACTATCAGATCACAATATAGACAGAATTATAGTTATCCAAACACCAAGGTTCTCATTTTAGTTCAACTTATGTGGGAAAATGATTAAAATATTAGGGCGGGGTATTACAAACTTCACTCCTTGGGGAATTTCATACCCAAAATTATCGATCCATCCATTCTTCAAATTTATATTGTTTACCAACTCTCATTATAAGTTGTAAACTCTCTAAGATGAAATCATTGAATTCTTAAATAACTAAGATCACATCACACGCCCTTACACGAGGTATGTCACCAAAGGTTCAATATACGACATGCTCTAACCCTCACCATTTCACTAACCGTGGATGTCACATAACTAACTCTGAGTCTCCTATCACTTGATGGTCATGCTCAATCGAGTCCTAAGACTACCTTTTCTTATACCCAAAGCATACTGGCACCTCAACGGTAACCCTGTTTAGTGATTAACACTCACCCAAGAGCGAACTATTACACAACAAATCAAATTCATCATTATGAAACTTTTCCATTCTTAGGACTACATATCCTACATCCCAAGAATTTCCAGGTTATCCTGACCACAAAAATTTTACTTGAGCTTGAAATTATCCATACATTGCTAACTTCTCACTTGGAGAAGTAATACACCTACCAAATCATCATCGCGCGTCCGATTTACATCTTTCACCGCGTCACTCAGAAGACCCTAGTACTTACCCTAGTCATCTTACCTTCGAGAACTCACTTAGGCCTCTCTCCAATCCACTCACTATGGTAAAGAAACACTGTGTGCTAAGTTTCCTCTATTTCCAACACTATACAATACCCTCAAGTCGTCATCTCACTCTTTCCAACTAGAGCCACTGATTGTTATGCCAGCAAGTCAAAAGGTCTTTAATCATAGGGAAAGCAATTACTACGAGTAGACAATGCGAATGAAAGTGCAACCACCTGCACACTAAATTTTTTTCAAAATCCAGAATACCTCAGATAGGGCGTACCCAGTTATCAAGTTGCATTAATCGTACCCGATCCACTGCGCTCTACCAGGCCTAAATGCTCCATACCATGACATGTTACCAATTTGAGCTGCCATATATGTGAGAATACCGATTGTCGGTCACTAAAATCGAAAGGAACACATGAGAGTCATAAGGAATAATAAATTATTCCGAGAAAATTCCATCTCTATGCGTTAGACTATAATTTACGACAATCGAACCTACACCATACGCTCGGAGTCTTATCACTCATCCCAGATGCTCTCACTGGGTACTATCCTAGCCACATACCCTGTCTTGTGTCACTGACTGTGACGAATTGACTCACACTCATTAATCCTTGCAACATGAAAGCAGCATATGAACCTATCCTTCTCTAGAAAGTCAACACTCGACTTCCCTCCTTGGGAGTAAGGACCTTCCCCTCACATCCTTGGCACACATGAACCATTCCGATTGGAGGATGCCTCAAACCCTCGTCTACACTGACCTTGTCCATTTATCGATGATGATGTCACCTAAGTTACTATTTACCTTATCATATCGTGATCACGATGCCAAATCCATTTAGGTAGTACTCCATTTAAGAGAGGCATTCGCCTTATTATACCCTTTGACTATACGGGATCATCACTAAGATTACCTCTAGGTTGTACCCAAACTGAACCCACGTAACGATCACACCGATCGCCATTCAGATTCTAAGGGTAGTAAGTATCACACAGGGGTACAATTTCAAATCCTTACCGACTTAGTAGGAGGTGAAAATAACTAGTCCTTACCTGGCTAAGGCTATCGTAGTAAACCGTCAACAAACACTAACATTCTTGTCATGCTTCGATATTACCCCCACCTCGGTTGCCATTTTTAAGTCTCCATACGGCATCATCAACCTAAGTCTCGAATATGTTTCGTAGTACACCTTGAAACCGAGTGTAACAACACCAATACTAGTCATTTCATGACATTCGAGCATCACACCCACAATGACACAAGCTTTTTATCTTAGGAGGTTACACCACCTATCTGTGCCAATTCGGTAAGCCGCACCCGATGCGTACGCTATTTGACTCTTCTACACCTTGACCAACATCTTGAGATCATCACCCGACCTTCAACACAATAATTACTAGGACATTAATTCTTCTTCATACCAGACTTAACTGGTCTCCTAAGTACACCAAACACAACTTATGTAACCGCCCTCAAGATCCGATAAGATATAACCATCTGTCCCTTTATCATTGTAGGTGCGCTCTAGAAACCTCCTAATACCCTCATCATGATTACTAGGTGCTCATAAGGACACTGGTCCACAAGCTTCTACATATAGTGCACCATAACCATGAAACACCTCAAGGTGTCACAATAGTCGATTTTTATCACCAATGACGCTACACACAATTAGTCCTACGGACACTCCAGTATACCCTTAAACCACCCTCACACTAGGATTACCTCGCACCTAGCCATTATTTCTGTTGTTAAAATTCACCTTTAAACTTAGATAATAATATTATCTTCCATCCAAATGGTTGTGACCATATGCCACGTATGATGCACATATAACACTACTAAGGATTATGACAGGATACAGGACGTCACCTACAACCTATAAACCTCAAGGTCTACATCATCGATATCACTCAAGATCATATTCCTTGAAAATCACATCATTATTTCTCAAAACCCCGCATAGAAGATTACCTATAGTTCACTCCTAAGCCTCCTCAACCATCATTGTTGCATACATAATACAGTTACCGCAATCTACCAATAACTCCCGTAATACCCTTTATGGTATGAACTTTAATGAAGAATCACTAGGACACTTACTTGTAACGATACTATCTTACCGAATTAGACCGAGTACACATCCCAAGTGTTGACCAACACGGTCCATCATGCCCATCAAATCATCAATTACCTGATAGCGGGATACTATCTCTAGGATCAGATTCGTCTAATCACATCATCGGTACTAACTACCCGAGGGCACTTAGTCGAAGAACTTAACGCATATCTATCACCAATCAACACTATTTAGGTATAACACACTAGTTACCTAATCTCCACGGTTTAATTCACATGAGTCATGTTTCTAATTTAATAAACGTCATTCTTTATTCTCTACATAGCAATTGGATTCTCATATCACTATGGATTGACACACAAGTACCTCACACAAACAACTTGCGATGTCGCCACTATTGGCTTTCACGGACATTCACAACTTACTAGCATATCTAGATCAGAAGTGCGGAAGAGATTAATGACAACTAACTTTGTCGCCTACGATTCGGCAAAGAATTCACCCGTCGTGCTAACCGCTTTGACTTCACCGTCGAGGGCATGACCTAAACCATCACCAAAATTATCGTGATCGTCCTAACCAACACCGACGTCAAAAAATCCATTACCTATCTCACCACGTCACTCCTAAAAGGAACCATGAACCTAGAGCTCTAGTCACTACACCAAAATGGTAAAATTGTCACCTTTTTAGCGACAAAGCTTGTCACCGTCAATGACCGTGACACAAAAACACCCATTTTTTTGTCACGGTCATTGACCGTGACAAGTCCGTGATAAATACTTGTCACGGTTAATGACCGTGACACGTTTGTGACAATTTTGTCAGTAAAAAAACCCTCCCCCTTCTTTTTTTTTCCCACCAAATTCGTTCCCTCCATTTCTCTCTCTTTCTCCCTCTCTCTCTCTATCAGCTGTTCTCTTTCTCTATCTACAACTTTGGTATATTTTCTCTCTATTTCTCCCCCATTTATGTATATGTCTATGTATATGTATATGTGCGTGTGTGTGGGGGGGGGGGTATGTGTGTGTGTGTGTTTGTGTGTGTATATATGCGTGTATGTGTGTTTATATGTGTGTATGTGTGTGTGGTGGGTAGGGGTAGGGGGTAGGGGGAGGGCAGGGGGAAGGGGGGGAGGGGGAGGGAAGGGGTGGGGGTGGTGGGCAGGGGGTGTATATGTGTGTGTGTGTATTTTTTAATCAAATTTTTATTGGTTTATTAGATATTTCCCCTCATATTGTAGTGCCCCTTGTAAAAGAATTGATTGATTCAATATTGATTGGTTGTTAATTTTTTTTGTAAATTAATAATTAGTGCCCCTTTCATATGCAAGTAGGATTGCCCCTTATTATAAATTAGTAAATTAATAATTGTATACTTTAATTGTTAGTTTAATTGATGAAAATAGTTAATTGAGTAGATGAATTAGAAGGAGTACGGGATACACATTTGTTGTTGCCATTGCGGCTGGATTATAGTGGATCGATGTTGGTTTGTTTAATTTTAAAAGTGGCATGACCACTAGATTATTGTCCATATAGGGGTGGGATTTTTCAACTTTTTTTAAAAATTACTTTGTATAACGAACTATATATATATATATATATATATATATATAGTATGATAATTAAATGAAGCATACTTGAAATTACATATAGTGCACATAGATATTAGCCTTCTAGTTCTTATGTGTACGCATTCAATAGCCCTTAGACCCATTCGAGAGTCATTACCCCTGTAATGAGATCTCTCCAATTGTCCCGTTTGGATAGTTTGGGACTACATAATTTCTGTATAATAATATTCTTAGTGGCATAAAGTTGTTACTTTTGGAGGAAGCTCTACAGTCGTATCCTAATGTTCTCTGGGTACATACTATATTGACAAGTGTGACTGTTATTTCAATTTATCAATTGAAATAATACTCACACTTGCCAATCTACACCGTGTACGCATTAAATTGATCAATTGGAGGTGACTGAAGTGATTTGTGCGTTGGAGAAGTACTTTCCCCCAGCATTCTTTGACATAAGTGTTCACTTGTTGGTACACCTATGCGACGAGGCACTTCTTTGTGGTCCAGTTAGATATCGGTGGATGTATCCGTTTGAAAGATTGATGAAATTTTTTAAAGATTACGTCAAGAATAGGCGATACATTATAGGATAAATTGCAGAGGAATACATCACCGTGGAGTCATCAATATATACTCGAAAATATATGCCTGACTCGACCATCGTTGATGACACTGATGAGTTTGTCGATGATGGTGGTCATGTGATGGGAAAACGAGTGAAATTAACGAGTTTGCAACATGAACAAGTAGCTCGTTATCTATTTGACACAGATGAAGATGTCGAAAAATGGAAAAAGTAGGTTTAAATTATTTTAATGTTTAACATTATTTTAGAATATTTTAATGTTTAACATTATTTTAGAATATTTTAGTAAGTTTAATTTGGTAATATGCAGAAAATATGAAGCCCGTGAGAACAATAAAAGACGAAAAACAATGGTACAATCAGATAGCGAATTTAGGATGTGGTTGTCACAAGAGGTAATTATAATGAAAATGGTCGTTATATAAGGTTACATTACACTCAAACTTTACAACTAATCTAATTAATTTATTTATATTCTCAGCTCTTAAAGACGGGTGATGCGACATCAATGCTTGCTCGTCTAGCCACTGGACCCTTGTTCGTGGCATAAGAGTACAAAAAGTATTGATTGAACGGTTACGTAATCGGAGCGAAAGTGCACGAGGAAAGTATAAATGTATAGAACTCGGGCATTTCATAAAAGACTCTTACTTTCTTTCGAGCGAGCACAAAAGATAAAAACCTCGTTGAAGCTGAAATGACTTACTATGGTGTAATTCGAAATATATTTGAATTGGATTATATAAGCTTCAAAGAGGTTGTATTTTACTGTGACTGGATAAGAGTTGAGGATAAAAATGCTTGTAAAGATGATTCTGTCACCAATTTGATCATGGTTGACTTGTCCAAGTTGAAGAGCAACGACCATGTGAGCGATAAGCCATTTGTTTGTGCATTTTAAAAGGTTAACCAAGTGTTTTACTTGGATTATATCAACAACGAGCCGTGGTCAATTATCCTACACGCGCCAAAGCGTCTAAACAGTAGTGTGGATGACTTGGCTGCTCCTATCGAATATTCATCCATTTTTTATGATAACCCGAATTTGAAACAATATTTCAATTTGTAATAAATATTCCAATTTGTACTTTATCAATCCATTTTTAACGCTTTTAATTTATTTGCACTTTATCATTTTCACTCTTGTGTAGTGTGCGTGTGTGTGGGCAGTACGGGTGGGGGTGGGGATATTTCGTATTTTTAGTAATTGTACATATTATGAGCTAGATGTTGTTATTTTGGAATTCAGAATTGAGGTGTTGAACAGTAACAATTCATTTAGATTTGTAATAATTGTATATATTTTCATGTCTTCTTCTAATTCATTTTGATTTGTACTAATAACAACATTTTTTTACAGCAAATGTCTCCTTCAGTTATTAAGGCCAAGATGATGATGCTGATTGTGATGATGTCGTCTGGGCTCGGTGGTAGCGAAGGCGAGAAGGGCTCCTCAGCCCCTAGGCTCCCCAAATATGGCAAATTGGGGATAGCCATCGAGAACAAGACGAGGCTATTAGCGAGATCCCTCGAGCTGGTAAAGACGATCATCGGCCCGGGGTACACCAATTGGAGGGAGGTGCCAATTGAGCTCAAGTTAGCTATTTGGGTCGCACTACAGGTAATGAATTTATATTTATATGAATATTTCAATTTCAATTTCAATTTAATTTTATATTTATATTTATTCGCAACTAACATTGCATTTTTTGGACAGGAACAATTCAGCCTAGATCCAAAGCTACGCGATTCCATCTTGGAGCAGTTGAGGGAGCAACACAGGACGTGGAAGAAAATAATGCGGACCTGATACTTTGGGAAGACCCGAGAGTCCGTTATCCGAATACGTGAATCCTTCCCGCCGAAGGAGCCGATCTCATTGGCACAATGGCAAAAGTTCATTGACAATGAGATCGGGGAGCGATAATTGGCATCTCGCCAATCGGGGAGGGAAAACTGGGCAGAAAAGACGGGCGTACACTACTCCGACCAGACGTCTTATGCCGAGGTGGAGCATAGGATGATGGTAAGATTTAATTTTTTATAACTACATAAATATATTATTGTGCATTATTTTACTTTTCCCCAATAATAATTTTACTTTATTTTATTTCAGGGGACAGGGAGTGTCCCTGGGGGTAGGCCACATAGGCTCGATACTTATGTGGCTATTCAAATGAAGAAGGGGAAGGATAAGGGGGTGTCCTCGAGCGTCGCGACCACGATTGTAAGTAATCTGACAGTTTACTTTTTGTTAATTACGTTATAATTTTTTTATTTACTTATTTTACTAATCATGTGCCTTTTGTCATTTCAGGCGAAGCTTAAGGAAGTGCATGAGTCGCAGTCTGATGCCGACAAGGCATATTTGTCCACATACCCACTCAGCCAAGTGCTTGGCGTTGATCACAAGTGGAGGACAAGGGGGGTGATCTTATGGGTGGCTAAATCTAGGATCATGGGATTGGGGACAAGCGACACCGGGTTGGCTCGAACGGTGGACTCTCATAACGCAAAGCTGTACCGTTTGGAGACGATGGTCCAATATATGTTCTCATTCATGAAGCATTTATTGGGAGGATATCATAAGGGGAAAGGGACGGAGAATGTGGTGGATGAGGAGGTACAGGATGATGAGGATGTGGACCTCGCTGCTTCATCGCCGACATGTGTGGATTTTGATGATCCACTCCCCTATTTGGCTCCCTTCAACCGACCGACGACGATAATTGGTTGGTCGAGCGTGTTTATACTGGACATATTTGATGTCCAATGGATATGGAGGTGGTTGAGGGACCTGAATACCGTTGAGGGTATGCCTATTCATGGACACTCACTTTAAGACATCGAGTCCAAGGTGCACGTCACGCATGTGATACTCGGGAAGGAGAACTCCCCCTTGTGGTTATGTGAACAATGCGGAACGATGTATATTATTGGGTGTGTCAATTCGTATATCGTGTGGCCTACTCACCTCTTCAGAGCTAACCTTACCCCAGACATGTTGTGACATTATTTGAATTGAATTGTTTTAAGTTGTTACATTTGAATTATATTTGGATTATATCGTTATGCATATTGTTTTGAATGTATATTTGCATTCTCTCTATTTTATTTGGATATATGATGTTTGAAAAGGTATAATGTTGCTATAACATGTATAAATATACATTTGAGAAGTGGTAGTGGCCATACTGCCTAGATTTATTTTTAATTTTGCCCAGAATTGTCACGGTCATTGACCGTGACTAGTCCGTGACAAAGAAAACTTGTCACGGTCAATGATCGTGACAATTTTTTAAAGAGTGTCACAAGTTTGTCACAGTTTATGACCATGAAAAAACTTGTCAAGGTCATATACCGTGACATGATCGTGATAATTCTAATGAACTTATCATGGTCATTGACCATGACACATCCGTGACAATAAACGTTGTCACCCCCAGAATTGTCATGGTTATTGACCTTGACAAGTCCAACTTGTCAAGTTCAATGATCGTGACAATTCAACACATTTGGTGTAGTGAATACCATTTATAATGCCCTGACCCAAATTTATGGGTTACCCGTGGTCAATCCGATCCAACCCGAGCGTTATGTGTGAATTGCAATGAACAACCTATATAATGTTGCTAATCCATTTTTATTTTAATTAACATTTCACTTGCTTAGCATGTAATTCCAATTTCAAATAAAACTACGTGAGGCACCCGTGGATAGCACCCCAGAGTCCAAGCATACATAGATACTAATGCAAAATAAAATAGATTACATACTTGTATAATGCCCTTGAAATATAAAACTGCACCCAACCTACCATAACGAAATAAGGGAGAGAGACGAATGCTCAGTGAAAAATATACAAAATGCAGTATATAATCGAACGGTAGAAAAAATAGTCTAACATGCTATACTTATGTGAACATGCAACTACCTTATATATATGTAAGCATACAAATGAATATAATTAATTCATGAAACAATTTTACTTACAAAAACCATTTTTATCCCAAATAATTCACATTAATCTTATAAATGGCTTCTTTCTTCTTATTTTGAAATTTTTTATTTAACACACAAAAATCGCATTAGAAAATACTCATTTGGCCTTTGAAAACCGATCACAATACACTCTTATGTTAATTGTGGGTTTAACCACTTATGTTGCCTAACCACCCATTTACCCACTTACTTTACCTTTCATTTTCCTTATGGATATTAATCAATTTACATATTTACTTGTCCATTTTACCTTTGCCGAGATATTTATTAATTTATTCAAGTCAGGCTATCTTAACACATTTTCACCACACAATGTCACACCCCGCCTAATTCTGGCGTCGGCCGCCACCAAAACAAAGTCGGGTGCGAGTAAATAAATACCATTCTTAGTATGTGACATGTTTGAGACATAGTTAAATCAATTCACAAGGTAAATATTTGAATCAATCCCAAATGATAATAACAACATAACGATAAAAGATCCATCACATGCTAAGACTTCAAATAAATCCAATCTCCAAAAATGATTTAATTATAAAAATCTGAATAACTCCAACTGAATCCATAATGAAAATATCTGAATAAAACCCATACAACTTTGGAACCGAATGGCCCACCAAAGACATAAACTAAGTCTCAAAGTAAATACGAAGGAAAGGAAACTAGACTAAGCTAATACGCATAAAGTAAATAACGCTAGTTGCACCTCCAATAAAGTCTCCAAATAAATCTACGCAGCTTCTCCAAACTTATCCTGAAAAAGTTAGTCAACGCACAGTGACAACCCACCTAATAAAATACCAAGCGATCACTCTTATATCAAACTAAAACAGGAGTCTCATATGGTTCATTATTAGTATCACTATCGAAAACCAATTTAATTACTAATATCCTATTAGACTGGCGTCAAAATTTTAATTAACTAATCTTTTTAACCAAGCGATTCAAATAAAATAATTACAACAGTTTATATGAAATAAGTGAAATGAAATAAAGTAAACGAACACTCGGTACAAAATAATAAAACCAAATCGAATGTCGCACTAAAAGGTGGTAAAAGAATAAATGAGTACAGTCGGGCCATCAGCCAGAATGTTTCTACAATACCTCCTATCTAGATCTCAACGATAGAAGCGTCTGCAATAAACCTGCTTGCATCCACAGCTGCTGCAGCAAACGTCTGACTGGAAGGAATCATCATCCAGGTGTCCCTGTGTCTAGACACCTATATATATATATATATATATATATATATATAACAAGAGAGGGGGAAAATAGAGAAACGGGGCAGAGCCCGAATTTTGAAAACTTTTTGGCAAGTGCTTAAAATCCACATTTTAAAATATGATATTTCTCATATTTAAACTTTTCTCTCACATGAGATACACCTCACCCCTCTTCTAATAGTGCACCACTATCGCATACCTTTTTAAACAACCTAGTTAAGCTACCCTGCCTGCCTAACTAATGTATTTACCCATCTTATAATAATCCTCATAAATCCGAGTACTAAGTACTAAACTTCTCCCCATTCCGAAGATTACGTTACGTTCGTGCGTGGGGTGTCTCACAAAGCGAAATCCAAATAAGGAACCCCCCGATACACTATTACGTGACAATGTTGATCGTCGGGATCCATTAGGCCCTCAGTACATACCACATCTTATACCATCTTGTATATATATATATATCGAGTTCTCATTAGAACCTGTGATTCATATTCATATAACTCCGGATATAAATCTACCAGAAGGAATATATCACATTATTCATTATTTTCCCTTTTATACAAGGTTACGTTATATAATATCTCATCTCATATATAAACAATATACTATACGCAACAAGTATAATAATCAATCCACCAAGCTATAATATAAATAGCTTAGTCATTCTCATTTATTAAGCAATAGTGGAATATCACAAGTATACGTATATGTTATTCACAATACATATATACATATATATAGCACCCCGAAGCTAAGCTGCGGTGCACACATACTCTGGTATCAAATCCCAGAACATCACGTACATAAGGATCACGCGTTCCGAATCACTAAGGAACCGTATCAGTACAAATCACACATATTGGAGGCGAACATAGTTCACATACCCATGGGTCATGCACATACCTACGCTCCCATAGTCAGCAGACTTATCGACTCACAAATAAGCCCTTCACAGTCCTATGTTCTTGAGGTACCAAATATAACCCCCCGAAGGCACCCAAGATAAGATTGTCCTCTTCCAAAAGCCGACCTCCCGTGATAGCATGTATGGTAGGTATGCCATACACATAATAAACAATAATATAGGTACATATTCCACCTATATAAATATAACCTCAGTGAGGTATTCACACAACCATATGATAACGATAGGTAGCCGTCTCACCTATACATATAATAACAACGGGTATTCATCTCACCCATACATAATTCTCCATAGGTATTTATTTAACCCATATATATACTAATATGAGGGCATACGCATAGACCATATAATAAATCGCATACGTAGTATATTTATATCTCGAATATCCTATGCATTTATCGATTATAACCAATCCTCAATATATTATTTCCTAGCTTTTCTCATTGCACGATGATAATACCAATAGCACCGAAATATATTTATTCATCTCATATTTTATATACTTTAACGACATCGTATATATAATCTATATCACTTCTTAATATGTTATGGCTATAATTTCCAAACTCTTATAGCGATAGCCAATAACCTCGAATGTTCCCATTCGTAATATTATGAGTATTCATACATTTAAAATACTAAATCCACAAGTATTCTCTTACTTAAAATATAACTCGCACCTTACTCACTTTAAGGATTATAATATAAACCCTAATATACCAATTCGTAATAATTAAATAAGTATACTAACTACTCAATTTAATTTCCATAGTTACCGCATCACCTATAATAATAATTGTCAATAAAGACATACCAGATAGTAGCTTGAACTTCTTTAGCCCATATATTAAACTCAATCCTACTTTCATTCTAGAATTTACTCAAATGTACTTGGCCCATAGTCATTCTCTACGCATAACTATATAAACACACTTGCCGAAGACTTTTCTCGAATGTTATACATCCTAAACAATCATTTAAAAATGTAGCCCGGATTTATTTATACGAACCCAAGGTTTTTTTATTTTATTTTTCCTTAAGTAATTTAGAAGTCCAAAAACTTTATTTAGGAACCCCTAATATTTATCTCCAAACAATTCTTGCCTTTATTTTTCCAATTTTTAGTTTGATTTTCGAGCTAACGATTTCAACCTCGGAAGTGCTTCCTTAGAAAAATCATAACTAATTCAAAGAAAATCAAAAAATTACGCGGTCAGTGCCGACGCGACCGTATAAAAAATATCAAGAACTTTCATGTTTTGACCAAGAGCCGAATCAATTCGTTCCCTGGCCGAATCGACCCCGTAAGCTGCTGCATTACTATTCACTGTCTTCTCCAAATTGCAAATCTCCATTAATGCACCTCCAAACTTTTTATCTTCTCTCCCATCATCATCCAACCTCAACCAACAACATATACATATATCAAAGGGGTTCTAATCATCCTAGAACCAATTTTCAACAACAAATTTCAATTAATTCTTAAGTTTCTTAAATTGGGTATTAACCGAGTTTTATCCGTTTAATTTTCTGAAAACCCGTTTGATTCACGAAAATCCAACCAAAAAATCTTTATAGTTTTACACCGAATATGATATGAGAAATAAACACACTAAATCATAAAGCAAGTTAAATACTTAACTCTTGGATAAAATCCGATAACCCCGAGTCGAATCCCGTAGAGTTTGGTCGGAAATCCCCCTTTCTTCCTTCCTCTCTTCTCTTCTTCCTTCTGCTCTTCCTTCCCTCTTGTCCTTCTCTCTCTTAGGGATGATTTGTGGAAGAAATGAGGGATATCCCCTTATTAAACCCAAAATTGGGTGTATACCCAATTGTAAAATGACTCGTGTACTCAATTGCGAGTCCCTACGAGTTCGAAAATCCCCAGGACCTAAACACTACCCCCGAATATTCTATTTTGACTATCTCGGCCATTTTGAACCCAATAGTGCACTCAAAATCTCCATCCGAGTCACTTAACTAAAATTCACTAATTAAACCCAACACATTCAAATACGCGTGTTTTCCAATCAAAATATTTTTCTTTGTTTGTTTACCCAACTGCGACATGAAATAAAAATAATTCACTCCTATACTTAGTCCCATAAGAAAATATAATCCATGTAAATATTAATCCGACAATCGAAAACTAATATTTACTATTCACTTTATAATTTTAAATTTATTTAATTTTACTCATAAATTCCAGAATTATTATTCATAGTAATTCCTCAAATTACCAAATGGCGTCATAAATTCCAGAATTACTATTCACAGTAATTCCTCAAATTACCAAATTATGCCTATAGTGTAATTTAAATATCTTTAAAAGTACGGAGTATTACATACTCCCCCCCTACAATAGAATTTCGTCCTCGAAATTTAGATATAGCCTACACCACTACTCTAGGATTGCTATATACACTATGTCCTAGTACCCCAAAGTCGAAAGGTACTAACACAATGGTCTCCCACCATATTCCACCTATCTCAAGGTGTATGCTCTAACGCACTAGCTTAATCAAATCTCTATATGTTACAACGCTACCTCGGTCGTAAGGTTGACTCTAACGTCATATCTCATCTAGTGCTTCTTTAAGTGCATATAAAGAAAACGAGCCTATAATCGATGGTCTAACTTATTGGTCCCATTAGAGATCCGTTAGTCCAAGTATTCACTCATTTACATCAGGACATCTAATTTCCCTCAAAAAGGAAACTACACTAGTGCTCGACTATTCTTGTCCGTCTTCTCACTTGTCTTAAGTGTGATAACTCTTTGCACAAATATAATTGGATAATTACATACTTCCTACGACGTTCCATCCAATCCATTTCAAATCCAGTTGTAACTGCCTTGAAGTATAATCTCTAGCTTTATATACTACATCCCTTCTATTTCGTGCGGTATATAAAATCAATTTACCAAGGTTCCTGTACATCTTTTTAACCTGTGCCTATCTGCACAACCATTGTAAATGTCTGACACATAACACTCTCTCGAAATAATGGTCCTCATTTACTCGTCTTGGTACTAACACCTGGGTACCTTAACCCGAATAATTCAAAATTCAATTCTTTCAATACCTAGAAATTCAATCCTTTTTAAGGTTAACCCACCGATCTTCTTGTGGTTAACTCACAACAGTCTTCCTATATCAGTGCCACTACTCTTACTGGCATTGCTTCGTGGTAGTCCTAAGATTAAGGTGTTTCTAACACACGTAATATGAGTACTATCCTAACTATATCCCTAGTGCCCAAGACCTCTCTCAACTTCCGACATTGTCTCGGTTTCGTGTGTGGGATGTCTCGCAAAGCGAAATCCAAACAAGGAACCTTCCCGATACACTACTCCCTCGCTTCGTCGGTCATCGAGCTATAACGTTCTAATGGACACCAACGGGACGTTCTAAATCATACCTCCTTAACCTACTAACGTATTTCTACCACTATATCCTTCCATCTTACCCAAATGGAAAGTCCAACTAATCAGGGCGCCTACTTTCTGCAAAAGCATTATGAACATCATACCCAAAAGGTATTTCCTCTGAATTTTTCCTTCTATTCAAGGCCTGGATATAATTCTCAAATTGATTTCCTTCACCTTACCTCACCCACATACTTGTAGTAAGAGAACAATTTCAGTGCTTCTCCATAGAACTTATATCTCTATATAATTATATAGTCATCAAACGTCTCTCAGTCTATAGTATTTTCTCTACACTAGGTGAGTTATCGTCAAAACCAACATCCCTGCATTTTATAACATCTCTCCACTCCCGACGTCGTTAAGGTTCGTGCGTGGAGCGTCTCACAAGAAAAATCCAAACAAGGAACCCCTCCTATACACTTCTACTTAAATTTGTCGGTCGTGGCGGTCCGCTAGTTCAAATATGATACTGGGATAATCCCATATTTCCTATCGACAAAAGTGTGGCCAGAACTCCTAATTCTGTCAAGGAGCCATACCATAAGTGCTTGCACTAACACTAAGTCCTTAGCGCAAACAACATTGAGCTTAATCCCACAGTTTAACAATAAATGATGCATACCTTAAATCATACTTATAAGGTCTCCATGCACCAAAATCATGAAAATGAAACATCTACTCATCGAAGTTCCCTCTAAACATATAATAAAGGCGAGCTCATCCAGAATTTATCTCGCATTCCATTCTTTACTCTATCCATATGTTTATGTTTCACACCTCCTATAAATATATATACAATATACTATGCACATAAAGTATATCCATACTTATATATTATACACTATATAAGTATAATAACCATTCCTCAGAGTTATAACTCAGTGAATGCATTCTCTCAATGCTATCATCTTCTAGGGAATTACTCACGTTTCATCCTGGGTACCAGTGGTCGGACTATCACACCAACTTGGTAACAACCAAATCACAACGTATGGGAAGCGATCATAGTTCCTCACCAGAAATGAGAACAAAATATACCCACCACGTCTCACTCCTGATAAAAATCACACAATATATAATGGACACTATGACCTGGGGACTATACGCTCCCTACTCCTCAAGTTAGGGGCCTCACCCAAATTGCATAACTTCCCATGATATCACTAGAGGGGTATGTTTCATATAAATATACCAATCTCACACACACACACACACACACACACACATATATATATATATACACAATATAATCCGGCTAATCGTGCATATCTCTCGTAACATTAGCCCATATTTGCCAACTAAAAAATTCGATTTAATTAACATAAGTATTCACTTAATTATAATATAAATAAATATTAAGCTTATTACAACTATCTCGTATCCCACTTACATCCGAAATTCCATTCGAATTCCAAGGGTACTTTTCTCATAAGAACCCTTAAAAATCACCAATTCTCACAAGTTTAATTTATGGCAGATTACACGCCTTGCACTAAAACAACTATAACTCACTCTACAGAAGTTCAAATAACTAGTGAGTCTATCATTCCACTAAAGAACCCTCTGTCTCCATTTTACCTCCCTTACTTCGGTACTAAGTTCACTTAACCATGTTACTCTTTATTCACCATCGGTCTTTGATCGATCCTTATTTGAATAACTTAGAAACTGAATTCTCTTCATTCCTACTAAATCAAAGGAACTTGTAGTTAAGACCATTCGTAATATTCCTTTATGAGCAAAACACCATGCTCCCCCAAATATGGTGACCATCGTTCCCACCATTTCAAAATTTCTCCTACGAGGGAAAAAAATTTCCTCAAATTTTCCCATATGGGTATTTCCATACCCAACTCTAAGACAAAGTTTTTGAGCCTTCTACTTCATTTGGATAAAGCTATACTTCTTCTGCCTAGCTCAACTTCAATGTGCGATCCTTATGAAAAACCTTTCAAACTTTTACCCCATTTAACTTCACTGGGTAATTCAAGTTTTAGCATCACTCTTTACTATAGGAGTACTTGATAATTATAACTACTATACTTTAGTAGTCGTTGCATCAATCCTTGACAATGCCATAAGGAAAGTGACCTCTACCGTGGTCCTCATTACCAAAATCAACTTACAACTCTAATTATGCTCCGCCTCCTGCTGCCCTCACAATGGCCTTCCATGGTTGCCCTTCGTCGATCAGCACACGAATCTCGAACGAGAGCACAAACGATTTACGATAATCTTACATAATTGTAGGAGAACGGAATCTCGTAAGAGGATATCAACAATCCTAATCACAAGGCTCTAAATCAAATTAAAAGCAACGCTAAAAGCGTAGTACATCCGCACAGAGTCCTAAGGACACTATAACCTGATGCTCTGATACCAACCGTGACAACTCGCCTAATAAAATACAGGACGATCACTCCTATATCAAATTAAAACTGGAGTCTCATATTGTTCATTCTTAGCATCACTGTCAAAAACCAATTTAATTACTAATATCTTATTAGGCTGGCGTCAAAATTTGAATTAACTAATATTTTTAACCAAACCATTCAAATAAAATAATTACAACAGTTTATACGCAATAACTGAACTGAAATAAAGTAACCGAACACTCGTACAAAATAATACAACCAAATTGAATGCCGCACTAAAAGGCGGTAAAAGAATAAATGAGTACAGTTGGGTCATCAACCCGAATGTTTCAACAATACCTCCTATCTAGATCTCAATGATAGAAGTGTCTACAATAAACCTACTTGAATCCACAACTATTGCAGTAAACGTCTGACTCGAAGGAATCATCATCCAGGCATCCCTGTGTCTGGACACTTATATATATATATAGCAAGAGAGGGGAAAAAAAAGAGAAACGGTTCAGAGCTCGAGTTTTGAAAACGTTTTAGCAAGTGATTAAAATCCATATTTTAAAATATGATATTTCTCATATTTAAACTGGCATCGCTCTCACATGAGATACACCTAACCCTCTTCTAATAGTGCACCACTATCGCATACCTTTTTAAACAACCTAGTTAAGTTACCCCGCCTAACTAATGTATTTACCCATCTTCTAATAATACTCATAAATCCGAGTACTAAGGACTAAACTTCTCCCTATTCCCAACGTTACGTTACGTTCACGCGTGGGGTGTCTCGCGAAGTGAAATCCAAATAAAGAACCCCCCGATACACTACTACGTGATACTGTTGATCTTCGGGATCCATTAGGCCCTCAGTACATACCACATCTTATACCATATTGTATATATATATATATATATATATAGTTCTCATTATAACCTATGATACATATTCATATAACTCCGGATATAAATCTACCGAAAGGAATATATCACTTTATTCATTATTTTTCCTTTTATACAAGGTTACGTTATATGATATCTCATCTCATATATAAACAATATACTATATGGAACAAGTATAATAATCAATCCACCGAGCTATAATATAAGTATCTTAGTCATTCTCATCTACTAAGTAACAATGTAACATCACAAGTATACATATATGTTGTTCTCAGTACATATATACATATATCGCACCCCGAGGCTAAGCTGTGGTGAACACATACTCTGGTATCAAATCCCAGTACATCACGTACACAAGGATCACACGTTCTGAATCATTAAGGAACCGTATCAGTACAAATCACAAATATTGGTGGCAAACATAGTTCACATACCCATGGGTCATGCACATACCTACCCTCCCATAGTTAGCAAACTTATCGACTCACAAATAAGACTTTCACAGTCCTATGTTCTTGAGGTACCAAATCTAAATCCAACCCGAAGGCACACAAGATAAGAGTGTCCTCTTTCGAAATTTGACTTCCCGTGATAGCAAGTATGGTAGGTATGTCATACACATAATAAACAATGATATAGGTACACATTCCACCTATATAAATATAACATCAGTGAGGTATTCACACAACCATATGATAACGATCGGTTGTCGTCTCACCTATACGTATAATAACAATATGTATTCATCTCACCTATACATAATTCTCCATAGGTATTTATTTAACCCATATATATAATAATATGAGGGCATACGCATAGCCCATATAATAAATCCCATACGTAGTATATTTATATCTCGAATATCCTACGCATTTATCGATTATAACCAATCCTCAATATATTAATTCCTAGCTTTTCTCACCGCACGATGATAATACCAATAGCACCGAAATATATTTATTCATCTCATATTATATATACTTTAACGACATCGTATATATAATCTATATCACTTCTCAATATGTTATGGCTATATTTTCCAAACTCTTATAGCGATAGCCAATAACCTCGAATGTTCCCATTTGTAATATTATGAGTATTCATACACTTAAAATACGAAATTCACTAGTATTCTTTACTTAAAATATAACTCGCACCTTACTCACTCTTAAGGTTTATAATATAAACCCGAATATACCAATTCGTAATAATTAAATAAGTATACTAACTAGTTAATTTACTTTGCATAGGTACCGCATCACATATAATAATAATTATCAAAAAGACATACCAAATAGTAGCCTAAACCTCTTTAGACCATATATTAAATTCCATCCTACTTGCAATCTAGAATTTATTCAAATGTACTTGGCCCATAGTTATTCTCTACGCATAACTATATAAACACACTTGCCGAATATTTTTCTGGAATGTTATCCATCCTAAACAATCATTTAAAAATATAGCCCCGATTTATTTCTACGAACCCAAGGTTTTTTTAATTTTTCCTTAAGTAATTTAGAAGTCCAAAAACTTTATATAGGAATCCCTAATATTTATCTCCAAACAATTCTAGCCTTTATTTTTCCAATTTCTGGTTTGATTTTCGAGCTAAGGATTTCAACCTCGGAACTGCTTCCTTAGAAAAATCATAACTAATTAAAAAATAAAATCAGAAAAATACGGACTAGCACCCACACAACCGTATCAAAAAGATCTAGAACTTTCATGTTTTGACTAAGAGCCGAATCAATTCTCTTCCTGGCCGACTCGACCCTGTAAGCTGCTGCGTTTCTATTCATTATCTTCTCCAAATTACAAATCTCCATTAATGCACCTCCAAGCTTTTAATCTTCTCTCCCATCATCATCCAACCTCAACCAATAACATATACATACATCAAAGGTGTTCTAATCATCCTAGAACCAATTTTCAACAACTAATTTCAATTAATTCTTAAGTTTATCAAAGTGGCTATTAACTGAGTTTTATCTGTTTAATCTTCTGAAAACCCGTTTGATTCACGAAAATCCAACCCAAAAATCTTTATAGATTTACACCAACTATTATATGAGAAATTAACACACTAAATCATAAAGCAAGTTAAACACTTGCCTCGTGGATAAAATTCGACGACCTCGAGTCGAATCCCGTGGAGTTTGGCAGGAAATCCCCTTTTCTTCCTTCTCTCTTCTCTTTCTCTCTCTTAGGGAGGATTTGTGGGAGAAATGAGGGCTCTCCCCTTATTAAACCTGAAATTGGGTGTATACCCAATTGTAAAATGAGTCGTGTAATCAATTACGAGTCCCTACTAGTCCAAAAATCCCCGGGACCTAAACACTACCCCGAATACTCTATTTTGACTATCTCGTCCATTCTAAACCCAACCGCACACTCGAAATCTCCATCCGAGTCACTTAACTAAAATTCAGTAATTAAGCCCAACACATTCCAATACGCGTGTTTTCCAATTAAAATATTTTCCTTTGTCGCTTTACCCAACCGCGACATGAAATAAAAATAATTCACTCATATACTTAGTCCCGTAAGAAAATATAAACCATGTAAAAATTAATCCGACACTTGAAAACTCATATTTATTATTCATTTTATAATTTTAAATTTATTTAATTTTACTCATAAATTCCAGAATTACTATTCATAGTAATTCCTCAAATTACCAAATCACGTCATAAATTCCAGAATTACTATTTACGGTAATTCCTCAAATTACCAAATTATGCCTATAGTGTAATTTAAATATCTTTAAAATACGGGGTATTACACGCACGAGGTCAGAGCCCCGAGCATGAATACACACTACTCCCCTAAAATAGGGTCGTGAACCCAGACAATAGTATTATACGCAATAAATATCACAATAGAATATTTTAATTACGAATATAATTAAACGTGAGAAGATAAATCACTAACTACCCTAAGAAATTTCCATTTCGAAAATCACAGCAAAAAGATTTTAAATTGCCAAGTCTCACGATGTTAATTTAAGTAAATTAACCCAAATTATCATTATTTTTCAATCTTTACTTTAATTAAGTATAGCGATCCTCCCAACTCGGGTGATTTCTCCACCAAAATACACATCCCCTCGTCAAAACGCCATCTGATCCATTTAAACTGTCAACCCCTGTTGATTGACGAAGTTCCACACATGACACGACATAAAAGGACGATTGACATGTTCAAACTATCGACCATCGCTGATTATGTTGCTAATATATTTTAATACCCGCCTTTTTATCTTAGGTATTAAATTCTCAATTTCTCAATTATATAGTTAACAACTTACCCCACCCTTTTAATCGATGTGAGATCTTCAAAATACCCTTTAGTCCCATACCTAAGGGTTCCCAAAGTACATATACGTCCTATCCTACGTATAAGATGAATTTCCAATATTTACTCATCCTAGGCTAGCGTAATGAGGATAAAACATAAAAATCAGCCAACCCCCCCGACATTATAAAATCACAATAATCTACTCTCACTAGTCCCATACATAGAAGGCGTAAATCATTAAAAGGTCTACCCACTAGTCCCATACCTAGAAGGCATCCTAAAATATAGGGAGAGCAAAAATACCCAATAACCCGTCGTCACAATGACAATTTAATAATACCAACAAGTCACGCAAACAAGCATAAATAAGTCAACGTATAAAAGTACGCATAATAGTCCAATTCAATTAAATTATAATTTAATTATCACATCGTCATAAATATCCAATTAATCCAATTAAATTATATTAAATTAAATACACGAGCTTTTACAAAAAAATACATCATATTTCCAATCTCATTATCTCAACACAATTTACGTGAGTTATACGTCCCCAAATTCATTTAATTCAAAACCAAGGTTTTTCTACATGCAACCTACACTAGTAAAATCCAAAATACACTCATCAATCGTACGTACCCAAGGGTTATGAATATTATTCAGATTAAAAGATTTAATAAAATACTCCCATAATTAGCGTCCACTTTTTCTAATTAAGTCACTACTTTCTTTTAAGAAAAACATGATTAAAGGTTTGGGTAATACTTATAACGCATAATACCAAAGGAATGTAATTAAGTATTCATGCCTGAAATCAGTTGGATAAAAATCTGGTTGGACTCCTCTTGAGAAAACACTAATTGAATCTTCAATTCTTGAGTTATAACTTGTTAAAACTTGGGGTTAGGGGTTGGAGATGAGAGGAAATAAGTTTGGAGAACCTTACTGGAGAAAGGTTTGAGAGAAAAGTATTTTGAAATTCCTAGCGCCGTACCGGTTTTGGTATATAAAGGGTTTAAGAGTTAGAGTCTAACTAGGACTCTAATCCACCCATCGCCCCTGTCATTCGAACGAAATACGATGTCGTTCGAACGAGATGCTACGTCATTCGAACGGCATACGCTGTCGTTTGAACAATCCCAACATCAAAACCACATCTTTAAAACAACGCCTTTACACTTAGAAAAATATTCGCTATCTCAACAAAAATATACTTGGTTGTTAAAACATTTTAAAAATCATTCTAACATTTTATTATAACTTCGATTTAATTCCGATTGAAAACTTACTACTCAATAAAAAAATCAACATATTTAATTAGTAAAGACCATTAAATCTAAAGTTTTATTTTTCTCAATTATTACATTTAATTAATTAAAATAATTAATAAAAACACAGAGTGTTACATAATTCCCCACTAGTAAAAAAATTACGTCCTCGAAATTTAGCAATTCTTAATCGCGTAAAATAAAATGAGGCTCATATATGCCTACCCATAGAGTACCACAATTAGGAGGATTTTAAGGTTTTTAAGTCGGCATAAGGGCAGATCCCCCTGGTCCAATCAAAATATCACATGTGGCGCCATATAAGACAAAATATCATTTAAAGCTAAATGACTACTTTACCCCATGTTCATAAAAATATGATTTGTTTTCACTCGAATGTCCATTCAATGCACCGTTTATTGTGTTACAAACCTCATTCATATATATACAATTATCTAGTTTTCACCTCAAGTCAATTGTTATATTATAATGGTCAAAACTAGTCTATAACTTGAACATTCCTACCGAAAACTTTAAAAATTTGTGTTCGTAATTAATTCGATATCTCATGAGTTATGAAGATAGGATTAGACTAAACATATTAACTTAACATTATATACACCAGTAACACATTATCCCCATACCATAAGGTAATCATGATTTAAACATGATTTATCATAATTATATTCGGGTTGTCACAATTTTCTTGCCTATTCGGATGTTGATTGGGCGAGAATGTTTATGGTTGTTAGAGCACCTCAGTTGGTGTTTTGAATTTAGGAATGCTCTTGTCTCTTGGTTGAGCATGAAGCAAAACTACATATCTTTGTCCACAGCAGAGGCTGAGTATATTGATGCCAGGAGTTGTACGCAATTATTATCGATGATGCAAATGTTGAAAGATTATGGGATTTCACTAGGCACTATGATTATTTCTTGTCATAATACAATTGTGATCCATATATCCTGTAATCGGGTCCAACATTCTTTCACAAAGCACAATTGGATACATGAGCATTTTATTCATGATCTCGTTGAGAAAATGGTTGTGTCTTTGAGCTTTGTGAGCACCGAACATTAATTAGCTAATATTTTCATGAAATCTTTAGATGCACCTAGATTCGAGGATCTTAGGAAGTCTTTGGGTATTTTCTCCATTGATTAAGTTCGGGTGCTTTATCTAGTATAGACTGTTTATGATGTACATATCTTATATTCCTATTTCTAGATTTTATTATCATTGTATATGTTATTCTTTTTGATATATTTTGAAAAACTCCAAAAAGATTTTTGGTTTATTTGAAAAAAGTATTAAAATTTAAAAATACTTTTGTTTTTTTAAGAAAAAGTATGAAAAGTTTAAGATAAAAGATTTTTTCGATAAAATTGAAAAAAAAGAGTTTTGTATTTTCTTTTTTCATCGTATATGGATGGACATTTAAGATATTCGAATCACCCTTACATTCCATCCATTCACGTGGATTTTTCATATTGCTTCGAGACATGACTTTGTTTCATTACTGTGCTTAATAATGTGTGGATAATATTTCTTTGATCATTGATGATTACTCTCTAAATGTTAGACTCTTTGTCACTTTTTTTACACACGGACACGAACTTTTTAAACATTGTACTTGCTTATCATGTATCGAATATGATGTTCTAATCTCAATCCTACTTAATAACGAACCAAATGTAAAAAGTGATAATTTTTTCTTGTATTAACCATTTCCTGGATATTTTTCTTAAAAAATATTAATATATGTTAAGCAATGGAAAAAGGATACGAAAGAGGAAAATTCTCTTTGTGTTAAAAGCCACCATTTGCAAAAAGAGCCTAAAAAGATTAACGACACACAAAATTAGAAGTGCCAAGGCCATTTAGTTTATATCAATTGATACCTCGGTATATATGAGCATTATGATTTCGTATAATATTTGGGACTCAATTCTTATATATATGAGATTTTGAGGAAGTTATAAAGTAGAAGATCAACGGGTTTGCACAACAGACTCTCTTGAAAAACATTAAATAGTTTGGCGTTATTATTTTGAATTCATTAAAATTCATGGCATATTCCATAAGTCGATTCAATTTCATTTAAGTTCAACATTTTTACACCTAAGGTTAAAATTTATTTCTTTCTTTAGAAGTGTCTTATGACTTTGTGCACCTATCTTATGAATGCTTATGTTAATTTTTCTCTGGAAAATGTTCATATAATTACATTCTGTTTTCACGATTGGGATTAGTGTTATTAAATGGCAACTATTTGTTTCGCACCCATATGTACTTCTTATAATCTTTATACTTGAAAAATTGAACAACTTCAAAAATAGTTGTTTGATAAGAAGATAAACACATTACGCCTTTTTTTTCTAGTATAATTGCATGTGCTTAATTGATTATCTTTGTGATGATATCTTGCTTCATTATGTGATACTTATTATTAACTTTTAGATTATACTCATTTGTATATTACGGACAAAAAAGGGGTAGAAAATGTAATACCCCATACTTTTAAAGATATTTAAATTCCACTGTGGACGTAATTTGGTAATTTGAGGAATTACTGTGAATAGGAATTCTGGAATTTATGACGTGATTTGGTAATTTGAGGAATTATTATTAATAGTAATTCTATAATTTATGAGTAAAATTAAATAAATTTAAAATTATAAAGTGAATAGTAAATATTAATTTTCGAGTGTCAGATTAATATTTACATGGATTATATTTTCTTACGGGATTAGTATGAGTGAATTATTTTTATTACATGTCGGAGTTTGGTAAAGCGACAAAAGAAAATATTTTAATTGGAAAACACGCGTATTAATTGGAATGTCTTAGGTTTAATTGTGAATTTTAGTTAAGTAGCTCGAATGGATATTTCGAGTGCGCGGTTGGGTTTGGAATGGTCGAGATAGTCAAAATAGAGTATCCAAGGGTAGTGTTTAGGTCCCGAGGATTTTTGGACTTGTAGGGACTCGCAATTGAGTACACGAGTCATTTTACAAGTGAGTATACACCCAATTTTGGGTTTAATAAGAGGAGAGCCCTCATTTCTTCCCCAAATATGCCCTAAGAGAGAGAAAGAGAAGAAGGAAGAAGATAAGAGAGGAGGGAAAAAATGGGGATTTTCGGCCAAGCTCTGCAGGATTCGACTCGGGGTCGTCGAATTTTATCCACGAGGCAAGTGTTTAACTTGCTTTATGATTTAGTGTGTTTATTTCTCATATCATAGTTGGTGTAAAACTATAAAGATTTTTGGGTTGGATTTTCGTGGATCAAACGGGTTTTCGAAAGATTAAAACGGATAAAATTCGATTAATACCGAATTGGAGAAATTAATAATTTATTGAAATCATTTGTTGATTATTGATTCTAGGACAATTAGAACCATTTTATGTGTGGATATATTGTTGATTGAGGTTGGATGATGATGGTAGAAAAGATAAAAAGCTTGGAGGTGCATTATTGGAGTTTTGTGATTTGGAGAAGAGAGTGAATAGTAATGCAGTAACTTGTCGGGTGGATTCGTCCAGGAAGAGCTATGATTAACCTCTTGGTCTAAATATGAAAGTTCTATATCTTTTTGATATGGTCGTGGGGGGTGACCGTGTATTTTTCTGATTTTTTTTAATTAGTTATGATTTTTCTCAAGAAGCAGTTCCGAGGTTGAAATCAAACCGGAAATTGGAAAAATAAAGGCAAGAATTGTTTGGAGATAAATATTAGGGGTTCCTAAATAAAGTTTTTGGTCTTCTAACTAACTGAAGGAAAAATAAAAACCTTGGGTTCATAAAAATAAATCTGGGCTATATTTTTAAATGATTGTTTAGGATGGATAACACTCGAGAAAAGTCTTCGGCAAGTGTGTTTATATAGTTATGCGTAGAGAATAATTATGGGCCAAGTACATTTGAGTAAATTCTAGAATGCAAGTAGGATGGAATTTAATATATGGGCTAAAGATGTTCAAGCTACTATCTGGTATCTCTTTATTGATGACGAGTATTATAAGTGATGAGATACCTACGAAATCAAGATACGTAGTGCGCGTGATATTTTATTATTACGAATTGATGTATTCAGGATTATATATACAAATGCTTACGAAGTGATTAAGGAGCGATTTTAATATTAAATAAGAGAGTATGTATTGGGGTAGTATTTTAAGTGGGTGAATGCTTATATTATTACGAATGGGAGCATTCGAGGTTATTGGCTCTTGCTATAAGAGTTTGGAAATTATAGCCATAATATATTAAGAAGTGATATAGATTATATATACGATGTCGTTAAAGTATATATAATATGAGACGAATAAATATATCGGTGCTATTGGTATTATCATCGTGCGGTGAGAAAAGCTAAGAAATAATATATTGAGGATTGGTCATAATCGATAAGTACGTAGGATATTCGAGATATAAATATACTATGTATTGGATTTATTATATGGGCTATGCGTATGCCCTGATGTTATTATATATATCGGTAAAATGAATACCTATGGGGATTATGTATGGGTGAGATGACAACCCGTTGTTATTATATGTATAGGTGAGACGAATACCTATCGTTATCATATGGTTGTGTAAATACCTCACTGATGTTATATTTATATAGGTGGAAGGTGTACCTATATTATTGTTTATTATGTATATGACATACCTACCATACTTGATATCACGGGAGGTCGGCTTTCGAAAGTGGACAATCTTATCTTGTGTGCCTTCGGGGGGATTTAGATTTGGTACCTCAAGAACATAGGACTATGAATGACTTACTTGTGAGTCGATAAGTCTATTGACTATGGGAGCGTAGGTATGTGCATGACCCATGAGTATGTGAACTATGTTCGCCTCCAATATGTGTGAATTATATTGATACGGTTCGTGAGTGATTCGGAACGAATGATCCTATTGTACGTGATGTACTGGGATTTGATACCAGAGTATGTGTGCACCGCAGCTTAGCCTCGGGGTGCTATATATGTATATATATACTGAGAATAACATATATGTATACTTATGATGTTCCACCGTTGCTTAGTAGATGAGAATGACTAAGCTACTTATATTATAACTCGGTGGATTGATTATTAAACTTGTTGTGTATAGTATATTATTTATATATGAGACGAGATATCATATAACATAATCTTGTATAAAGTGAAAAGTATGAATAAAGTGATATACTCCTTCCGGTAAATTTATATCCGAAGTTATATGAATATGGATGATAGGTTGTATTGAGAACTATATATATATATATATATATATATATATATATATATATATATATATATATATATATACGGGATGGTATAAGATGTAGTATGTACTGAGGGCCTAATGGATCCCGACGATCAAAATTGTTACGTAGTAGTGTATTAGGGGGGGTCCTTGTTTGGAATTCGCTTCGCGAGACACCCCACGCACGAACGTAAGGTAATGTTGGGAATGTGGAGAAGTTTAGTCCTTAGTACTCGGATTTATGAGGATTATTATAAGATGGGTAAATACATTTGTTAGTCAGGGTAGCTTAACTAGGTTATTTAAAAACGTATGCGATAGTGGTGCACTATTAGAAGAGGGGTGATGTGTATCTCATGCGAGAGCTATACCAGTTTAAATATGAGAAATATCATATTTTAAAATATGGATTTTAAGTACTTGCTAAAACGTTTTCCAAACTCGGACTTTGACCTGTTTCTCTACCTTTCTCTCTCTTGATATATATATATATATATAGGTGTACATGCATAGGGATGCCTGGATGATGATTCCTTCGAGTCAAACGTTTGTTGCAATAGCTGTGGATGTAAGTAGGTTTATACTAGACGCTTCTATCATTGAGATCTAGATAGGAGGTATTGTAGAAATATTCGGGATGATGGCCCAACTGTACTCATTTATTCTTTTATCGCCTTTTAGTGCGGCATTCGATTTGGTTATACTATTTTGTACCGAGTGTTCAGTTATTTTATGTCATTTCAGTTATTGCATATAAACTGTTGTAATTGTTCTGTTTAAATGATTTGGTTAAAATAATTAATCAATTAAAATTTTGATGCCAGCCTAATAGGATATTAGTAATTAAATTGGTTTTCGACAGTGATGCTGAGAATGAACCATATGAGACTCATGTTGTAATTTGGTACAAGAGTGATCACCCGGTACTTTACTAGGCAGGTTGTCATAGGTGGTATCAGAGCATCAGGTTCTAGTGTCCTTAAGAATCTGTGCGGACGTACTACGCTTTCAACATTGCTTTTGATTTGATATAGAGCCTTATGATTAGGATTATTGATATCCTCTTGTAAGATTTCATTCTCCTGACATTATGTAACATTATCGTAAATCTTTTGCGCGCTCATTAGTGATTCGTGTGTTGATTGACAAAGGGCGACCATAGAAGGCAATTGTGAGGGCAACATGAGGCGTGGCTTAGTTAGAGCTATAAGTTGATGTTGGGAATGAGGACCGCGGTAGAGGTCACTTTCGTTGTGGCATTATCATGGATTGCTGGAACGATTACTACAGTATGGTAGTTATAATTGTCAAGTACTACTATAGTAGAGAGTGATGTTAAAACTTGAATTACCCAGTGAAGTTAAATTGGGAAAAAGTTTGAAAGGTCTTTGATGATGACCATACGTTAAAGTTGAGCTAGACGGAAGTAGTGTATCTTTATCCAAAGGAAGTAGAAGGTTCAAAAGTTCTGGCTTAGAGTTGGGTATGGAAATACCCATATGTGAAAATTTGAGGAACATTTTTTCACTTGTAGGAGCAATGTTGAAATGGTGGGAGCGATGGTCACCATATTTGGGGGAGCATGATGTTTTGCTCATAAATAAATCATACGGATGGTTTTAAATAGAAATTCCTTTGATTTTGTAGGAATGAAGAGAATGCAATTTCTAGGTTATTCACATAAAGATCGGTTGGAGACTGACGGTGAATAAAGAATGACATGGTTAAGTGAACTTAGTACCGAAGTAAGGGAGGTACAATGGAGAGAGAGGATTCTTCAGTGGAATGATAGACTCACTAGTGATTGGATTTATGTAGAGTGAGTTACAACTGTTTTAGGGCAAGGCATGTACTCTGCCATAAATTAAACTTGTGAGAATTGGTTATTTATAAGAGTTCTTATGAGAAACGACCCTTGGGATTCGAATAGGAATTTCGGATGTAATTGGGATACGAACTAGTTATAATAAGCTTAATATTGATTTATATTTTAAGTAAGTGAATTGATGATATGCAAATATTGCATATTTCATCCTCCGAACAGATGCATTTCATCCCCCTCGGGTATCTTATTCCCTATATTTATGCTCGTTAACCAGACAACCACGAATTTCTACATTAACATGTTTTGTAGGGGTTAATTGAGCTTTTATAGGTATTTGGATGCTAACTGTGAAGTTCGGACCCATTCTGCTTGATTTTTGTACACGATTGCATGTTCAAGGGCATTTTAGTCTTTTCACATCTTTGTAACATGGCCCGACATCTACACGAAAGATGTATCCCTCCTCGCAAGCTTCGCGTGACCATGAACGGTGCACGATTCCGATTCAGAACGAAAAAGTTACGGAGATTTTAGCGGATGGAAAGTGCAAACAAGCCAAAACAACATTGCAGTGTGCTAATACCTGCTTGATCGATTGATCGATCCTTCGAGACAGTGGGATGATTTATTCACCATCGATCAAACTCGATCGATCGTCGATCGATCGATCCCCTATTTCCAGGAGATATTTTGCCTCATATTTTCTTTACTTATTCTAACTTAGTATAAATACCAAATTTTGTGTAAATATCAGATATAATTCATTTTAGGTAGGATAGGTTAGGGTTTTGGAGGTTTGAGAGCTCATTTCTTCATTTCTTCTTGGATTGACACCCAATTGGGCTTGTAATTTGTGCTACCATCTTCCATCTCCATTAATATAGTGTGTATTTACTTATTTTCTTTCTTTCTAGATTAATTTACATGATTTCTAATTTAGGTTTACATACTTTCTTTCATTGCTTTCTAGTGTAACTTTACCATGTTTATTTATTGCGTTTATTTACCGCATTTTTAATATGCTTTCTAGCTAATTTAAATTAGGTTGTGTTTGAATGAAACTCACTCGAGTTGACGTGTTGCTTTGCTTTGCTTTGGTGATGGGGTTTATCAGTCTATTTCGGGTGTGTTGTTCTAGTTATTGCACCTAGGAGATTTGACGGGGCATATCATGTATGTCCCGTGCTTACGACCTTTCGTGCGCAATTTTCGGGGTATTTGTTGACGCCAAAATCTTATTAGGCTTTTATGCGGATTTAGGGGCATGACAACCCTTGATTCAATTAACTGTCAAAATGAGACGCACTTATAATAACTCGTCGACCCATGTATCCATTTTATACAAATTAACTAGGGTGATGGATATTCGATGCAACCTATAGTTTTACTCGCTTTGTTAATCTAGTTTAATTTACACTTGCCGAGATTAAACATTTACCTTTTTTTGCATCTTTTCTTTTTAGTTTGTAATTTAGCTTTTACAATTTTATTTCTTGAATATTAAATTATATAAATTCTAGCATCTCGTCCCTGTGGATTTTTGATACTCGACTTACTGATGTGCTTGCCTCGTGAGTGTAGTAGTAATTTATGTTTTTGTATTGAGGAGGTGAACAGAAAATAACGATCAACGTTTGACACGCGCTAATTTTCGCACTCAATCAAAATGGTGTCGTTGCCGGGGACTTGTTTGTTTTAGACTTTATTTGATTTAGTATTTCGTAGTATTTTCTTTCCATTTGTATTATTTGTTAACCTTTTTGTAGGACTTCTACATTTGAGCACTTAGAAATGCTCGAATTTCCCGCGCACACTTACTTTGTGGAATTCGCCATTTCGAGCCATTTTTGGGGTAAGCATGTCTTATTCCAATTCTTTCGGTAATTATTGTTATAATTCTCAAAATTCCCGTAATCCTATGAATTTAGGTTAATACTTAGAATCCCAACGTATTGCAAATTCAAATACGAGTTTGGGCGAGTATAACGAAAGTCAAAATTTGGGTTATTGGAATTTTGATGATGATGATAATGATTTTGGGCCTTTACCTCCTTATAATAGGAATTTTGAAATGAATTGCAATAGTTTTCAAAATTCCTATAATAACGAGTTTTCGTTTAAGTCCGATGGTAACTTTTAAAGTTCCCATTTTCATGCATTTGCACCTCGACCCATGACATTCGATGAGGGCTTGCGTATGTATGAGAATGAGAAAATTAAAAATCGTTATCGGGAAGAAAATCGTTTGTGGGAACATGAATTGGATTTATTATTTGAATCCGACGACGATTTTTCTTTCGAGACTTTCGAAGTCGAAGAATGTTTTGAACCAAATGAGGTACTTTTACCTACTTTGGAACAAACCATTCTAGACTTTGCCCATTGCATAATAGATACTGAAAGTGAGGATGAAAACGACGTAATGTCTATTTGCAATGAAATGATTTCTTCTTTGACCCCCAAAGAAGAACATTTCATTGAAAATGATATTATTTCATTCGAAACTCAATCTTCACGCGATGATGATTCATCTCATGAGTTTGGATTTCTTCCATCCCCATTTTCATTCTCTATTATCACACCGTCACAAGTACACGATGATTCGGTTTCAAACTTTAATGTTTTATACCTTTTTGCCGATGAGGAGTACTTGCTCGAGTCGCCTTCCGATCCCATCCGTGACTTTGTGTGTGCCGCTCCCATTCTAATTTTAAAATCATTGGGAGGATATTCATATTTTCTCGGTCCCCACATATTTTTGTCACCCGTTCAATCCAAACCTCCCATTGTCCCTCCAAAACTTTTAATTGGCAATGGTTCGTTTCTTCCGCCTTACACATGCCTTTCGTTGTTTAAATGGAATTCATATTTATCTGAAGGCATGCTTGTATGTGAGGTACACCGGTTATCCTCCAAAGTCAAATCGTTCTTATGGTGGACCCTCAGCTATTTAGACTTCTAGTGTATAGTTAGTGTGAAGCCTAAATAGTAGGTTATATATAGTTAGCTTTTTATTCTCTCTTTCTTTTTAATTTAGTCTCTTGTAATTAGTTAAATTTTCGTTATTTGTTTTTGCTATGCTCAGTACTAACTTGTTTTGTAGATTCTTTGGACTTGTTCTTATGGGGATCGCTCCACTTTTGGGTAATACCACTCTTTTCCTTCTTAAACTTGGTTCTTAATTCATATTGAGGACAATGTCAAGTTTTAAGTTAGACGGTGTGGGATATTCTATCCATTTCTTTATTAAGTCCATGTTTTTGCTCACATGTTAGTTACTTAGTATGCTTTTCTTAGAAAAATTGAAAATTTTCCAAAAGATTTTCTTTCTTTTTTCCCTTTTTTTGGGCATTTTGTCTTTGATTCCGATGATAAATTTCAATAATTGTCCTATCTAATAGACAACTCAATGATGCATGTTCTCGATTTTAGAAGTTATTAGACTTTAGTCTCGATTATTGATATTATGAATAACTTCATGAATTAAACTTTAATCCCATGAGCATATGCAATTTTATTGTTATATTGATTTGGTTTAAGATTTTTATAACTTGGTAATTTTTTGTTGCATTGTATATACTTACACCGAGTAAGCTTTGTACCTTTCGTCATTTGTGAGTGTATACACTATTCTTTTCTCATTGAAAACGTTGAATTCGTTGGTAATCTCACTATTCTTTCATTTAGTCGTTCATTAATTGAGTTCATACTTGAAATGTGTTACTTGATCACGATTTTTATATATTGTTTTGACTCGAGAATTGCGTAAACTTCGTGAAATGATCATAGTCATTCTTTGTTATATCACCCATATTAGCCTTGACCTCACCCTTATATGTTTACCCTCGTTAACCCCTTTGAGCCTAGATATAGCCTTTCGTTTCATAACCCAAATCCCATAACCAACTCTAAATTGGAGTTTTAGCCCATACATACACTTTCCATACCTTTGTTTGGAATGTTACTTGGGATTGAATGTTGTTGTTTTGATGTCGGTTGCAATTTAGGCATATGAGACTTTGAAAAGTAAAGAAAAGAGATGTGAAAAAAGTGATGAAAAAGAGAAAGCAAAAAGCAAAAGAAAACAAATAAAAAAAATGAGAAAAAGAAGAAAAGAAAAAGAAAGAGAAAGTTTTAAATGTTGTATATAGTTCAATAAGCTTTGATTACTTTCCCCGATGATATATTTAATGCCGTTTTGGAACTCGTTTTCCAATTTTGATATTACCCGCAATTTCCCATTATCTCGAGTTTTCATCTTGAACCCTTTGAATCCGTACATACATTCCTTCATTTCGTACCCTATCCAAACCTACATTATAACCCTATACAAGTCCTATGTGATCTTAGGTAGATGTAATTTAAAAGTCATAATAGTTTTGATAATCTATGAAAATGCATTTCGCCTCTTTTAATGTTCGGTATCTGTCATTGAAATTACAGTTTTTCATTTTATATATAGCGTTCTTCATTTGTGACATGTGTGCGGCCTAGTTTCCATTTACATTTACTCTTTATGCCCGCATGTTCCGTGTGTTGCCTCCAAGTTTTGAGTGAATTCGCTTGATGAGTGTAATGCCCGTGAGGATTGAATATATGCCTGCTTTATTTACTATCCAGTTTAATTAAGTTTATGCCAAATCACACTTTGCATGTGCTCGCTCGCCCTCCCACATTTTAAGGTTTCAATTCTATGAGGTGCATTCTATAATGTTAATGATTTCGGACTTTTGTTTGAATTCGTTCAATGTGCTAATAATGCGTATCAAGTCTTGTTCGCTATTTTTGGGTTTGTCGCATATTGGGTTGGGCATATTTTTAGGAAACCATGTGATGTTTGTGGTTATCATCCCTGAAAACCCTCACGAGACGACAATCGTCCACTGGGGTGACCTAGGGGTTTAAAGGCTTCTTGCATACACTAAATGCAATCAAATCGCCGACGAAAGTGGCCTTTTGCTTTTATACCATACTTTTGTACTTATCCTACTTTTGGTTTCCTTGTAGTTCTTGTTTCATCCTATTTCATTTCTAGGGACTAGCAATGTGTAAGTTAGGGGGTGTGATGATATGTAAATATTGCGTATTTCATCCCCCGAACCAACGCATTTTAGCTCCCTTGGGTATCTTATTCCCTATATTTATGCTCATTAACCAGACAACCTCGGATTTTATATTAACATGTTTTGCATGGGTTAATAGAGCTTTTATAGGTATTTGGATGCTAAGTGTGAAGATGGACGCATTCCGCTCAATTTCTGTAGGCGATCGCACGTTCAAGGGCATTTTAGTCTTTTCACAGCTTAGGCACCTGGCCCAACATCTACACGGAAATTGTAGCCCTCCTCGCAAACTTCGCGTGGGCACGAACGGTGCATAATTTCGATTCAGAATGAAGAAGTTATAGCGATTTCAGCGGACGGGAAATGGAAACAAGCCAAAACAGCATTGTAGTGTGCTGATACCTGCTTGATTGATCTATCGATCCAAAGGATTGATTGATCGATCCTTCGAGACAATGGGATGATTTATTCACCATCGATCGATCGACGGTTTGGGTCGATCGATCGATCCCCTGTTTCCAGGAGATATTTTGCCTTATATTTTCTTTTTCCTTTCCTTTTCTTTACTTATTCTAACTTATTATAAATACCAAATTTTGTGTAAATATGAGATATAATTCATTTTAGGTAGGATAGGTTAGGGTTTTGGTGGTTTGAGAGCTCATTTCTTCATTTCTTCTTGGATTGACACCCAATTGGGATTGTAATTTGTTTTATCATCTTCCATCTCCATCAATATAGTGTGTATTTACTTATTTTCTTGCTTTCTAGATTAATTTATATGCTTTCTAATTTAGGTTTACATGCTTTCTTTCATTGCTTTCTAATGTAACTTTATCGCTTTTATTTATTGAGTTTATTTACCGCGTTTTTAATATACTTTTGTAATACCCCGTATTTTTGGCAATATTTATTTTGTTTCGCGGTTTTGGGAGAGTTTCCAGGAGGCCATTGGCACGGAATTGCGGTTGAGTACGGCCTATCATCCGCAGACTGATGGGCAGGCCGAGCGCACAAACCAGATGTTGGAGGACATGCTACGCATGTGCATTATTGACTTTGGGGGTGGATGGGAGCAGTACCTTCCACTGGTGGAGTTTGCTTACAACAACTCCTATCAGTTCACTATTGGCATGGCTCCGTTTGAGGCGTTGTACGGTAGACCTTGTCGTTACCCAGCATGTTGGTTGGAGATGGGGGGCAACAAACTACTTGGGCCGGAAGTGATTCAGGATACTTCGGCAAGGATTGAGTTGATTCGGAGTCGCATTCGGGTAGCTCAAGACCGGCAAAAGAGTTATGCTGATGCGAAGAGGTCTTTTAGGGAGTTCCAAGTGGGGGACCAGGTTTTGCTCAGAGTATCTCCTACGAAGGGGATTATGCATTTCGGGAAGAAGGGGAAGTTGGTACCGAGGTATGTGGGGCCGTTTCCTATTATTGAGCAGATTGGACCAGTTGCGTATAGACTCGGGTTACCGGAGCATTTACACCGGATCCACGATGTGTTTCATATTTCCTCACTAAGGAAATATCTCAGGGACGATTTGGCTCATTCTCACATCTCTTTGGAGGAGATTGATCTACAGCCTGATAGCTCCTACGAGGAGGGGCCGATTACTATTTTGGACCGAAGTGAGAGGAAACTGCGGTCAAATATAGTTCCGTTAGTGCGTGTTCAGTGGCGACATCATAATGTCGAGGAGTCCACATGCGAGCGCAAGGATGAGATGCGCGAACGTTATCCAGAGTTGTTCTTATCAGGTACTTTCTAGTTTCGAATTTCGGGACGAAATTCTGTTATTAGGGGGGAAGTATGTAATACCCCGTATTTTTGGCAATATTTATTTTTGGGATTAATTAATTAAATGAGAATTAATTGGGAATTAATCCGGATAAAATACTAGCGAGATGTGAGTTGGTATTTGACTATATTGAGTATATATGATTATATATGAATATTGAATTGTGAAATTTTTCGTGAGATTCATATACGGCAATTTGGACATTTAATTGGGACGCGTGTTACAGTCGCGTCAGGATATAAATTTTTTTAATTATAAAAGTTAATTTAAATTCTATTAACCGTATGGTCATTTTGAGTGCATCAACGTGTTCGGAATGGTCGAGATAGTCAGAAAACACTAGCCGGGGGTTTAGTTTGGGTCCCGGGGTATTTTTAGGCCATACCGGCAACATATAGGGGTAGTCTGGTAATTTTGCATTTTTGAGAATTAAAAGTGACGAAAATTAAGAGTTTTTATCTGATTGGGAATTGACCCAGTAAACCCACTAACCAACCCTCAAGGACCCAATAAGCTACGGTGGTTATTAGATTAGGTTTCCAAAACTTTCCCAAAGAAAACCCTAGCCACCATAGCCACCTTTGGAGAAGAAAGCTTGTAGAGAGGGAATTCTGCAGAGAGAGAGAGATAACTTCAGCAAATCAACATCAAAATCAGAGATAAACTCAAGGCAAGTGACTTAATTTCGTTTAATTTCAGAGAATGCTTTCCCCATGCGTAGGAATTTAATGAAGATTGAATTGTTCTTGGAGTGATATGAAAACCCATGTATTTTGGAACTTAGAACTTGAAATCTTGAAGAGAAATTGCATGTAGAATGGTAGGTAAATGATTATTCTGATGACATTAGATATTGGATGAAATTAAAACGGATTTAATTGGGTATATTAATGATTATAAATTCTAGGGTTTATATTCTTGAAAATTTGGGGAAAGGTGTAGAGACTTGAGGATTTAATGATGTTTAGGATGAATTGATTCCTTAAAATATGTTAGTATGTGACCTAGGTACGTTTAGGGATGATTAGAGACCTTAAACAATCGTTGGTTTGATTTTTAGAGGAGTTTTGAAGAGATAAAAATGGTGAAAAATGAAACTAGGGAAATTTGGGCTCGAAACTGGTCGTTCGTTAGAAGACCTCCCCAGGTCGTTCGAACGAGATAGTTCGAACGAGCTTCTAACGAGTTGACCAGTCGCTTCAAACGAGAGGAAATTTCATTCGATACCTTCGTTCGAACGAGATCTCGTTAGAAGGCAGTTCGTTCGAACGAACTGAAACTCGTTCGAACAGCCTCGTTCGAATGAGACTTCGAACGAGTTGACACTTTAGGCCTTTTGCCCTGTTTTGATTTTGGGAGTCCCATAAACTTGTTCGAGGATAGAGATAACATTCCTTTGATGATGTATTGGTATACTTGGGACATTTGGGATATAATAAGGAGTAAATTATAATTCTGGAACGAATCAAATAGACAGTTTGGGTTGAGACATGAGTGTCTACTACGACGTGAGAATAATTTACGGCACGTATAATTATAAACCGGGATTATATAAGTTGTATATATATTAAGTTGGTACGAGAATGCGATATGTACTGCAATTAAACTAAGGTGATTACTAAGATGTGTGTTAGTATTGGTATATGATTTGTGTGTATGACATACCTACCATACTTGCTATCACGGGAGGTTTGCGTTCGCTTAGGGCCCTCTAATCCTTGTGTTGCCCGGATTTAGATTGGTTACCTTGATGAACATAGGTCAGAGAAGGACTTATTGGGATGTTAATAAGTCTGCTGATCGTGGGAGCGTAGGTATGTGCGTGACCCATGTGATGTGACTGTGTTCGCCTCCATTATTTGTGATGTTGTTATGTGAGAATAATTCCTGAGAGATTCGGAATTTTTAATACTTTATGTACGTGATGTACCGCGATGGATAGCAGAGTATGTGTGCACCGTAGCTTAGCCTCGGGGTGCTTATATTGTATATTTATGTTGTGGAAAATATACACTTAGTAAAATGAGAACTTTCATATGGCATTGTGTGTATAACTTTGGTATAACAAAAGGGATAATTTATAACGAGTTGTATTACTTTTATGTGAGAACCTGAAATTACGTTAAGTCCCCTATTTAATTGAGATCGTTATTATGTTAATGGGAACCGAGTAATAAGGGTAGAACCTATGACAGCCTATCTAGATATGATGTCACTTAGCTAGTGGTTTGTGTCATTTTAGATGGGTACTTCCGTTAGGAGTGCACAGTTAGACGGATATTCGACGCAACCTATAGTTTTACTCTCTTTGTTAATCTAGTTTAATTTACAGTTGCCTAGAGTAAGCATTTACCTTTTTTTGCATCTTTTCTTTTTAGTTTGTAAATTATCTTTTACACTTTTATTTCTGGAATATTAAATTATGTAAATTCTAGCATCTCGTCCCTATGGATTTTCGATACCCGACTTACCGCTGTGCTTGCCTCGCAAGTGCAGTAGTAATTTAGGTTTTTGTATTAAGGAGGTGAACAGAAAACAACGATCAGTGTTTGACAAGCGCTACTTTTCGCACTCAATCATGAATACTTATGGGAATGAAATAAAATTTTATATTCGGGAAATACGGGCTAATGTTACGAGAGATATGTACGATTATCCGGATTATATTACATATATTTATATATACGAGCATATTGAGATGTATATATATGATATGTTTATAAATATATATGTGTGTGATTGGTATATTTATATGAAGCATACCCCTCTAGTTCTATCATGGGAAGTTATGCGATGTGGGTGAGGCCCCTAACTTGAGGAGTAGGGAGCGTATAGTCCCCAGGTCATAGTGTCCATTCTATATTGTGTGATTTTTATTAGGAGTGATACATGGTGGGTATGTTTCGTTCTCATTTCCGGCGAGGAACTATGATCACTTCCCTTACGTTATGATTTGGTTTTTACCAAGTCGGTGTGATAGTCCGACCACTGGTACCCAGGATGATATGTGAGTAATTCCCTGGAAGATGATAGCATTGAGAGACTGCATCCACTAAGTTATAGCTCTGAGGGATGGTTATTGTACTTATATAGTGTATAATATATAAGTATGGATATGGTTGATGTGTATAGTATACTGTATATATATTTATATGAGGTGTGAAACATATATATACGGATATAATAAAGCATGGAATGTGAGATAAATTCCGGATGAGCTCGCCTTTATTATATGTTTAGAGGTAACTTCGATGAGTAGATGTTTCATTTCCATGATTTTGGTGCACGGGGACCTTATAGGTATGATTTAAGGTATGCATCATTTATTGTTGAGCTGTGGGATTAAGGTCATTGTTGTTTGCGCTAAGGAATTATTGTTAATGCAAGCGCTTGTGGTATGGCTCCTTAACAGAATTTGGGGTTCTAGCCACACTTTTGTCGATAGGAGAAATGGGATTATCCTAGTGGAATTTTTGAACTAGCGGACCTCCACGACCGACAAAGTTAAGTAACAGTGTATAAGAGGGGTTCCTTATTTGGATTTCGCTTGCGAGACGCTTGATGCACAAACCTTAACGACGTCGGGAGTGGAGATATGTTATAAAATGTAGGGATGTTGGTTTTGACGATAAGTCACCTAGTGTAGAGAAAACATTAAAGACTGAGAGTCGTTTGATGGCTGTATAATTATATAGAGATATACGTGCTATAGAGAAACATTGAAATTTTCCTCTCACCGCAAGTATGTGGGTGAGGTAAGGTATAGAAAATCGATTTGAGACTTATATTCAGGCCTTGAATAGAAGAAAAAAAATTTAGAGGAAATACATTTTGGGTATGATGTTCATAATGCTTTTGTAGAGAGTAGGCGCCCTGATTAGATGGAATTTCTATTTGGTCAAGATGGAAGGATATAGTGGTAGAAATATGTTAGTAGGTTAACGAGGTAGGATTTAGAATGTCCCGTTGGTGTCCCTTAGACCATTATATCTCGATGACCGACGAAGTGAGGGAGTAGTGTATCGGGAGGGTTTCTTGTTTGGATTTCTCTTTGTGAGACACCCCCCACATATAACCGAGCAAATGTTTGAATTTTAGAAAGGTCTTGGGCACTAGGGATATAGTTAGGATAGTACTCGTATCACGTGTGTTGGCAACATCTTGATCTTAGGACTACCACTAAGTAAGGCCAGTAAGATTATTGGCGCTGATATAGGAAGATTATTGTGAGTTAACCACAAGAAAATTGATGGGTTAAACTTAAGAAGGATTGAATTTCCACGTATCCGAAGAATTGAATTTTTAATTATTCGGGTTAAGGGTACCCAGGTGTTATATATCACTCGAAATAGTAGGGACGTGGTATATAAAGCTAGAGATTCTACTGCAAGGCTGTTATAAATGGATTTGAAATGGATTGGATGGAATGCCATAGAAAGTACACAATGATCCATTTATATTTATGCAAATAGTTAGCACACTTAAGATAAGCGAGAAGACTGACGGGAATAGTCGAATGCTAGTGTAGTTTCCTTTTTGAGGGAAATTAGATGTCCTTGTGAAAATGAGTGAATGCTTGGAATAACGGATCTCTGATGGGACCAATAAGTTAGATCAGCAGTTATAGGCTCGTTTTCTTTGTATGCACTTAAAGAAGCACTAGGTGCGATATGACGTTAGAGTTAACCCTACGATCGAGGTAGCATTGTAACATATAAAGATTTGGTTAAGCTAGTGCATTAGAGCATACACCTTGAGATAGGTGGAATATGGTGGGAGACCATTGTGTTAGTACCTTTCGACTTTGGGGAACTAGGACGTAGTGTATATAGCGATCCTAGAGTAGTGGTATAGGCTATATCTACATTTTGAGGATGAAATTCTGTTGTGAAGGGGGAAGTATGTAATACCCTGTACTTTTAAAGATATTTAAATTACACAATGGACATAATATGGTAATGTGAGGAATTATTGTGAATAGTAATTCTGGAATTTATGACGTGATTTTGTAATTTGAGGAATTACTATGAATAGTAGTTCTGGAATTTATGAGTAAAATTAAATAAATTTATAATTATAAAGTGAATTATAAATATTAGTTTTTGAGTGTCGGATTAATATTTATATGGATTATATTTTCTTACGGGACTAATTATATGAGTGAATTATTTTTATTACATGTCGCAGTTGGGTAAAGCGAGAAAGGAAAATATTTTAATCGGAAAACATGCGTATTGGAATGTGTTGGGTTTAATTATGAATTTTAGTTAAGTGACTCGAATGGAGATTTTGAGTGCGCAGTTGGGTTCGAAATGGCCGAGATAGTCAAAATAGAGTATCCGGGGGTAGTGTTTAGGTCCCGGGGATTTTTGGACTAGTAGGGACTCACAATTGAGTACACGAGTCATTTTGCAATTGGGTATACACCACATTTCGGGTTTAATAAGAGGAGAGCCTCACGTCTTCCACAAATCTTACCTAAGAAAGAAAGAGAATAGAGAAGGAAGAGAAGAAGGAAGAAGATAATAAAGGAAGGAAAAAAGGGGGATTTCTGGCCAAGCTCCGTGGGATTCGACTCGGGGTCGTCGGATTTTATTCACGAGGCAAGTGTTTAACTTGCTTTATGATTTAGTGTGTTTATTTCTCATATCATAGTTGGTGTAAAACTATAAAGATTTTTGAGTTGGATTTTCGTGGATCAAACGGGTTTTCGAAAGATTAAAACGGATAAAACTCGGTTAATACCGAATTAGAGAAATTAAGAATTTATTGAAATTAGTTATTGATTATTGGTTCTAGGACGATTAGAACCATTTTATGTGTGGATATATTGTTGGGTGAGGTTGGATGATGATGGTAGAGAAGATAAAAAGCTTGGAGGTGCATTAATGGAGATTTGTAATTTGGAGAAGAGAGTGAATAGTAATGCTACAGCTTGCCGGGTCGATTCGGCCAGGAAGCGATATGATTCAACTCTTGATCAAAACATGAAAGTTCTAGATATTTTTTATTCGGTCACGTGGGCACTGATCGCGTGTTTTTCTAATTTTTTTTAATTAGTTATGATTTTTCTAAGGAAGCAGTTCCGAGGTTGAAATCTTTAGGTCCGAAATCAAATCGAAAATTGGAATAATAAAGCCTAGAATTGTTTGGAGATAAATATTAGGGGTTCCTAAATAAAGTTTTTGGACTTCCAAATAACTTAAGGAAAAATAAAAACCTTGGGTTCGTAGAAATAAATCCGGGCTATATTTTTAAATGATTGTTTAGGATGGATAACACTCGAGAAAAGTCTTCGGCAAGTGTGTTTATATAGTGATGCGTAGAGAATAACTATGGGCTAAGTATATTTGAGTAAATTCTAGAATGAAAGTAGTATGGAATTTAATATATGGGCTAAAGAGGTTCAAGCTACTATCCGATATGTCTTTATTGACGACGATTATTATAGGTGATGAGATACCCACGAAATCAAGATATGTAGTGCGTATGCTATTTAATTATTACGAATTGGTATATTTAGGATTATACATATAAATCCTTATGAGGTGATTAAGGAGCGATTTGAATATTAGATAAGAGAGTACGTATTGGGGTAGTATTTTAAGTGGGCGAATGCTTATATTATTACGAATGGGAACATTCGAGGTTATTAGCTATCGTTGTAAGAGTTTGGAAATTATAGCCATAATATATTAAGAAGTGATATAGATTATATATACGATGTCGTTAAAGTATATATAATATGAGACGAATAAATATATCAGTGATATTGGTATTATCATCGTGCGGTGAGAAAAGCTAGGAAATAATATATTGAGGATTGGTCATAATCGATAAATACGTAGGATATTCGAGATATAAATATACTACATATGGGATTTATTATATGGGCTATGTGTATGCCATGATGTTATTATATATATGGGTTAAATGAATACCTATGGGGATTATGTATGGGTGAGATGACAACCCGTTGTTATTATATGTATAGATGAGACGAATACCTATCGTTATCATATAATTGTGTGAATACCTCACTGATGTTATATTTATATAGGTGGAATGTGCACCTATATTATTGTTTATTATATGTGACATACCTACCATACTTGCTATCATGGGAGGTCGGCTTTCGAAATAGGACAATCTTATCTTGTGTGCCTTCGGGGGAATTTAGATTGGTACCTCAAGAACATAGGACTGTGAAGGGCTTATTTGTGAGTCGATAAGTCTGTGACTATGGGAGCGTGTGTGACCCATGGGTATGTGAACTATGTTCGCCTCCAATATGTGTGAATTGTATTGATATGGTTCCTGAGTGATTCAAAATGCATGATCCTTGTGTACATGATGTACTGGGATTTGATACCAGAGTATGTGTGCACCGCAACTTAGCCTCGGGGTGCTATATAATTATATATGTACTGAGAATAGCATATATGTATACTTGTTATGTTCCACCGTTGCTTAGTAGATGAAAATGACTAAGATACTTATATTATAGCTCGGTCGATTGATTATTATACTTATTGCTTAGAGTATATTATTTATATATGAGATGAGATATCATATAACGTAACCTTGTATGAAGTGAAAAGTATGAATAAAGTGATATACTCCTTCTGGAAAATTTATATCCGGGGTTATATGAATATGGATCATAGGTTCTAATGAGGACTAAATATATATATATATACGGGATGGTATAAGATGTGGTATGTACCGAGGGACTAATGGATCCCGACGATCAACATTGTCACGTAGTAGTGTATCAGGGCGATTCGTTGTTTGGATTTCGCTTCGCGAGACACCCCATGCACGAACATAACGTAATGTTCAGAATGGGGAGAAGTTTAGTCCTTAGTACTCGGATTTATGAGGATTATTAGAAGATGGGTAAATACATTAGTTAGGCAGGGTATCTTAACTAGGTTGTTTAAAAAGGTGTTCGATAGTGGTGCACTATTAGAATAGGGGTGAACTGTATATCATGCGAGAGCTATAGCATTTTAAATATGAGAAATATCATATTTTAAAATATGGGTTTTAAACACTTGCTAAAACGTTTTCAAAACTCGGGCTCTGACCCATTTCTCTACTTTTTCCTCTCTTGCTATATATATAAATATAAGTGTCCAGACACATGGATGCCAAGATGATGATTCCTTCAAGTCAGACGTTTGCTGCAACAGCTGCGGATGCAAGCAGGTTTATAGTAGACACTTCTATCATTGAGATCTAGATAGGAGGTATTGTAGAAATATTTGTGCTGATGACCCAACTGTACTCATTTATTCTTTTACCGCCTTTTAGTGCGGCATTCGATTTGGTTGTACTATTTTGTACCGAGTGTTTGGTTACTTTATTTCATTTCAGTTTTTGTATATAAACTGTTGTAATTGATTTATTTGAATGGTTTGGTTAAAAAGATTAGTTAATTAAAATTTTGATGCCACCCTAATAGGATATTAGTAATTAAATTGGTTTTTGACAGTGATGCTGAGAATGAACCAGATGAGACTCCTATTTGAATTTGATATAAGAGTGATGGCCCGGTATTTTATTAGGCGGGTTGTCACAAAAAAATTGAGGAAGAGTTTTATTTAAAACTCGTACGCATCGTAATATTATTTTTGTCTCGTGTGTGTAGGTCATTCCGCCTTGATGATGATTTCATGGACCGCACAAGATAAATATTTTTCAGTTGAAGACTTATACATTTATACATTTCTGATTCTTGATTTGGGAGGGAATTAGTTGTATTAGTCTTAGGGGTGAATTTGACTTTGGTTTGTGTTTTGTACTGGAATACCCAAATGGGGACATTTATAAGAGCAAGTTCTATAATTGCTCAAGTTATTTATTATTTGGCTTATTCCACTACACGCCACTGCGCCTTCTTGACTACTTCTAAATATTCAAAGATAAGAAGTTGATGACATTTTGGAACATTAGCATCGTTCGTATCAACATCATTCTAAAGTGGTATGAAGTGGTTTGGTAAAGTTTTTATTTATCTGGGAATTTTTAAATTAGTGTTTTCTTTAAATGTTTTCCAAAATATATTTCTATGATTTTTAAAAGTTTTTTTCGAAAATTTTGAAGACTCGTTAGAATGAGATTCATTGGTCATTAGAACGAGTTATAACAATGTCATTAGAACAAGATTCCATCCTTCAGATGAAATCTAGGATGGCGCCTTTTGGTCAGTTCTGGAATATCGTTCGAAGTTTCATCGGATGTCGTTCAAATAAGATTGAGTACATTATTATAATGAGTTTACCACGTTCAAACGAGATGTGTTTTGGTCAAGAACTATATCGTTAAAGGTTATGTTAGAAACATGACCGAACGAAAAAGTGTTTGCCATTCGAACGAGGTAACTAATCGTTCGAAAGAGGTACCTGATCACTCGAACAAGAACGTGATATTTTGTTTTTTTAATTAAATTTGATCCAAGTCCATAATGCTTATCCTTTTGAAACCAACTTCCTTATAAATAGAGATACGAGATTTGGGCTCTAAAAAACTCTTTTAAATACTTTTCCAAGACATTTTATAGTTCATTTTCTTATCAAACTCTACCATTTCTCCTTAAAACACCTTTGGAATTTAGAAAACAATTTACCAAATCAAGAAGAACACAGTCTGTGTTCAAAAACTTTTGTAGATTTAATCTCTAGGGTTGATTTGTGGAGTCGAGGCTCTACAGTTGAAGAAGAAGGTTGATCGGTGGATACTGAGGGAAGACTGATTCCTATAGGCAGTGCTGGACTGTACTATTGCTGTAAAATACTTGAAGAACTACGCATTATACTTAGTTATCCAAGTAATCTATAAGTCTTTTAGTGTCTATCAATTTTTGTAAAGTGCTGAAAAATAAAGGTTTTTCCTGAAAGAGATTTCTCCATACTTCTTCGCATGTCTGCTTGTTTGGTTTGTCTTATTTAATTTGAAAATCATCATTACATGCATACTAAATTAAATCAAGATAAAATGTGCTAAAATTTGAATTTGTATGTGTTAGGTCTAAAATATGAATCAATCCATAGAATCCGCTTTCTCACCACTAACTCCTTTGTATTTGTTAGTTTGGTTTGTTGCCTCCTCAACTTTATTTTTAATTTATATCAGAGCTTCATTCCTGCCTTTTCACATGGTAAATTCATTTATCTCTCATACCTTTATTTTTAACAAACTTCTTTTATAAGAATCACATTATTTCTTCCATCTTCTTCATTATCTTCATGTAAGGATGATTTATTTCATAAATGAAAACACAATAGAGGACTTTTGGCGTCGTTTTATCCTTGAGTGGGTGGGTAACTGTTGAAATATAGGAAGGTCTACTCGAGTACAACAATATTTAATGAGGCCATCTACGTTTTCTGAATTTATAGCCAAAGCTAGTATCACTTTCCCCCTAATAAATGTTTTCTTGAGTTTTGCTAGTTTTTTAATGTGGTCCCTACTTAATGTTCTACAAACATTAGGCGAATTATAAATGGTGTCCATGGAATCAATGAAATATATGGTACTAAGCTTGGTATACCGAAAATACGCTACTATCACACGTGGGTCAATTCTAAGGAGGACATTTACTACTGGAAGGCGAGGAAGGCTGATAGGGTCCTTGTAGTAAATCTATTAGATTCCAATAAAGATTATTGGGCGCATGGGTCTGTGGCAAAGTACGAAGATCACTTACCCATCTCAAAGGATGATGAAGATCACTTACCCATCTCAAAGGGTGGTGAACCCAATAGGGGCCCTAGGTGACCCAAAGGGGGAAATGAAATAGGTTTATCTTAGCTTTGATATATTTGCTCTTTTGCTCATATTTTGTTTTATCTTTCTGTCCTTTCTAATTTTGTGAAGACCGTCGAAACAAAAATTCCCCATCATATAAATATAAATTTGAGTGCAGCCGAACATCTAAGGTCAGTTTTGTTGTTGATTTTCTACACTTCCACCACCACATGATTTGTTTCCTAACCAATTGACGGGGAATCAAAAATTCTTAAAGGACATAGTGATCAAGACACTTATTCTTCAAGAACATCAGGCTGGTTTGGATTTTTTGACATCTCCACCATCTCCACTATTACTCCTGCAACTTTTGAAGAAGGAATAAAGCCGAAGAGATGGATTCTAAACACGATGGAAGGGTCCCTTACACCCATTTCACCAACTTCACAACCTTCCAAGATGAAGGACATTAGGGTTCCATTCAACCTAGTTAACTTGAGGGATTACCTGGATAAGACACGTGTTCATCCTGTGAAGAAGGGAAATACCAATGATGGTTTTGCGATCAGCTTTACAGCCAAAAAATGGATATCCCGAACCAGGGGAAGGCCCCTATTAAATGGTTGGTGACCTGGCAAGAAAAATTGGATCTTGGTTTGCTAATGGGAGATTGTATTCCAGCTGACCAAGTTGTGGCCCAAAACCTATCCACTAACAGAGTTTCTCCCACATTATTTAACCTCCCTCCTTAGTAGTTGCTGATTTCATTTGTCCAGATCCTTATAATTTTGAATGTTTCTTGCACTATGTGACAGCCCGCATAATTAAACATCGGGTGATCAAGCCTTTATTAAATTAAAATAGGTTTCTCAAATGGTTCATTCTTAGCATCACTGTCGAAAACTTTTTAATTACTAATCCCCTAAGTAAAATTAGACCGGTGCCAAATTAGACCGGTGCCAAATTTTATCTTTCTTAAATTAGATAAACCAACCATGCGGAAACAAAATAATCATGTACTACAACCCAATCAACATAGTGTAAGTACAAAAGAATAAGAGTAATACCGAATAAACCATCGGATAAAAATTCCCAAGCAACAATATAACAAGAATAATCCACTAATCTGAAATTAAACATCTGAGACTAATACCGGACCACAAGTCCATACCAAGAATAGTGAGAGATCCTGCACTAGATCTGAATGAGAGATATCGTCTAATCAAAATCCTGTAAGCATCCATCATACTACAGCTTCGTGTCCCTGTAATGGAATCATCAAACATGGCGTCCCTGTGGCTGGACACCTAAAAGGTTTTGAAAATATTTTATAGCAAGAGTTAGTACTCAAAACATTCTGAAAATATTTAACAAGCGTTTATCACAATATAAAATGCGGTTATTGATTACACATGTTAGGTTCTCGTACACTCTCTTGAGTTTACTCACCCCTCATCTTTTGTGCACAGCTAACGTTCTACACTTAGTTTATCTAGCCATACCTCCCAAGCTAACTAAAACCAAAGTAGTCAACTGAACTTATCTGTACCTAAGTTCCAGTACCACCCATACAGTACAACCGTTTCACTAACATCCCGCGTATGTTGATTAATTCCCAAGTAACATTTCATCTATGTTATTTTACAAGACTTCTCATTTAGTTTCACTACTAAAGTTACTACAATTCTCACAATTGTTGACTTCCCACTTGTGTAATTAAGTTTCGCTACTTAAATTACTAAATAGGTTTTCTCTATCTAAAGGTGAATTTCGTAATTAAGTTTCACTACTTAACTTACCCGTTCAGTATGTATCTTTAAATACATAATATGTCAATCTACTAATACACAGAAGTAGAATATCATCAAGTATATATTTCACTCACAATATATATACTAAATATCAGTCATTACTATTTTGTCCTTTTCACACACATAAAGGACTCTTGGTTCGGGATAATTCATCGACCCCAAATTAGAATTGGTTCGGAATGATACATCGACCCCAATTATTTATATACACAAATAAAGATCTCTTGGTTCGGAATGATTCATCGACCCCAAGTGAGAGTTGGTTCGGAATTATCCATCGACCCCAACTATTTTAAAAATATATATGTACACATATTCTGGTTCGGGACTCTTTCATCGCGACACCACTTCAAGGTTTGGTTCGGCATTTCTCATCGACCCCAAACATAAAACAACTTTATGTTAGTTCGGAATGTCTCATCGACCCTAACATAATTAATTTAGGTATAAATCTCTCGACCTAAAAGATCACATAATTCAGTAGGTACACGCTCGACCTATTAATCATATACGTACATAATATTTTAATCTCATATATTTACCGTACAATATTCGCTTTACGATTTATCTCATAAATCACATTTATTTGAGTATTGACACAACTCTAAGGGTCCTAGTTACCCCTTACATATAATTTCAGTAGTTATTGCTTACCTTAGTGGTCTATTACTTAAATTGAATTTACTTCACCTCGTAACTCAATTTCCGAAGTCCCCGATACTCTACTAAATCGGATTATTCTCATCGGTCCGTAATCCAAGCCCTACACCCAATGGCCTTATCGGACCTCAACAATATACCTACTGGTCTTATTCTCACTCCCATATAAGTATATTATAAACCCTAGGATACTCATTCATTCCCCAAAATCAACTAAGACTTAAACACGAAAAATTCGAAAAAAAGCAGCTTGCGTCGATCGATCGACTGTTGGGTTCGATCGATCGACATAGTCGATCGATCGATAGTTTGAGATCGATCGATAGTTTGAGATCGATCGATCGATCGAACTGGGACAGACGCAGTTCGTCTTCTTCGTTAAGCTTTTCCTCCATTAACAAATCTTCAAACTCCATTATAGTCCACCAAACTTCGACCCAATGATCCAAATATGTTTTCACGTATACTAGGACAATTTCTAACGTGACAAATACATCACAAACTCCAATTCCTTTAAAGAAATAGTGAATTAAACCCAAAATTTCTTGAAACCCTAGTTATGGTGTTCTTCCCATATTATCATTCAAAATCCAGATTTTAATCCGAAAAATCATCAAGTCTAATCTGAATCTTAATCCTCTACATAAGGTAAATCATTCTACATGTGATTCCTATCCCAAAATGTATAATATCATCTTTCTCCAATCAAGATAATGATTTAAACAAAACTATTCGAAAACCCTACACATGATGTATTATAACTTTATAATTTTTGTAATAAACAACTTGCCTTATGATTAGTAGGGTCTGATTTCGTGGTTGTTGTTGATGATTGATGATCTTCATCCTTCAATCCTTCTTCCCCAACAAGTTGATTGTGAAAATCTCCTTTGAATCCTTCCCAATTCTTCCTTTTGCCTTGAGAATGGTTTCTCTCTTATCTCTAATGGCTATGGTGTATTTTCATGGCTTTTCTAACCCTAACCCCTCTATCATACGACTGATATAAAGCTCTCAATTTCGTAGGTCTTCATACCTTGTCATGCTAAAAGACAAAAATGCCCCCGAACGGTCTCGATTTAGTCCAAAATTACCCCGGGACTCAACTAGTACCCCCGGGTATACTATTTTGACTAATTTGACCCTTCCGGACTCATCTGTGACCTCTAAATTATTAATTGAGTCACTTAAAAAAATATTACTCGTTCTCACCCCAACACGGTCTACACGCGTTAAGCAACTATTTACCACTCGCACTAAGTAAATATAATGCGGCAATATAAATCGGTATCTATCTCTCGATTAATATTCCATAATTACAATTTTAAATAAAACTCATTAAATTACTACTCTTACATAATTTAAATTAAGCCATATATTCTCATTTAATTCTCCAACCTAATTAAATAGAATATTTGGAATATTCAGAAATTCGGGGTATTACATACTTCCCCCCTTACAAAGGAATTTCGTCCTCGAAATTAGGATAAGGTTGGTATTAGGACTAAGGAACTTAAACATCATTGCATCCTCTAATACCCAAAATCAAATCATATCATCCTAATGGTCTCCCCAAGTACATGCCTCGCTTCATTATAAACTGTTATCGCATGTTACCCATGTTGCATATATAATAATTAAGTCTCACTACTTAATTTCTCGATAGATTTTTCCCAATCTAACGTTAACTCTTGAAATTAGGTTCCTCTTTACTTAATTTTACCCTTTTGATGTATATCTCTATATATAACATCTATGTATCTACTATCACTCATAAGTAGAATACTATATGGTATATATTTGGCACACAATATATACTATAAGGAAATTGGTCCGGCAAAATCATTGGCCCTAATAATCCTATAATTTACATTGGTCCGAAAATTCCTCGACCCCAAGGTAAATGTAATGCATAAGTTGGTTCAGACCTTCCGTCGATACAAAATTTATCATCGATTTGGTTCGGAAAATCATCGACCCCAAATCGATCCTTCATGTATTGGTCCGGAACATCATCGACCCCAATACATAATTTAGGCATACTTATTATCGCACATAAGCAGGAAATCATAAGGTATATATATATATTACACACAGCATATACTATCAACATTTATTTTATAATCACCCCCCTTTTATAACACTTTTGGGGTTATTGGCTCGAAATCCCACCTCGATCACCAATAGTGATTGGTTATATTATCTCGGGATCACACTTCGAGCACAATATAAGTATATATATCTCATTGCACATGAGTAGACAATTTGTGAGCCATATATTTCACACTTCTTATCTTCTAAAATGTCGTACCCCAATAGAATGTCCTCATATCACGCATTAAGGGCTAAATGTTCGAAATGTCTCCTCGAACCACACCTCAAAGTACACATAAGTTCTTAATGGGAATCCAAGAACCTAAACCTTATGTACAGTTCATATAGGAAGTCTCACGCTACCTACAAATATGCTCATATAGGTATAAATTCAACCTATGAATTGATCAGTGGGCTTTTCCAAAATTCCACTATCGTAAGGGCGTATTATCTTCTTTTCTCACTACGGTTGAGTCGTAGGCAAACACAACCTACTCAAAATAACACTTTATCTCTATTCCTACCTGACCATCTCTCACAGGGTGGAATTTTAGGATTTCATTCTGATTCAAAATCATGTAGAGCGGCACTGTGCACTTGTGCACTCTCCCTTTTCAACTACATGTTAATCCATCCCGGTCACCCCATTCCGCTACTCCAGCGAAATGTTGGCTTAATTATGATGTTCACAGCCCATCAATAATTTATAAGTCTGTCTCCTCCTTCCATCATTGGAAACATAGTTTCACTATCACATTTCGGTTGCTCATTTCGAGTCTATCTTTCTCTATCAACTAGCGGTGCGTCTGGAGACTATCTCATTATGTCCCTTCCTCAACACCGCTTCCCACTCACGTCATCTTTCCTCAAGTTGTACTCTATTCCCCTCTCTCTCCGGGTATATTATACTTTATAATTAGTTCACTCTTCGTAATTGGCGCACTTTTGGGGTTGGTTACTTTATAATTTCCCCATCGGCCTGCAAAATAATTTTTCCGCATCCCTCTATCTCGGATGTCTAAGAAGGCCAATTGATTAGGGCGCCCATACACCCTTTTCTCCGTGCACATTTGCAAAAACATTGCAAGCGTCGCACCCGTAACGTGCTTTTCCTCAACTCTATCTTTGTCTACACGACGTGACTACAATTTTGCTGGTATTCTCCATCCCCTATAGACAAAAATCAAATCCTTGCCCATAAAGTTCCACTTATCCCTTCGTGGTGAAGTAAGCCTTTCATTGTTCCTCCACAACACTACCGGCTCCACTGATGTCCTAGCATCTAACAACGTCTCTTCTCCTGACGTGCATAAAAATCCAGTCGTATCCCCTTTCGCAACCGTACTTAAACAAGGGACCTCTCCCCCATGCATTCTTATTGAGCATTTTCGGAACAACACATAGTCAAGATGCCCAAATTCCATTCCTCGACAATATGTGCAACCATACTCCAATATTTCTAAAGGAGTCAAGTGGCACCGTGCTTATACTATTACTAAGTCCTTAACACTAATTACAACAGCGAGCTCGATCTCTCCGCTCAGCGGTCCTGCGACATACCTTGACACACATCATTTAGGTTCCTACACATCGGAATCAATTACTAAGATACGTTCACAATCTCTTAAATCTCTCACTTATTGATGAACAATAACAACTCGACCCACTTTCAGGTGAGGCATCGTCATATACCCCATTCACTCGAGGCTAAAACCTATATACTTCCTTGTCCATCACTCTAGTGGTTCAGATAGTTTTCGAACGTAACACGCTTGTACTCTCCGGAATGCAAAACTTATTGGAGTTATTATTTCCTCAAATAACTTCATGCTAAAATAAAATGCATGGCCCTAGAATCCACACTAGATATCTTTTCAAAAATCCCTGACTCTAGGCCATACTGATCGGTTTAGGTATCCCTCCTCTCGAACTTGGTATTATCGATCCTGAACACTATCATTCTGGTTCCCTTAGTTCTGCTGACCAAGAGGAACGCACTATGGGACTTAACAGTCCTGACTTAGAGTCTAATCATTAAATCCCCTAGCATCTCTCCACTTATGGCTTGCATCAACCCCATTACATTTAGTGTTAGTCTTTGACTAAATCCTTAAACTCTCTTAGCACCGCCCACCTAAGAACATTTACCTCAACCTTGTAAGAAGTACCATACTGTCTTCATATACATAAGTCGTCCAAGAAGAGTTTTACCAAAATTGCGAATTACAATTCGAGGGTCCATTCTCTCAAGGGGTCTTTTTCCCTTATACCTATCTTATTGGTACAAGTTCACTTTAATGGATAAATTTCTCTCTCACGATTGGCCTCTACCAGGCTTTCACGTGAGGGGTTCAAATATTCCCATTCACTTCGCTTCTGAATCCTCATTGGAGAACTTTGTGGTTAAACTATACGTAAGGTTCCTCTATTTGTATACGGACCCTCGGTCCGGATGTGGTGATTGGTATCTCCGCCACATCACCTCAAAAATTTTACCCAAATTTTCACTTCTGGGTATTTCTACTCTATCCCTAAATGCCAAAACCTCTGTACATTCTACTTCCATTGGTTATCATGCACAGTCGTCGTTTTATCACATATTACGGCTCGTTCTCATCAAAAATTTCTTCAGACTCCCTCCCACTATCACTGCATTGGGCGGGTTTAGATTAGCATTCCCCCTTGCCGTCGCGACACTTGAAAAATGCCTGCTATGCCTCAACAACCCTTGCAGCATCTACTTCCATTACACGGTAGGAGTGACCTCGACAACGGTCATCTCTCATATGATTACCATCTTCGAACACCCCATGCTTTATGCCGAGCTCCTCCCTCCTGCAGTCCTTCTAATGCCAATGCTGATCCTACCACCATATTTGATGTACCATGCCCAATCGAACTCGTATATATAACACTACATCTACTAAATAGCAGGAGAACGTAAACTACGTACGTAGAGGAGTACAATAATCCTAAGATAGGGCTCTATATCAATCAAACGATACGCTGAAAACGTAGTAAGACGTACAGATCCTATGGACACTAGAACCTGATGCTCTGATACCATATGTGACACCCCGCCTAATTAAACATCGGGTGATCAAGCCTTTATTAAATTAAAACAGGTTTCTCAAATGGTTCATTCTTAGCATCATTGTCGAAAATTTTTTAATTACTAATCCCCTAAGTAAAATTAGACCGGTGCCAAATTTTATCTTTCTTAAAACAGATAAACCAACCATGCGGAAACAAAATAATCATGTACTACAACCCAATCAACAAAGTGTAAGTACAAAAGAATAAGAGTAATACCGAATAAACCATCGGATAAAAATTCTCAAGCAACAATATAACAAGAATAATCCATTAATCTGAAATTAAACATCTGAGACTAATACCGGACCACAAGTCCATACCAAGAATAGTGAGAGATCCTGCACTAGATCTGAATGAGAGATATCATCTAATCAAAATCCTGTAAGCATCCACCATACTACAGCTTCGTGTCCCTGGAATGGAATCATCATACATGGCGTCCCTGTGGCTGGACACCTAAAAGGTTTTAAAAATATTTTATAGCAAGAGTTAGTACTCAAAACATTCTGAAAATATTTAACAAGCGTTTATCACAATATAAAATGCGGTTATTGATTACACATGTTAGGTTCTCGTACACTCTCTTGAGTTTACTCACCCCTCATCTTTTGTGCACACCTAACGTTCTACACTTAGTTTATCTAGCCATACCTCCCAAGCTAACTAAAACCAAAGTAGTCAACTGAACTTATCTGTACCTAAGTTCCAGTACCACCCATACAGTACAACCGTTTCACTAACATCCCGCGTATGTTAATTAATTCCCAAGTAACATTTCATCTATGTTATTTTCCAAGACTTATCATTTAGTTTCACTACTAAAGTTACTAAAATTCTCACAATTGTTGACTTCCCACTTGTGTAATTAAGTTTCGCTACTTAAATTACTAAATAGGTTTTCTCTATCTAAAGGTGCATTTCGTAATTAAGTTTCACTACTTAACTTACCCGTTCAGTATGTATCTTTAAATACATAATATGTCAATCTACTAATACACAGAAGTAGAATATCATCAAGTATATATTTCACACACAATATATATACCAAAATATCAGTCATTACTATCTTGTCCTTTTCACACACATAAAGGACTCTTAGTTCGGGATAACTCATTGACCCCAAATTAGAATTGGTTCGGAATGATACATCGACCCCAATTATTTATATACACAAATAAAGATCTCTTGGTTCGGAATGATTCATCGACCCCAAGTGAGAGTTGGTACGGAATTATCCATCGACCCCAACTATTTTAAAAATATATATGTACACATATTCTGGTTCGGGACTCTTTCATCGCGACACCACTTCAAGGTTTGGTTTGGCATTTCTCATCGACCCCAAACATAAAACAACTTTATGTTAGTTCGGAATGTCTCATCGACCCTAACATAATTAATTTAGGTATAAATCTCTCGACCTAAAAGATCACATAATTCAGTAGATACACGCCCGACCTATTAATCATATACGTACGTAATATTTTAGTCTCATATATTTACCGTACAATATTCGCTTTACGATTTATCTCATAAATCGCATTTATTTGAGTATTGACACAACTCTAAGGGTCCTAGTTACCCCTTACATATAATTTCAGTAGTTATTGCTTACCCTAGTGGTCTATTACTTAAATTGAATTTACTTCGCCTCGTAACTCAATTTCCAAAGTCCCCGATACTCTACTAAATCGGATTATTCTCATCGGTCCGTAATCCAAGCCCTACACCCAATGGCCTTATCGGACCTCAACAATATACCTACTGGTCTTATTTTCACTCCCATATAAGTATATTATAAACCCTAGGATACTCATTCATTCCCCAAAATCAACTAAGACTTAAACACGAAAAATTCGAAAAAAATAGCTTGCGTCGATCGATCGACTGCTGGGTTCGATCGATCGACATAGTCGATCGATCGATAGATCGAGATCAATCGATCGATCGAACAGGGACAAACGCAGTTCGTCTTCTTCGTTAAGCTTTTCCTCCATTAAAAAATCTTCAAACTCCATTATAGTCCACCAAACTTCGACCCAATGATCCAATTATGTTTTCACATATACTAGGACAATTTCTAACGTGAAAAATACATCACAAACTCCAATTCCTTTAAAGAAATAGTGAATTAAACCGAAATTTCTTGAAACCCTAGTTATGGTGTTCTTTCCATATTATCATTCAAAATCCAAATTTTAATCCGAAAAATCATCAAGTCTAATCTGAATCTTAATCCTCTACATAAGGTAAATCATTCTACATGCGATTCCTATCCCAACATGTATAAATATCATCTTTCTCCAATCAAGATAATGATTTAAACAAAACTATTCAAAAACCCTACACATGGGTATTATAACTTTATAATTTTTGCAATAAACAACTTGCCTTATGATCAGTAGGGTCTGATTTTGTGGTTGTAGTTGATGATTGATGATCTTCATCCTTCAATCCTTCTTCCCCAACAAGTTGATAGTGAAAATCTCCTTTGAATCCTTCCCAATTCTTCCTTTTGCCTTGAGAATGGTTTCTCTCTTATCTCTAATGGCTATGGTGTATTTTCATGGCTTTTCTAACCCTAACCCCTCTATCATACGACTGATATAAAGCTCTCAATTTCTTAGGTCTCCATACCCTATCATGTTGAAAGACCAAAACTCCCCCGAACGGTCTCGGTTTAGTCCAAAATTACCTAGGGACTCAACTAGTACCCCCGAGTATACTATTTTGACTAATTTGACCCTTCCGGACTCATCTGTGACCTCTAAATTATTATTTGAGTCACTTAAAAAAATATTACTCATTCTCACCCCAACACGGTCTACACGCGTTAAGCAACTATTTACCACTCGCACTAAGTAAATATAATGAGGCAATATAAATCGGTATCTATCTCTCGATTAATATTCCATAATTACAATTTTAAATAAAACTCATTAAATTACTATTCTTACGTAATTTAAATTAAGCCGTATATTCTCATTTAATTCTCCAACCTAATTAAATAAAATATTTGGAATATTCAGAAATTCGGGGTATTACACACTAATTGTCTTACTTTGTTTTCAATCTATAGTTTATGGTAGACTTTGTTGAACTCATTAATAAGAGAGTTGATTAGATGAAGGAGAATGTTGACCTGAACAAGGCATTAGATGAGCCATAAAAGGAATTCAATGATACCCTAGAAGAAGGCTAAAGATCATGATGATGTAATGAAATCTAAAGACTCGAACATCTCCAATATGAGGTCAAATGTCAATGAGTTAAAGAAGGTTACCGAGGAGTTCTCCTAGTCTTTGGTGCTGGTGTTGGAGGCCAGTTATAATGCCTTTAACAAAGGTGGGGACAAGGACTTTGCCCATCCTAAAAAATAATTGGACTTCATCCATAAGTCTTTCTTCAAGAAAGGATGAGATGAGGCCTTAGTAAAGGCCTAATTTATCATCGAGTCTAAGTTATTTTTCTAGCATGCAATTGGTACTCCTCTTGACCTGAGGAAGAGGATATAAAAAAGTTCATTGAGAAGAAGAAGGAGGCCATTGATAATACAAGACTACCACCGATTAGGATAAGGTGGTATTAGAGAAGGAGACTCATGCTAAGTAAACTAGTTTAGGATCTTCTTGTATCTTTAATTCTTTTTCTCTTCTTATATATTCTCTTGTAAAGGCTTGACCCAATGTTCAATGAATGATATAATATAAATTTTTAGATTCATCGTATTTTCCTCTATTTTGGCTTCTTTACATGTATTTATATGTTTGCGTTTAATTTCTGAATGGCTTTATTTTTCTTTTATAGTTTGATAATAATTTAACATTAGTGTACATCATCCAATAGAGTGAAGATTTGGACTTCATCCTTGGAGGAGATTCCCATGATCTATATCGAGCAGCATTTATCATTATTTATCAAGCACTTCAGAAGATGACAAGTGTCCATAGTTACTAGTCAAGTGTAGTCATTATTCTTTAGACCGACCTTGGGGAAGTGAGAAACATAACTAGTCTGCTTCAAACTGAACTTTTTTTTGGAGAGGATCTCGGTAAGATCAAGTAGCCCTACTAGAAGAATAAAGAGATCAAATATGGTCTGTATCGCTGAACATGAAACTAAGGTACCTATTCAGGAAAAGGGTCATTGGACAGGGTTATCGATTATAACGAAGGTTGGATGGATGCCCCATTACATTTAAATGAAGGCAACCGGGTAGCCTATAAGCATGGATGGCTATATTCATAGGATGTGTTCAAAATCCCGAAGGATTCCTTGTTCTTATTTTTGTACTGTTAATACCAAAAATTACCCACTTATGTGGACCAATCAGAAATAGACAAGTGTCATCCACTGTGGTAATAATCTTAGTCAGCAAGGAATAACCACCGACCAAGGCCTAGAATGTCGACCTGCATACATGAAGCCTAACCAACACCAGGAAGCCCGACCAACAGTAGGGAGATCGACCAACAATATCAGCAAAATGCCAACAGCTAGAAACATTATGGACATTATGTACGGATGTAAATTCCTAGTTTATAAGGCATTCCATCCTTTAACATTCCATCTCTTTGGCTCCCTAATGGGATATAAATACATTGTAATACCTTTATCAAGGGAAAGTGATTGAAAGGCAAACACAAGGAAATAATAAACATAGTGGGCGTAAGCTTTTCTCTATAAGTCGAACCACTTTAAAAACCTTTATTGTCTCTTTGTTTTACTTACAAATTTTATTAGTGATTAAATAATTAGACCTACTATAGTTTTTTACATCAATAGATTGGCGTCGTCTGTGGGAACGTATTTCTAAATATTTTTATTCTCATTCATTGATTCAAAAATGACTGACATTCCTGAATTTAGTGCGAGAAACGATGGCAATCCGCTTATTCCAACTCTTCCTCTAATAAATAATGATCTGACTGGAATCTTGGCTAGTCTTGCCAAAGGGCATGAAGCTATGAAGGATACTATTATGCAATTGGCCCAAATACTACAAGATGGATCTCCCACCTTGTTTATTCATGGTAATAGGAATATGCCACCACCGCATCCAAGAACTAGCAGGCACAACCAATGCAGGACTACCAGGGACACATCCTACCATCCAAGAGCGAGTTCTTCTCTTAGGACTTCAGAGCCTTATGATGAGCAATCCTTTACTCCTGAAAGATTAAGTGCTTTAGAAAGACTGAGCAAATAATCTCCCTTTGATTGTCTGGGCCCCGTAGGGAATAGAAATATTCCTAGGGCATTGTCTAGTAATACTCGATGACCAATCGATCAGTATGAGGGCTCAGTCCAATCCATATCAGATGCCCAACGATCTATCCGTGCTGAGAAGACCTCACAGGAGGAGCACTCAACATAAATAATTGGCAATAATAGCCAAGGTAGCACTCATAAATCTGATTTTTCCAATAATGCATGGAAGGACTCTATTCAACAATTAGAAGATAGGTTATGAGAGATAGTAAAGACGAAGAACCCTTTGGAATGAAGCTTTGTGAAAAAGTCTCATTTTGTCCAAACTATTATGGATTTTCCCACTCCTTCAAAGTTTAAATCTCCTATGGTTAATCCCAAGTATGATGGGAAAATATATCATGTTCTTCACATAGATAAGTAGCAAGCACCAACTGGTATTATGTTGTCCCTAATGAGATGAGATACAGGGCGTTCTCAGGAATAATCACAGGTCTTGCTCAGTTTTAATACAACTGCCTTCCTCGGGGACAAATTTCTAGTTTTAATAAGATTACCGAGCTGTTTATTGACAACTTCTGCTTTGGATCCAAGCCTGTAAAAAGAGTAGCTCACCTGTTAAGTGTGAGGCAGCGGGTATGAGAGAGTACAAGGGACTATATTACTCGCTCTAATAATAAAAAGTTAGAGGTGATTGACTATAAGGAAAAAGCATCTATTACATCTCTCATGAGTGGACTGCTCCCTGAGAAAATTTATTTCGCTCTTGCCAAAGATCCTCTAAAGAATATGAACGAATTAATGGCCAAAGCAGCCAATATAATGAATGTTGAGGAAACTAAGGCAGCGAAATAAGGCTCGGGCATAAAGTTTGTGGGCCAAATCGAAAAGAAGAAGCATAAGGAACACAAAGAGAAGAAAAATTCAAGGAAAAATAAGATTGGTGATAGGCCCATGAAATAAAACAATTACACTCCATTAACGATGGGCATTCACCATGTTTTAGAGGAAATTAAGCATAGTAAGGAGGTACGTTGGCCCAAGAAGCTAAGAGAACCTATTGGGAAGAGGTAGAAATCCAAATACTATGAATTTAAAAGGATCATGTTCATACTACAAATCATGCTCTGCAAAATGAGATAAAAACCCTCATTCGACGAGGAAATCAGAACAAGTTTATCGATCGACAGGACAATAAAGGAGCTCGGCATAGGTCAAAATCTCCATGCAAGCCCAGGGAAGAGAAGAAAAGAAATCATGAAGATGATCCCGACTTACCCAAAGAAACCCAAGAAACCGGAGCGTGAGGTATTTACACTTAGTTTTAATACCTTTTATTGTCAGATGATTACCGGAGGAGATGATGGAGGTGGAGATCACACTGCTGGGAGAAAATCTTACCTCAATGAGGCTATATCTTGTTTTTACATCCATAGGATCAATCTAGTCGAAGAAGATATACTAAGGAAGGTTAATAAAGAAAAAATAGTAATTGGGTTAATCTAGCCCATGATGACCCTTTGGTGATCAAATTTAGGTACTAGGACACAATCATTTCTAGGGTGTTGATTAACAATGGTAGATCAGCATATATCATGTTTTATTCATATTTTCAAAATCTAGATTCGAAGTTTAGTCAACTACATCCTTACCACAGGTATTGATCATTTTTCTATTGGAAAAGTTTATCCTTTTGGCACAATCAAGATGGAGGCACCCGTCCAGCAAGTGGGATAAAAAAAGTTCATTTCTTTATGATGGATAAGAATGTGCAGTCAGCCTACAATGTCATAAGGGGAAGAGTAGGATTGAAGAAGTCTGAAGCAGTTCCCTCAACAGTCCATCAGTGTTATAGTTCCCGACCAACGTTGGAGCAGGTGTGGTGAAAGGTGATAAAAAAGTAGCCCGAGAATTATATTACTCCTCTACCAAGAAAGAGGATCTGGAAGAAATAAAAAAGAAAACCACCACTTACCAAGTGGATATTACTGAGCCCAATAACATATATGAGGTCGAAACTTTAGATCCAAGAGAGGAGACATAGTTGGTAAAAGGAAAAATTATGGAAGAAACGGATAATATCATCATAGACAACGACAAGCCAGAGAAAATTACACAGTCGGAAAAATGCTAGACCCTATTCTTAAATAAGAGCTAGTGACGTTCCTGAGACAGATAAAGCACGTGTTCGCTTAGAGTCATGAGGACATGCCTGGGATTGATCCCCATTTCCTCTTCCATGAGATCAACGTCAACAAGTAAGCCAAGACATTAAAGAAAAGGCGTAGAGTATTTAGCCCCGAGAGGAACTAGGCTATCCAGGAGGAGGTTGAGAAACTTCAGAAAGCCTCATTCATTGAAGATGTGAAATATCCAGATTAGATGGCCAACGTTGTTATGGTCAGAAATAAAAATTTTAAATGGAAAATGTGTGTGGACTTCACAGATTTGAATAAAGCCTGCCCAATGGACCACTTTCCTTTACCTAGGATTGATAAATTTATTCATTCTACGTTAGGGAATGAACTATTGAGTTTTATGGATGCATATTTTGGTCATAATCATATTAAGTTGAAGCCCGAAGATAGGGAAAGAACTTCTTTCATTACTCCCCAAGGAACTTATTGCTATAATGTTATGCCATTTGGTTTAAAAATACACAAGATACTTACCAAAGGTTGGTGAACAAAGTCTTTGAGTAACAAATAGGAAAAAAACATGGAGGTATATGTAGATGACGTGCTGACAAAGAGTAAAAAATCATCAGATCATATTGCCGACCTTAGCCAAACCTTTGATCAGCTAGAGAAGCACCAGATGAAGTTGAATCCGACCAAGTACATATTCGGTGTCCAAGAAGGCATGTTTCTTGGGTACATAGTGAATTAGAAGGGAATTATTGATGCAAAAAACTAAACTAAAACTAATTAATTGATCACAGATAAAGTAAGTAAAATAAACAAGACACAAAAGATTTTAAAAGTGTTTCGGCTCAATGGAATAACCTACATCCACTATTATGTATTGACTGCCTTGAGTGTTTTTTCATTCCCTTGCAATGAGGGTGGTACAATGTATTTATATCCTAAGGGAGTCTTGATCGTTGTCATGTGAAAGGATCGAATGCCTTTATATGTTTGGCATTTACATCAATACGTAATGAAAATTAATTATATGAACTTTGTCACCTCATAGGCCATACGGGCTGTAAGATCGCTGGCCCTTAGTTGGCTGTACATAATGGATCTTCGGTAGTTTGTAAAGCTTCCTTGTGGGTTAGGCTTTTCCATCATGATGACTTGGAATTATGCCACATTGGATGACACTGCAATCTTGTAATTGGTCCACGTAGAGTGGTAAATTTTGGAATTAACAGAATCCCCCAATGTTTCATACTTTGAGTTGGTGCAAAATGTGGGATATTATGCTTTGGCAGTAGCTTAGGTTATTTGGTTGGCTTCAGAGCTTCCAGACTTATGAAATTGACTCACTTAATTGGCAGTTTTTGAGCGCGAATGACAATTTTATAAATATTTCAAATTTTATGGAATATTTATGGGGTATCTTTGTCTTTTCATCTGTCAGCCGCTGTAAATCCAGCTATCGTTCGCTTTAATCTTTGTCTTTTCTCTCCTGTTGAGGGTCATTGATTCCCCTCCATCTTTATTACTAAATGTGGTTTCACATATCTTCCCAATCCTCTGTGTTTGGAGTTTTGTCAATATTTTGACATTGTACCTGCAAGAGTGTCTCCTAACACATGGAGCGTTATAAATGAAGTTTATGGGTTAAATCAAATTTATGGAACCCATCTAGGTATTTCAAAAATTATGTTTTGTTATAAATGGGTAACTAGTGATACCACATTTTATTTGAAAACTAGGGCTGCTAGTAAAGCTTTGATAGTTAATCTCCCTAATTCTAATAGGGATTATTTTGATCATGGTGTTATTGTAAAAAATTGGCAACATATCCCTTTAGTTGGAGGTTCTAAATACGAAGGACCTAGATGTCTGCTCTTTGGCAATGGAATAGGTTGTTTTATGTTTTAGTAAATTTTCCCTATTTATATTTGATAAAATGTCATATTGACTATTGTTTTATAAATTGATTTGCAGTTGAGCGAAAAAGAAAGTGCCCCACATAGAGCGAAGTAAATTTGAGAGAGTTAAATTTTATCTGGGGTCTTCATAAGGTAGGTGATGAAGAGCATGTTGTAATACCCCGTATTTTTATAGCTTTTAAATTATGGGATTTATTAAATTTAATTGAGATAAATTAATTTAATTTTAATCCGGAATGTTGTTTTAAATATTTACTAGCGTGACGAGAGTTAGTAATTATTGGAAATTTGTTATTTATTGAATGTTACTGGATGAGTATAGTAATATATGAGATTTACTTTTATAATATTGTCAAGTGTGAATAAAATGATAATTATGGAAATTTAAGTTGGGACGCGCCTGTGTCGCGCCGGGAATAAATGTTGATTAATAAAAGTGAAATATTTTTAGTTATCTGTATGGCCGTTTTGAGTGCGCCAACGTGTCCGGAAGGGTCGAGATAGTCAAAAAAGTGTACCCGGGGGTTTAGTTTGAGTCTCAGGGCTATTTTAGGCTTAATTAGTACCCCAAGAGGGCATTTTGGTCATTTTACATTTTTGGGTAATTAAACCCACGAAATTTCAAGGGTTATATCAGATGTCTAAGGTTGCCTTCTAGGGTTAGAACAACCAACGACAAGTAACGTCCATAGGAGAGGGAAGGAGAGAGCTTCCAAAGCAATCCAAGGCCCGAAATCCATCCGTTTGCACCGCCTCCACCACCAACGCGTAGATCGCGAGATGGGGAACGCAACCACACCAAATTCGGCACCAAACCAGAACGTCAAAAATCCTAGGCAAGTGTTTATCTTGCTTATTTTCATTGATGCATCAATCATATTAGTTTAGGAATGATTAGGATGAGTTGTATGGTAGAAAAACCTCATTTGAGATAGGAAATTGCATGTAGGGATGATTTAAATGATATTCTGGAAACCCTTTTTCCATGTAGAGGATTAAACCACGAATTTATGATGTTTTATGAGAAGGAAATTCTGGAAAAGATGTGTTAGAACCATGTTTAAGAGATTTCTAGGGTTCTTGATATTTACATGAATTTTTGGTTGTTAATCCATGTTTAGTGACGGAAACTTACATGCTTTACGTAGAAGATACATAATATGATGATATAATGTTAGTAGGATAAATTCTGGGACGATTAGAAATGAAAAATATGGAATTGGTTGAGGTTAGAGGATGAAACCCGTAACTGCAAAACTGCAGGATTCGCAATACCTGCTTGATCGATCGATCGAGCCTTGAGCTTCGATCGATCGATGGTTCGATCGATCGAGCCCCAGACCTCGATTGATCGACCCCTCCTGGCAGACTCATGTTTTCCCTTCTTAATTAGTTGAAATTCACTTTAATGAGGAATAATTCATGGACACCCTTATCAATATGTTTTGAGAGATAAAAAGGACCAGTAGGGTATATGAATAAGTTTTGGGACCTTTAAGGTTAGACGAGAGTTGTATCCTTGGGGAGATTTCATATATAAGAAACGATAAAACTACGTATTTAAAGTGAGAAGATTACGTAAAATAGTTACAAAATAGAATAGATGAATACCTACTGAATTTTTATAGGTGGGAGGATAAAACCATGAGAGTTATGTAGTAAGTTGGAATAATACCGAATCAAGGTTAGAAACGGACTGTTACATGTGATAACAAATAATGAGATATGAGAAATAATGTCGTAAGTATGGGATTTGAGAATATACCCAATATTGATATGGTAATATTCGTATAGTTATATGATTGTTTATGTATGTGTTAATACAGTTCGAGAGTGATTCCGAACTTGCATTTCCCTTAGTACGAGTGATACGGGGATTGGATAGCAGAGTATGCCCGCACCATAATTTTTATGTGGGGTGCTGTTAGAATATATATATTATACGAGTATTTAATATATATATATGAACTTCTGAAATTTGGGAAACTGCCTACTGTGTTATGGTAAGTAAGACATGTGTAATGACTCAAATTGGAAATACTTGTTTTGAAAAGTATAATATGACATTGAAAAACTTTATGAATCAATACAGTTAAAACGAGCATTTTGTACTAAATGAAATTATCCTTTTAAACCATGATGTTGTTAAATCTTAAATCTTGAGAGTCACCTAAGATATGTTAAATCCTTGGAGAAAGATAGTGTGATATATGATGAGATAAACCATTGGGAAGGTTAGTGCGATAGGAGTGCACATTAGAAGAGAGGTGAGAATTTCTCAAGAGAGTGTCGCACTGATATGTTGTTGCATTGGCCTTTAATCAATTTAAATACTTGCTAAAAGAATTTTTAAATCATATACACTATCGGGCTCTGACCCGTTTCCATTTCTCTTTCTCTCTTGTATATATATGTATGTATTACAGGTGCCCAACCACAGGGGCGTCTTGCATAGGATCCTTTGGATGGAATGCGCTGTAGCTTTTGTGGGAGTTGCAGGCCATTGTTTAGACCACCTCATTGTTGACTCTACTTCTAGTTCAGCTTTATCCAGTGGGGGCATGTGTCGCCCTTTTTCCATTATTTAGTTGATATTGTCAGAGATTGTAATTCTTTTAATTTCAGTATCTTTATTTCGGGATTGTTAATGTCAGGATGTTTTCCTTAGTATTTTAATGTTTGGATTTATTATTGTTGGGTAAACTCTTGAATGTTCATTTTATTCTTCTACTTATTGTGTGACTCTTTAGACGTTAATGGTTTAAGGCTTTATAATCGGATTTAATAAAATGAGTAAAGGTTCAAATGGTTTTGACACTTAGCTTAATTAATTAGGGTGTTTAAATTGGAAAAGTTTTATTTTTCGACAGTGATGCTGAGAATGAACCAACTGTTCACCTTGAATTAATTTAATAAAGGAGTGATCGCCCGGTATTTAATTAGGCAGGGTGTCATAGGTGGTATCAGAGCATCAGGTTCTAGTGTCCTTAGGATCTGTACGGCTTATTATGCTTTCAGTGTTGCTTTGTTTGTTATAGAGCCCTATGTTTAGGATTGTCGATTCCTTTGACGAGATTTCGTTCTCCTACTATAATTTTTATACATTAGTGAATTCTAATTTCGTTCGGATGTGTGCGTGTGCCGAGCGATGACGGATGTCAGAAGAGGACCGTTAGGCGTATATCAGGAGGCAGGGCTCAGTTGAGATTATAAAATATATCCGAGGATGATGACCGTAGTTGAGGTCACCTCCTTTGTGGCACGAGAAGCCAAGACTAGAAAGGTGACTAAGGCGCAACAATGATTTCCAAATGCTGTTATAGTCAAATGAGGTGCAAGGGTAAACTTACCCAACATATTACAAAAACGTGTAGAGACTGTCAGTGGGAAATTCAAAAAAAAAATGCGAAAATTGTTTGTGTTTACCAAAGGAGGTAAAGTATCCAAAGGTTTAGATATAGGACGGAGTGTGGCAAACTGAAAGTGAAAATTTAGAGAAAATTTTCTTAGCTTTCGGGGTGAAGTTATAATGGTTGGAGCCAACCACCAATTTTAGAAGTGAAATGCTATGCCTATAGGAGAACTTTAGGTACAATGTTGACCGTATGTTCCTTCCTCAACTGTTCGGGTGAGAAGCAAACGTGGTTCTAAACTCATCGCAGGAGGGCATGACAGAAGTCCAATTGTGGATATGAATCCTAATCATTAGCAAATTTTGTATCGAAAGATGTAGATACGAGTGGAGGAAACGACTCCAAGTGGGAGACCAACTCGTAATAATAATTGATAATACTCGAGGAGGAAATTCTGATGGACGGTTGATTCAGAGGTTGACAATGTTGTATTTTGTCAATAAAGATGATAATGCTCCTTGTGTGGGAAGCTTAAAGGAATCGAAGAAGTTAGTCGAGAATAAGACTGAATACGAGGGTGGTAGTGTAACACCACAAAGGGATGTGGATACACATCGGGGGACCCATTTAAAGGCTTCAGATAGTTAAATTCTTACCAATTGATGGTAAATTAAGTAAGTACTATTATAGATAGTAACATGATCTGTATGGCCTAAAAAAAAGCTAAGGGAACAACCGGGATGGCTAACATGAATCGGATTTACTAAAGTCCGAGAGAAGGACAATCCTAACCTGGTTAGTAGGACAGGTGATAAGTGGATTATGTGTTGAGGTATTTTGTACTGAGTGAGATCGCTCGCGATAATATGTTCCAAAGTGAGAAAAAGGACAAGAATACGGTGCCTAGTAAAAGACAACGATTAAAGTAATTTTGTTTGATTTGAGTAGACGTGTTACGTTCGGAAACCATTTGCGCAGCCAAGACGATTGACAAGGTAGAAGTGTAAGTTGTATCCTCAGAGGATGCGGCATGTTTATGTAACACGAGCGAGTCACCATATTTTGTTCATTGCTAGATTAGCATGTGAGACGAGTTCAATGCATATAGTTATAAATGTTACCATTATGTGAGTATTTTTCCCTAGCGTAGAGGGATTTTTCTTTGGTGCTATCCGCGGAGGATGAATGTGTATATTAATAGTGTTTTGTACTTTATTGAGGCTACTCGTTGTAGTGATGCGATATACGAGTATGATATTATCTTTCTTAAAACATTATAGAAATGGTTAGTACGATAGTGGGCATTTATTGCAAGGCTATCGGAGTGGTTGCATTAGCGCAGCATGTTTTATGTTTGTTTTGGCGAGGCTTTACCTGTAAGAAGGTTGGACTCGCACTTATCTTATCTATCCTAGAGACTTCGGAGGAGATAGTGGGCTGGAGATATTCGATGCCAAAGTATGTATGGACTTTGTCAGTATAATTCTGTATGTATCGGGATTTACCATTGAGCGAAAATATTTGACTCAGTATTATGTTTAGCACTCCGGACTTAGTGATAGGAAAAGTGCATTGTTATATTTATCCTTTAGAGATGTGGGAGTTAATATTTATACCCCTATTATTAGGGAAAGGAAGTTCGAGAGGTTTATTGAATGCTATTACCACCAACCTATACTAAACAATAGTGGAATTAGTGAAACGTTCTTTGTTAAGCATAATTACGGGAGAAATTATAACTTTTCTATCAAGGGACGGAATAAAGGGGTATATGATATGGACGGAGGACCTAACGGATTTCGATAACCGACAATGCTAGGTAGTAGTGTATCGGGGGGGTTCTTTGTTTGTATTTCGCTTTGCGATACATCCCACGCATGAAACTTAGCATAAGGTTGGAAATAGGGAGACGTTTGGTCACTATTCCATGAGTTCGGTACCCTGGTCGAAATGGGAGCAAGTAATTATGTATGTAAGTTAGAAGTTGAATTTTGATTTAAATCCATTGGAGCCGGTTGTGTGGTAAGAAAGCATTGAAATTTTTACTTTGTCACCACGAGTTAAGGGGGCGAAATGATAATAAGGAAGATTTAAAAATTTTATTTTTAGGGTGATTAAAGTGTTGTAATCACGCTGCAAGCACCAGGGAAAACAAAGAATTTGTTTATTAGTATGGAGTGTATGTGATGCTTACGCTAGTATGCCCGGTTTATAGGGTGTGTAGACATCCTGGTTAACTGATGTTAAAACTCATCCGAGATGAAGGGGCATGGCAATGGACGTGTGGAAAATGTGTTTGTGAGGCTAACAGAACGAAGTGGAAGTGATATAGTCGATTAAATGTCACATGAGGGGCGATAATCCATACATAGGTGTGCAATTAGAATAGCACACCCAAATTTGAATTGAAAGATTGTGGGAAGCCATTTAAGAAGAGTATTCCTTGAATGGAGCAGAATTAAATGAGTATGAAGAACACTCGGAGCAGAAATTGTTAGTAATCAAATGTGAGAGCGACTCACACATATAAAGAGTGATGATGTTAGTACGGTATAAGAGGTCCAGAAGTACGCTTCGTGAAGAGAAGATCACGGGTGGAATCTCCGGCATACACCAAGGAATTTTGTGTTTATCTACAATTGTTGAAATTGAAAGAGGTCGGTAAAGTCGGTACAGTCCTTGGATGGGTTGCCATCCTCAAAACAAGATCAAGGGTTCGTCCCGAACATGTGAATTAAGCCACCGAGAAGGAAGTGATTGATATTCCTTTGGGCTGGTTTACAATATTAACTAGTATGACCCAGACTTCCTTTGAAAGGAAGGTCGCGCCAATGCATGGTTCGGCGCAGTATAAATTTCCGAATCAGGATGAGATTGGTGAATCCCACCTTTGATATGGAATTTCAAGAACCAACAAAGATAAGGTTTCGTTTCGAGTAGGATGTATCACCCTTATCCAGGGAATAGGCGCATGGTGATTAAAGATTTGGGGAGCTACATGAAGGAGATTTTGGAATCTTGATATGATGATTTCGGGAATGCTCTGTAGAAGCACTCGTACCTGTTTGTCGCTTACGAGGTACTTATTTAGATTTTGTTATGGAAGAACCTCGATTATTCTCCTTCCGTATGCTTAGAGGTGAGTAGATAATCAGGGTTTTTGGATCGGTCGAGAGAACATCCGATAACTGTGGTAGAATTCCACGACTATTTTAGGCGAGCAAGAGTAATCAAATGTTCATATAATTTTCTCAGAATGGGAGTTTTGTATATGAATAAATCTGAGTATTTGTCATGTAGTGAAGTGCGGCGTCCTAATGATAGTGAGATAATGAAATTTATAACGTATAGGCGTGACCTATGCGAATGTTATCGGTTGGGAGCACAATGTGAAGTGTCTCCAATGAGAATGTAAAACAATGTTGCTGTGAAGAAAGGGCTATAGTGATTGAGCGCCGTAATGTGTAGTTAGTTTGTGTACGGAAAAGGATATCCAGAATTGTGCTACCTGATAGGCCTTATTTTCCGAATTTCGGGACGAAATTCCGTTATTAGGGGGGAAGTATGTAATACCCCGTATTTTTATAGCTTTTAAATTATGGGATTTATTAAATTTAATTGAGATAAATTAATTTAATTTTAATCCGGAATGTTGTTTTAAATATTTACTAGCATGACGAGAGTTAGTAATTATTGAAAATTTGTTATTTGTTGAATGTTACTGGATGAGTATAGTAATATATGAGATTTACTTTTATAATATTGTCAAGTGTGAATAAAATGACAATTATGGAAATTTAAGTCGGGACGCGCCTATGTCGCATCGGGAATAAATGTTGATTAATAAAAGTGAAATATTTTTAGTTATCCGTATGGTCGTTTTGAGTGCGCCAACGTGTCCGAAAGGGTCAAGATAGTCAAAAAAGTGTACCCGGGGGTTTAGTTTGAGTCTCAGGGCTATTTTAGGCTTAATTAGTACCCCGGGAGGGCATTTTGGTCATTTTACATTTTTGGGTAATTAAACCCACGAAATTTCAAGGGTTATATCAGATGTCTAAGGTTGCCTTCTAGGGTTAGAACAACCAAAGACAAGTGACGGCTATAGGAGAGGGAAGGAGAGAGCTTCCAAAGCAATCCAAGGCCCGAAATCCATCCGTTTGCACCACCTCCACCACCAACGCATAGATCGCGAGATGGGGAACACAACCACTCCAAATTCGACACCAAACCAGAAGGTTGAAAATCCCAGGCAAGTGTTTATCTTGCTTATTTTCTTTGATGCATCACTCATATTAGTTTAGGAATGATTAGGATGAGTTGTATGGAAGAAAAACCCCATTTGAGATAGGAAATTGCATGTAGGGATGATTTAAATGATATTCTGGAAACCCTTTTTCCATGTAGAGGATTAAACCATGAATTTATGATGTTTTATAAGAAGGAAATCCTGGAAAAGATGTGTTAGAACCATGTTTAAGATATTTCTAGGGTTCTTGATATTTATATGAATTTTGGGTTGTTAATCCATGTTTAGTGACGGAAACTTACATGCTTTACGTAGAAGATACATAATATGATGATATAATGTTAGTAGTATAAATTCTGGGATGATTAGGAATGAAAAATATGGAATTGGTTGAGGTTATAGGATGAAACCCGTAACTGCAAAACTGCAGGATTCGCAATACCTGCTTGATCGATCGATCGAGCCTTGAGCTTCGATCGATCGATGGTTCGATCGATCGAGCCCCAGACCTCGATTGATCGACCCCTCTTGGCAGACTCATGTTTTCCCTTCTTAATTAGTTGAAATTCACTTTAATGAGGAATAATTCATGGACACCCTTATCAATATGTTTTGAGAGATAAAAAGGACCAGTAGGGTATATGAATAAGTTTTGGGACCTTTAAGGTTAGACGAGAGTTGTATCCTTGGGGAGATTTCATATATAAGAAACGATAAAACTACGTATTTAAAGTGAGAAGATTATGTAAAATAGTTACGAAAGAGAATAGATGAATACCTACTGAATTTTTATAGGTGGGAGGATAAAACCATGAGAGTTATGTAGTAAGTTGGAATAATACCGAATCAAGGTTAGAAACGGACTGTTACATGTGATAACAAATAATGAGATATGAGAAATAATGTCGTAAGTATGGGATTTGAGAATATACCCAATATTGATAAGGTAATATTAGTATAGTTATATGATTGTTTATGTATGTGTTAATACAGTTCGAGAGTGATTCCGAACTTGTATTTCCCTTAGTACGAGTGATACGGGGATTGGATAGCAGAGTATGCCCGCACCATAATTTTTATGTGGGGTGCTATTAGAATATATATATTATACGAGTATTTAATATATATATGAACTTCTGAAATTTGGGAAACTGCCTACTGTGTTATGGTAAGTAAGACATGTGTAATGACTCAAATTGGAAATACTTGTTTTGAAAAGTATAATATGACATTGAAAAACTTTATGAATCAATACAGTTAAAACGAGCGTTTTGTACTAAATGAAATTATCCTTTTGAACCATGATGTTGTTAAATCTTAAATCTTGAGAGTCACCTAAGATATGTTAAATCCTTGGAGAAAGATAGTGTGATATATGATGAGATAAACCATTGGGAAGGTTAGTGCGATAGGAGTGCACATTAGAAGAAAGGTGAGAATTTCTCAAGAGAGTGTCGCACTGATATATTGTTGCATTGGCCTGTAATTAATTTAAATACTTGCTAGACGAATTTTTAAATCATATACACTATCGGGCTCTGACCCATTTCCATTTATCTTTCTCTCTTGTATATATATGTATGTATTACAGGTGCCCAGCCACAGGGGCGTCTTGCATAGGATCCTTTGGATGGAACGTGCTGTAGCTTTTGTGGGAGTTGCTGTAACACCCCGTATTTTTGTGCATTTAATATTTAATTAATTCGGGATTTTAAATTACTAGTGTATTGTAATTTTAATTGAATTAATTATGACAATATATTTATTTAAATATTAATCGGGAAGTGAATGGTTAATGTTTAGGGAAATTTATTTACTAAGTGAACAGTAATAATTTAATTACGTCATTTCGGGTATTAATGACAAGGTATGCACTTATCCCAACCGGGAGTCGGTATAGACTAAATGGGGTGTGAGATAAGGATTTTTATAAATTAATTCGGATGTCAATTCTGAGTGCACGGTTGAGTTCAGATGGGTCGAGATAGTCAGAAAAGAGTACCCGGGGGTAGTAATTGGGTCTCGGGGTATTTTTGGGCAGAGTCGGGCCCACACGGGGTGAGTTGGGCCACTTTAATTTAGCCCATTAGGCAAAAAAAGGGATTTGTGTTTTTAAAACTAAACCTAAGAAAAGGAAAATGGGCAGCCAACATTATTCTAACCTAGGGTTTGAGAGGGAGATTGGGGGAAAACAATCAAAAGGCAAATTGGAGGTTATTAGAGCCAAATTAAGGGATGTCGACGACGGATCAGACCCTACGAACAATTCCAGGCAAGTGGTTAACTGTTTTTACTTCTAAATTGTGATATCCAATTCATATTTTAGTGATGTGTATACTAAAATTCGTTTTGGGTGTAAATGGGTACAAAATGGGTTTTTGTTTATGGGACACTTGAATGAGATCTAAAGTAAGATTTAGATAGGTAATTGATATCTGAATATGTATATATGATTTGAATGAGAAATCCAGAACATAAAAGAGTAGAAATTAAATCTGGAAATTGGATTGTAAAACAGATAATTAAATTTTTGTGGAGATAGACCCATTTCGAAAATCGTGAGATAAGTAGATAAATTGATTATCCTAAGGTCCCTGGATGTGTAGGATGTGGAATAACTATGTTTATGTGGTGGGATAATGTGCTTTGAGGTTTAGACTTTGGATTAAAAACCTTAATTTTCGTTAATGGTGAAATTCAGCAAGGAAGGAGAGCTGGAACGAAGGGATCGATCGATCGATCGGGGGGGCATCGATCGATCGACGATGGTTAATTCTGGGCAGTTCGGCCTGTGTGTGAGATAAGGGGGAAATTAACTATATATTAATTTTCATACATTAATTAGTGTTATATAATTATGAAATACATATTCCTAGTAATTATGGAGAATAGTAATTGGGACTAGGAGCAATTTATGTGGGGAAACTCTATGGAGGAAATTGAGGGATGTTATTCCAAAATAGGGAGATACGGATCAAGTGAGTGAGTCCGGGTATATTGGCTAAGCGACGCCAAGGTAGTGAATTAAGGTTGGAGATAAACTAATTAATTTAGAGTCGGAATATAGACTCGGGAACATATTAAGTTACGGGCCAAGTGAGCGAGTTCGGGTAAAATGGTTGTGCGACACCAAGTATTAAATTAATTAATGAGCAATTAATTAAAGTAGAGTCGGACTGTAGACTCGGGAAAGTGGTAAATTAATTAATGTGCAATTAATTAGCTAGATTTGGGCTGTAGGCTCGGGAAGGAAATAAATTAATTAGTGTGTAAATTAATTTAAATAGAGTCGGACCACAGACTCGGATTGGTATTAAATTGATAATTGTGCTAATTATATAATTAGAGTCGGATTGTAGACTCGGGAAGGTATTAAATCAATAGGTGGGTAATTAATTTAATTAGAGTCGGATGGTAGACTCAGGGAGGTAATAAGTTAATTTAGGTGATATTAAATTAAATAAGGGTCGAGGTATAGACTCGGGCTATCATTATAGAAATTAATTGGGTGAAATCAATTAAATGAAAGTCGGACCATAGACTTGGATTGGTATTAATTAATTAAGTGTGTAAATTAATTAACACAGAGTCGGACCATAGACTCGGGGAAAGTATTACATTAATTAATGTGGGAATTAATTAAATTAGAGTCAGACCATAGATTCAGGATAATAATAATATAATAAGTGAGAAAACTTATTTGGTCGAGTCAGGCAAAAGACTCGGGATTTCAGGCTAGTGTTTCGGGTTGTGAGTACATGGTAAATCCGAGGTTTATTTTATATATATATACGGTGTAGTGATAGTATATATATATATGTGTATATATTGTGTGTGCTACTAAATATCAGTGATTAGATATTTATTAAATTATATGCTCTAGTGCTATCAAGGGAGGTTGCGCGATGTGAGTGAATCCCCTAGCTTGAGGAGTAGGGTGAGTATATCCCCAGGTCATAGCGTCCGTTATATGGGTGAGGGGCTTATCTCACTTTCAGGGAAGGAATATGAGCGCCTCCACTTCGTTTTGTTTTGAACCAGGTTGGTGAGCGAATCCAACTTGGGTAACTAGGTAAAGTGAGCACACCTAGTGAGATGGCACTTGAGAGGGAATCATCCAGTGAGGGTATACTCGGAAGGATGGGTATACGTATTATATATGTGTGGATGTTTTAGTAAGATACATATAATATGATAGTGAATATTATATGTAGGTAATAATACAGTGTGTGATGTATTTATTTTATATAACTCGGGCTACAGTTATATTCTGTTAATTTATGAGAAATAAATTAAGTTAATCATATGTGGGAATAATACAGTGTGTGATGTATTTAATTAATATAACTTATGCTATGGTTATATGCTATTAATTAAGAAGGAATTAATTAAGTTAATTGTGAAATAACTTATAATTCAAGGATCATTATACTCGGGTTAGAGTAGTATAACAAGGGAAGGTTATACCAGGACTAGTTGGACGGGGTAGTACAACTAGGTGGGGTTAAGGTAACCGGTAGGTGTGCACAATAGTGGAGGGATGAGAATGTCCACAAGGGAGTGCGACACTAACTTAAATATGAAGCGCATTCATGCATTTTAATTACTGCAGTTAATTCACTTGCTAAATGTTTTCAAAATGTCTTGGGTTCTAACCCCTTGTTATAAAACTATTTTCAAAACCTTTTAGGTGTCCATCCACAGGGACGCCAAGATTGATATTCTATTCCAGGTACACGGAGCTGCGGCATATGTGGATGCTAGCAGGAGTTTGAATTAGACGTATCATTCATTCATTCCTATAGTAGGAATCTTATATCAGTTTCAGTTTTATTTAGGGCTTGTCGCCCAGACTTCTCTGTACAGTTTTTCAGGTGTAATTTATTCAGGTGTTGAATATTTGTATTGGATTATTTATTTGGTGGCCGGTGATTCATTCGGCAAGTTGTGTAATTATTATTCTATTTACTTTCATTCAGTTGTGTGAATGGTTTACATTAATTCCGCATGTACTGTTCTTGTTAATTAAAAAGTTAAAATTGGCACCAGCTTTTGGAATACTAGGTGGTTAGTAAGTTTTAAAAAGTTTTCGACAGTGATGCTAAGGATGAACCAACTGGGATTCCTGTTTTAATTTGGTATAGGACTGATCACCCGGTATTTTATTAGGCGGGGTGTCACAGATGGTATCAGAGCATCAGGTTCTAGTGTCCTTAGGATCTTTACGGCTTTTCACATTTCTGCTTGACAATCTTTGATATAGAGCCCTATTATAGGATTGTTGTATTCTCATACGTATGCGCATATACGTTCTTCTGCGAAATTCTTATTTGTGAGTGAACTCATACAATTCGATTCTCATTCCAGATGATGCCCAGGAGGGAGAGAACAGTTTGGGCAGCAGGGGGAGATGAGACGAGGGAGGCTCGTTAGGAGCAAGAGCTACCACAGCAACGACCATAGATGATTTTGGCAGCATAGGTCACTGAAAGAGTGACACAGGCAGTTGGAGCAACAGTGGTCACAACGGCAAGGTACTTTCCACGGGATCCGCCACAAGTGTTAGTGGCGCCGGATGTTCAGACTCACGCGGGGTCGTCGGGATGTAAACAAGAAAGAGAGGTTATCTTAGCGGGAACCCACCAGAGTTGCAAGGGGGTTCAGGTGTAGTACTAGCGTGTCAAGGAAGAGAGGTATCTAGCGCCTCCTACGCATAGGAGATTGCGATGGGGTGCGGAAGTAAATGCTAACCACTTTTAGTTGGTGGGAGCGATGCTACAGTGGTGGGAGTTGATCACCACAGTTGAGGAAAGGAACACACTAGCTATTGCAGAGTTTTGGGTGCGGTTCGACTGCAAGTATTTTCCCCCCAGCGGTTGAGACCGAAATGAGGAGAAAATTTTGTGAGGTGACTCAAAGGGAGACCGTTCAGTGGCCGATTACGAGGAAGGTTTCACTCGTTGGAAAATTTTTTACCGGATGATGGTAAGCGAGGAAAAGAGAAAGAAAGCAAAGTTTATGGATGGGTTAGTCTGGAGAATCAGACAACATTTAATTGATAATTCCGCATTAGTAGATTATACTGATGTCATTAACGCAACACTCTGGCACTGTTGGGAATATCGCTTCCACGTGAAAGGAAGCGGGAAGGGAGTGGGGATTAACCAGTCGGATGAGGCAGAAGGGAACAATACCAGTGGGGTATCCCAACAGAAGACTGGGTTAGATCAGGGGCAGGATTTCCGGTAAGGAAATCATGCCAAACGATCTAGAACTGGAGACTATCGACGGGATGGCCAGAAATTCCAACAAGGTTGGCATGGAAAGGAGCAGTGGCAGGGGGAACATATTAGAAAGTGTTTCGTTTGTGGGAAAAGCGAGACACATGAAGGGATATTGCCTTAAGCGAGGAAGGGGTCAACTACAGGACGAGGTCCTGGATGTACATCCACTAAAGCAAGTCATTTGTGCATTCGGGCAGGGAGAAGATGTTCCAGAACTCGAGAACCAGCCGTTGCAGCTGGAGTATGGAAGTAATTATTTTACCCTAGGGGCGTGGGGTATATTGTTGAGTGACAAGGAGGATGTCACAGTATAAGACTTATTTTTCACTAGAGTTCGCAGGTGAGTCGAACTTAGTGGGTGCGTTGGCAGTAGCAGCCATAGCATGTGGGTAAACCTTCCGTAGGGTAGCGGAGTTCCTTAGTATTCTTCATGGGAGAGTGGAGGCGTACACTGAGTGATTGGTCAAATTATGCGAGGAATGACTACTTTCGTGAATTATGGGAGTAGGGTTGATGATACTTTTTAAACATCGGCTGGATAGCGATGGAATTTAACTATTGTGGATAGTGGAGTTAAGTTTTGGGTGTCCGCGACACCAGGGTATGGTTGGTACTAGGTATCACCGGAGAGGGCGTATAGCCTATATATATGTGGATGTATATATGTTGTATTGCACAGTGCGATGGCACATAGTGAGGTTTTGTGTCCTCACATTTTATCCCTGTAAGTGGGGATGTTTAATGAAGTGAATCAGGGTGGTTGAATTGATTTTCGAGCAAAGAGAGATAGCTCGGGGTTTATTTTGCGCAAGGACTAGTGGTAGTAAGGGCGCGGTATTTTGTTGTCTTTGGTAGCATAAGGGTAAGCGTATATTCTTTTGTGTTGAGAGATAAGTATTTATGGGGAGATAGTTGGACGTAGCTTGGGTTGAGTACCCGGACAGTAATTATATAAGTAAATATATGTATATGTGATATGACTACGGGTTCGAAGTTATATTACGGGTTACGACTAGCACAGTCGGGTAACTTTCGTGCGATAGAGCGCGGGGATAGGGTGTATGGGCATCCGGGTTAATTAAGGCAAAATTTTGTGCGGTTAAGCACGGGTATAGGGTGTATGGGCGCCCTGGTAAAGTTAAATGCATACTTGTGTAACGTATGGTTAGAATCGGATGGGATAGATATAGCGGGCTTGGAGACACTTGACTAGTGAGTAATATGTGAATACTGGAACACTAGGTTTATCTTAATTTCGAGGACGAAATTCTTTTGTAAGGGGGGAAGTATGTAACACCCCGTATTTTTGTGCATTTAATATTTAATTAATTCGGGATTTTAAATTACTAGTGTATTGTAATTTTAATTGAATTAATTATGACAATATATTTATTTAAATATTAATCGGGAAGTGAATGGTTAATGTTTAGGGAAATTTATTTACTAAGTGAACAGTAATAATTTAATTACGTCATTTCGGGTATTAATGACAAGGTATGCACTTATCCCAACCGGGAGTCGGTATACACTAAATGGGGTGTGAGATAAGGATTTTTATAAATTAATTCGGATGTCAATTGTGAGTGCGCGGTTGAGTTCGGATGGGTCGAGATAGTCAGAAAAGAGTACCCGGGGGTAGTAATTAGGTCTCGGGGTATTTTTGGGCATAGTCGGGCCCACACGGGGTGAGTTGGGCCACTTTAATTTAGCCCATTAGGCAAAAAACGGGAATTGTATTTTTAAAACTAAAGCTAAGAAAAAGAAAATGGGCAGCCAACATTATTCTAACCTAGGGTTTGAGAGGGAGATTGGGGGAAAACAATCAAAAGGCAAATTGGAGGTTATTGGAGCCAAATTAAGGGATGTCGACGACGGATCAGACCCTACGAACAATTCCAGGCAAGTGGTTAACTGTTTTTACTTCTAAATTGTGATATCCAATTCATATTTTAGTGATGTGTATACTAAAATTCGTTTTGGGTGTAAATTGGTACAAAATGGGTTTTTGTTTATGGGACACTTGAATGAGATTTAAAGTAAGATTTAGATAGGTAATTGATATCTGAATATGTATATATGATTTGAATGAGAAATCCAGAACATAAAAGAGTAGAAATTAAATCTGGAAATTGGATTGTAAAATAGATAATTAAATTTTTGTGGAGATAGACCCATTTCGAAAATCATGAGATAAGTAGATAAATTGATTATCCTAAGGTCCCTGGATGTGTAGGATGTGGAATAACTATGTTTATGAGGTGGGATAATGTGATTTGAGGTTTAGACTTTGGATTAAAAACCTTAATTTTCGTTAATGGTGAAATTCGGCAAGGAAGGAGAGCTGGAACGAAGGGATCGATCGATCGATCGGGGGGGCATCGATCGATCGACGATGGTTAATTCTGGGCAGTTCGGCCTGTGTGTGAGATAAGGGGGAAATTAATTATATAATAATTTTCATACATTAATTAGTGTTATATAATTATGAAATACATATTCCTAGTAATTATGGAGAATAGTAATTGGGACTAGGAGCAATTTATGTGGGGAAACTCTATGGAGGAAATTGAGGGATGTTATTCCAAAATAGGGAGATACGGATCAAGTGAGTGAGTCTGGGTATATTGGCTAAGCGACGCCAAGGTAGTGAATTAAGGTTGGAGATAAAATAATTAATTTAGAGTCGGAATATAGACTCGGGAACATATTAAGTTACGGGCCAAGTGAGCGAGTTCGGGTAAAATGGTTGTGCGACACCAAGTATTAAATTAATTAATGAGCAATTAATTAAAGTAGAGTCGGACTGTAGACTCGGGAAAGTGGTAAATTAATTAATGTGCAATTAATTAGCTAGAGTTGGGCTGTAGGCTCGGGAAGGAAATAAATTAATTAGTGTGTAAATTAATTTAAATAGAGTCGGACCACAGACTCGGATTGGTATTAAATTGATAATTGTGCTAATTATATAATTAGAGTCGGATTGTAGACTCGGGAAGGTATTAAATTAATAGGTGGGTAATTAATTTAATTAGAGTCGGATGGTAGACTCAGGGAGGTAATAAGTTAATTTAGGTGATATTAAATTAAATAAGGGTCGAGGTATAGACTCGGGCTATCATTATAGAAATTAATTGGGTGAAATCAATTAAATGAAAGTCGGACCATAGACTTGGATTGGTATTAATTAATTAAGTGTGTAAATTAATTAACACAGAGTCGGACCATAGACTCGGGAAAGTATTACATTAATTAATGTGAGAATTAATTAAATTAGAGTCAGACCATAGATTCGGGATAATAATAATATAATAAGTGACAAAACTTATTTGGTCGAGTCAGGCAAGAGACTCGCGATTTCAGGCTAGTGTTTCGGGTTGTGAGTACACGGTAAAGCCGGGGTTTATTTTATATATATATACGGTGTAGTGATAGTATATATATATGTGTATATATTGTGTGTGCTACTAAATATCAGTGATTAGATATTTATTAAATTATATGCTCTAGTGCTATCAACGGAGGTTGCGCGATGTGGGTGAATCCCTTAGCTTGAGGAGTAGGGTGAGTATATCCCCAGGTCATAGCGTCCGTTATATGGGTGAGGGGCTTATCTCACTTTCAGGGAAGGAATATGAGCGCCTCCACTTCGTTTTGTTTTGAACTAGGTTGGTGAGCGAATCCAACTTGGGTAACTAGGTAAAGTGAGCACACCTAGTGAGATGGCACTTGAGAGGGAATCATCCAGTGAGGGTATACTCGGAAGGATGGGTACACGTATTATATATGTGTGGATGTTTTAGTAAGATACATATAATATGATAGTGAATATTATATGTAGGTAATAATACAGTGTGTGATGTATTTATTTTATATAACTCGGGCTATAGTTATATTCTGTTAATTTATGAGGAATAAATTAAGTTAATCATATGTGGGAATAATACAGTGTGTGATGTATTTAATTAATATAACTTATGCTATGGTTATATGCTATTAATTAAGAAGGAATTAATTAAGTTAATTGTGAAATAACTTATAATTCAAGGATCATTATACTCGGGTTAGAGTAGTATAACAAGGGAAGGTTATACCAGGACTAGTTGGACGGGGTAGTACAACTAGGTGGGGTTAAGGTAACCGGTAGGTGTGCACAATAGTGGAGGGGTGAGAATGTCCAGAAGGGAGTGCGACACTAACTTAAATATGAAGCGCATTCATGCATTTTAATTACTGCAGTTAATTCACTTGCTAAATGTTTTCAAAATGTCTTGGGTTCTAACCCCTTGCTATAAAACTATTTTCAAAACCTTTTAGGTGTCCAGCCACAGGGACGCCAAGATTGATATTCTATTCCAGGTACACGGAGCTGCGACATATGTGGATGCTAGCAGGAGTTTGAATTAGACGTATCATTCATTCATTCCTAAAGTAGGAATCTTATATCAGTTTCAGTTTTATTTAGGGCTTGTCGCCCAGACTTCTCAGTACAGTTTTTCAGGTGTAATTTATTCAGGTGTTGAATATTTGTATTGGATTATTTATTTGGTGGCCAGTGATTCATTCGGCAAGTTGTGTAATTATTATTCTATTTACTTTCATTCAGTTGTGTGAATGGTTTACATTAATTCCGCATGTACTGTTCTTGTTAATTAAAAAGTTAAAATTGGCACCAGCTTTTGGAATACTAGGTGGTTAGTAAGTTTTAAAAAGTTTTCGACAGTGATGCTAAGGATGAACCAACTGGGATTCCTGTTTTAATTTGGTATAGGACTGATCACCCGGTATTTTATTAGGCGGGGTGTCACAGATGGTATCAGAGCATCAGGTTCTAGTGTCCTTAGGATCTGTACGGATTTTCACGTTTCTGCTTGACAATCTTTGATATAGAGACCTATTATAGGATTGTTGTATTCTCATACGTATGCGCATATATGTTCTTCTGCGAAATTCTTATTTGTGAGTGAACTCATACAATTCGATTCTCATTCCAGATGACGCCCAGGAGGGAGAGAACAGTTAGGGCAGCAGGGGGAGATGAGACGGGGGAGGCTCGTTAGGAGAAAGAGCTACCACAGCAACGACCATAGTTTATTTTGGCAGCATAGGTCACTGAAAGAGTGACACAGGCAGTTGGAGCAATGGTGGTCACAACGACAAGGTACTTTCCACGGGATCCGCCACAAGTGTTAGTGGCGCCGGATGTTCAGACTCACGCGGGGTCATCGAGATGGAAACAAGAAAGATAGGATATCTTAGCGGGAACCCACCAGAGTTGCGAGGGGGTTCAGGTGTAGTACTAGCGTGTCAAGGAAGAGAGGTATCTAGCGCCACCTACGCATAGGAGATTGAGATGGGGTGCGGAAGTAAATGCTAACCACTTTTAGTTGGTGGGAGCGATGCTACAGTGGTGGCAGTTGATCACCACAGTTGAGGAAATGAACACACTAGCTACTACAGAGTTTTGGGTGCGGTTCGACTGCAAGTATTTTTCCCTCAGCGGTTGAGACCGAAATGAGGAGAAAATTTTGTGAGGTGACTCAAAGGGAGACCGTTCAGTGGCCGATTACGAGGAAGGTTTCACTCATTGGCAAAATTTTTACCGGATGATGGTAAGCAAGGAAAAGAGAAAGAAAGCAAAGTTTATGGATGGGTTAGTCTGGAGAATCAGACAACATTTAATTGATAATTCCGCATTAGTAGATTATACTGATGTCATTAACGCAACACTCCGGCACTGTTGAGAATATCGCTTCCACGTGAAAGGAAGCGGGAAGGGAGTGGGGATTAACCAGTCGGATGAGGCAGAAGGGAACAATACCAGTGGGGTACCCCAGCAGAAGACTGGGGGAGATCAGGGGCAGGATTTTCGGTAAGGAAATCATGCCAAACGATCTAGAACTGGAGACTATCGGCGGGATGGCCAGAAAATCCAACAAGGTTGGCATGGAAGGGAGCAGTGGCAGGGGGAACATATTAGAAAGTGTTTCGTTTGTGGGAAAAGCGAGACACATGAAGGGATATTGCCTTAAGCGAGGCAGGGGTCAACTACAGGATGAGGTCCTGGATGTACAACCCCTAAAGCAAGTCATTTGTGCATTCGGGCAGGGAGAAGATGCTCCAGAACTCGAGAACCATCCGTTGCAGCTGGAGTATGGAAGTAATTATTTTACCCTAGGGGCGTGGGGTATATTGTTGAGTGGAAAGGAGGATGTCACAGTATAAGACTTATTTTTCACTAGAGTTCGCAGGTGAGTCGAACTTAGTGGGTGCGTTGGCGGTAGCAGCCATAGCATGTGGGTAAACCTTCCGTAGGGTAGCGGAGTTCCTTAGTATTCTTCATGGGAGAGTGGAGGCGTACACTGAGTGATTGGTCGAATAATGCGAGGAATGACTACTTTCGTGAATTATGGGAGTAGGGTTGATGATACTTTTTAAACATCGGTTGGATAGCGATGGAATTTAACTATTGTGGATAGTGGAGTTAAGTTTTGGGTGTCCGCGACACCAGGGTATGGTTGGTACGAGGTATCACCGGAGAGGGCGTATAGCCTATATATATGTGGATGTATATATGTTGTATTGCGCGGTGCGATGGCACATAGTGAGGTTTTGTGTCCTCACATTTTATCCCAGTAAGTGGGGATGTTTAATGAAGTGAATCAGGGTGGTTGAATTGATTTTCGAGCAAAGAGAGATAGCTCGGGGTTTATTTTGCGCAAGGACTAGTGGTAGTAAGGGCGCGGTATTTTGTTGTCTTTGGTAGCATAAGGGTAATCGTATATTCTTTTGTGTTGAGAGATAAGTATTTATGGGGAGATAGTTGGACGTAGCTTGGGTTGAGTAACCGTACAGTAATTATATAAGTAAATATATGTATATGTGATATGACTACGGGTTCGAAGTTATATTACGGGTTACGACTAGCACAGTCGGGTAACTTTCGTGCGATAGAGCGCGGGGATAGGGTGTATGGGCACCCGGGTTAATTAAGGCAAAATTTTGTGCGGTTAAGCACGGGTATAGGGTGTATGGGCGCCCTGGTAAAGTTAAATGCATACTTGTGTAACGTATGGTTAGAATCGGATGGGATAGATATAGCGGGCTTGGAGACACTTGGCTAGTGAGTAATATGTGAATACTGGAACACTAGGTTTATCTTAATTTCGAGGACGAAATTCTTTTGTAAGGGGGAAAGTATGTAACACCCCGTATTTTTGTGCATTTAATATTTAATTAATTCGGGATTTTAAATTACTAGTGTATTGTAATTTTAATTGAATTAATTATGACAATATATTTATTTAAATATTAATCAGGAAGTGAATGGTTAATGTTTAGGGAAATTTATTTACTAAGTGAACAGTAATAATTTAATCACGTCATTTCGGGTTTTAATGACAAGGTATGCACTTATCCCAACCGGGAGTCGGTATACACTAAATGGGGTGTGAGATAAGGATTTTTATAAATTAATTCGGATGTCAATTCTGAGTGCGCGGTTCAGTTCGGATGGGTCGAGATAGTCAGAAAAGAGTACCCGGGGGTAGTAATTACGTCTCGGGGTATTTTTGGGCATAGTCGGGCCCACACGGGGTGAGTTGGGCCACTTTAATTTAGCCCATTAGGCAAAAAAAGGGATTTGTATTTTTAAAACTAAAGCTAAGAAAAGGAAAATGGGCAGCCAACATTATTCTAACCTAGGGTTTGAGAGGGAGATTGGGGGAAAACAATCAAAAGGCAAATTGGAGGTTATTGGAGCCAAATTAAGGGATGTCGACGACGGATCAGACCCTACGAACAATTCCAGGCAAGTGGTTAACTGTTTTTACTTCTAAATTGTGATATCCAATTCATATTTTAGTGATGTGTATACTAAAATTCGTTTTGGGTGTAAATTGGTACAAAATGGGTTTTTGTTTATGGGACACTTGAATGAGATTTAAAGTAAGATTTAGATAGGTAATTGATATCTAAATATGTATATATGATTTGAATGAGAAATCTAGAACATAAAAGAGTAGAAATTAAATCTGGAAATTGGATTGTAAAACAGATAATTAAATTTTTGTGGAGATAGACCCATTTCGAAAATCATGAGATAAGTAGATAAATTGATTATCCTAAGGTCCCTGGATGTGTAGGATGTGGAATAACTATGTTTATGTGGTGGGATAATGTGATTTGAGGTTTAGACTTTGGATTAAAAACCTTAATTTTCGTTAATGGTGAAATTCAGCAAGGAAGGAGAGCTGGAACGAAGGGATCGATCGATCGATCGGGGGGGCATCGATCGATCGACGATGGTTAATTCTGGGCAGTTCGGCCTGTGTGTGAGATAAGGGGGAAATTAATTATATATTAATTTTCATACATTAATTAGTGTTATATAATTATGAAATACATATTCCTAGTCATTATGGAGAATAGTAATTGGGACTAGGAGCAATTTATGTGGGGAAACTCTATGGAGGAAATTGAGGGATGTTATTCCAAAATAGGGAGATACGGATCAAGTGAGTGAGTCTGGGTATATTGGCTAAGCGACGCCAAGGTAGTGAATTAAGGTTGGAGATAAAATAATTAATTTAGAGTCGGAATATAGACTCGGGAACATATTAAGTTACGGGCCAAGTGAGCGAGTTCGGGTAAAATGGTTGTGCGACACCAAGTATTAAATTAATTAATGAGCAATTAATTAAAGTAGAGTCGGACTGTAGACTCGGGAAAGTGGTAAATTAATTAATGTGCAATTAATTAGCTAGAGTTGGGATGTAGGCTCGGGAAGGAAATAAATTAATTAGTGTGTAAATTAATTTAAATAGAGTCGGACCACAGACTCGGATTGGTATTAAATTGATAATTGTGCTAATTATATAATTAGAGTCGGATTGTAGACTCGGGAAGGTATTAAATCAATAGGTGGGTAATTAATTTAATTAGAGTCGGATGGTAGACTCAGGGAGGTAATAAGTTAATTTAGGTGATATTAAATTAAATAAGGGTCGAGGTATAGACTCGGGCTATCATTATAGAAATTAATTGGGTGAAATCAATTAAATGAAAGTCGGACCATAGACTTGGATTGGTATTAATTAATTAAGTGTGTAAATTAATTAACACAGAGTCGGACCATAGACTCGGGAAAGTATTACATTAATTAATGCGAGAATTAATTAAATTAGAGTCAGACCATAGATTCGGGATAATAATAATATAATAAGTGAGAAAACTTATTTGGTCGAGTCAGGCAAGAGACTCGCGATTTCAGGCTAGTGTTTCGGGTTGTGAGTACACGGTAAAGCCGGGGTTTATTTTATATATATATATACGGTGTAGTGATAGTATATATATATGTGTATATATTGTGTGTGCTACTAAATATCAGTGATTAGATATTTATTAAATTATATGCTCTAGTGCTATCAAGGGAGGTTGCGCGATGTGGGTGAATCCCCTAGCTTGAGGAGTAGGGTGAGTATATCCCCAGGTCATAGCGTCCGTTATATGGGTGAGGGGCTTATCTCACTTTCAGGGAAGGAATATGAGCGCCTCCACTTCGTTTTGTTTTGAACCAAGTTGGTGAGCGAATCCAACTTGGGTAACTAGGTAAAGTGAGCACACCTAGTGAGATGGCACTTGAGAGGGAATCATCCAGTGAGGGTATATTCGGAAGGATGGGTACACGTATTATATATGTGTGTATGTTTTAGTAAGATACATATAATATGATAGTGAATATTATATGTAGGTAATAATACAGTATGCGATGTATTTATTTTATATAACTCGGGCTACAGTTATATTCTGTTAATTTATGAGAAATAAATTAAGTTAATCATATGTGGGAATAATACAGTGTGTGATGTATTTAATTAATATAACTTATGCTATGGTTATATTCTATTAATTAAGAAAGAATTAATTTAGTTAATTGTGAAATAACTTATAATTCAAGGATCATTATACTCCGGTTAGAGTAGTATAGCAAGGGAAGGTTATACCAGGACTAGTTGGACGGGGTAGTACAACTAGGTGGGGTTAATGTAACCGGTAGGTGTGCACAATAGTGGAGGGGTGAGAATGTCTACAAGGGAGTGCGACACTAACTTAAATATGAAGCGGATTCATGCATTTTAATTACTGCAGTTAATTCACTTGCTAAATGTTTTCAAAATGTTTTGGGTTCTAACCCCTTGCTATAAAACTATTTTCAAAACCTTTTAGGTGTCCAGCCACAGGGACGCCGAGATTGATATTCTATTCCAGGTACACGGAGCTGCGGCATATGTGGATGCTAGCAGGAGTTTGAATTAGACGTATCATTCATTCATTCCTAGAGTAGGAATCTTATATCAGTTTCAGTTTTATTTAGGGCTTGTCGCCCAGACTTCTCAGTACAGTTTTTCAGGTGTAATTTATTCAGGTGTTGAATATTTGTATTGGATTATTTATTTGGTGGCCGGTGATTCATTCGGAAAGTTGTGTAATTATTATTCTATTTACTTTCATTCAGTTGTGTGAATGGTTTACATTAATTCCGCATGTACTGTTCTTGTTAATTAAAAAGTTAAAATTGGCACCAGCTTTTGGAATACTAGGTGGTTAGTAAGTTTTAAAAAGTTTTCGACTGTGATGCTAAGTATGAACCAACTGGAATTCTTGTTTTAATTTGGTATAGGACTGATCACCCTGTATTTTATTAGGCGGGGTGTCACAGTTGCAGGCCATTGTTTAGACGACCTCATTGTTGACTCTACTTCTAGTTCCTCTTTATCCAGTGGGGGCATGTGTCGCCCTTTTTCCATTATTTAGTTGATATTGTCAGAGATTGTAATTTTTTTAATTTCAGTATCTTTATTTTGGGATTATTAATGTCGGGATGTTTTCCTTAGTATTTTAGTGTTGGGATTTATTATTGTTGGGTAAACTCTTGAATGCTCATTTTATTCTTCTACTTATTGTGTGACTCTTTAGACGTTAATGGTTTAAGGCTTTATAACCGGATTTAATAAAATGAGTAAAGGCTTAAATGATTTTGACACTTAGATTAATTAATTAGGGTGTTTAAATTGGAAAAGTTTTATTTTTCGACAGTGATGCTCATAATGAACCAACTGTTCACCTTGAATTAATTTAATAAAGGAGTGATCGCCCGGTATTTAATTAAACGGGGTGTCATACATGTTAGGTTTGCCTCCTATATACTCCAGTATAAGAACACTATTTCTTCTTTTATTGCCAGACCTGCTGCCTCTCCTGCTCTGGTAATTGATCTTGACCAAGAGGTTGCTATTGATTCTGATACTCCTCTATCTGAAATTATGAAGAAAAAGAAGTTTCCTGACCTTTACAGTGGTAGTGATTTTGGCTCCCAATCATCTGCTGAAGGATCCAAGAATAAAATAGGGGATGTTATGAAGCCCCCAAGGGTCCAGTCCCTAAAGATCCAACGCCCAAAGTCCTCACTCCTAAGCATGTAGCTCCCAAAGAGGTTGAAGTTTATCTTAGGAGACTTAGGAGAGGGCTTGTAGATAAGCAAGTCGACCAAGTGACTGATCAACTGTCCTTGGTTGATTTACCCTCTTTAGATGTTGTTCCTCCAACAACTATTACTCCTGGTTTGGCTAGGAGGTTGATCAAGTCTGGTACTCTTCTAGACCATTGGGGGTGGATGCCATGCTCCCTAGAATGAGAGTTTTTGAATTGGTTGCTCAGAACCTTGCATCAGTATGTAATTTCCATTTTCTTGGTTTGGTGCTCTTTTATATCTCTCCTATACTTATTTTGATCTTCATCTTTTGGAGTTCTTAGCACACTTCAATAATATGCTGGAGAAGGATGATGCAATAAGGGCTTCTTCTTCTTCAAATGACGTGGATGACACTTTGACTAGTTTGAGGAAGTCTCTACTTGAATCTCAGTCGACCTTGGAGAATGAGAAGAGCACTTGGGGAGAGAAACTGAAGACAACTGAAACTTCTCGTCAAACGTCTGATACAAATTCCCTTGATGAAGAGTGCAGGGTAAAGGAGGCTGGGCACCAGAAAGAGGAAGCTGAGAACAAGAAAGAGGAGGCAGAGCTCAGGGAAGAGGAAGTTGAACGTAGGGAAAAGGCTGTTGAAGAGCATGTACTCTCTGCCACAGTTAAGAGAAAGTTTGTTGTGAAGGGCTGATAGAGTTTCTTTTGCGTGTATGCTTGTGCCGTTGCTTAAAAGCTCCTCTAATTAAAACCTTTCAAACGTACAAAAATTTATCAATACTAGAGTGTAGCGGTAAGTAAGAAAATCAATCCAAATCTAAGGGTGAAACATGCAAGAGAGGAAATATGTAATTCATTTGTTTATTATTTTCTTTTTCGATTTTTACATTTTCTATTTTTTTAGCCCTTTTAAATATTAAAACAAATTTTGAGATGAGGTGAAATAAGACTAAACTAAATTAAGATGTAAATAAAAGTAAGTGAAAATATTAAGTAAATTTAACTAAATAAAAATCTAAAATACGAGAATGGTGAGGAAATAAAAGTGAGGACTAACAAGGGATATGATGACACCATATATTCTAGTTAATTAAAATTAATTAATTAATTCAAATTAATTATCCCAAGTTAATATTGAAATCACAAATCAACTCTCGTTGCAAATGTAATTTTAATAATAATATTTTAGAAAATTAAATTTAACACTCCTACAACTCATGAAATGTAGATTTAAACATCATGTAACAAATAATCCCCTAGGATCGATCGATTAAACTAGTTTAAATCATAAAAGTAAGGCTAGAGTTGAAATGAAAGGAATAATACCACACTTGAGAAACCCTTATCTCTAGTTCGAATCTAAAATGGGTATTATAACTAGAATTTTAATTTTCTCTCAAAAATCATTTACCCTCTCTCGAGGCGTAAATTAAAATGTAAGAGTGAAAATTTTATCATCAAAGGGACATTTAGTTTGAATTAATCAATTAAATTAGGATTAACATCAAAAATGGGTCACCCCATCCCTTGAAAGGGGTTTTAGCTTAACATGATATTAAACATGATGAACAAATAATGAAAGACATATAAAATAAAAGAGTAGAGTAAGAGAACAAATCTTCAACAAGTTTCCTTGAATTAACCATTTGAACTCAATCTTCTTCAATACAAATCAAATCACTCACAATTAAATCTCACCGGTTCTCTATAAAAATAAAAATAAAACTATTTACAAATATTTCTACCTAATTTATTTTCTACTCTAAACTATGTCTCTTATTCTCCAAGTCTCCTCTTGATTATTTCTTAATGATCTTTTGGGTCTTCATTTACAGTGTGGCACATGGAGCTGGGGCATAAATGGGAGGACAAAGTTTTGCATGTGGTTTCGGTGAGGTAAGGAGTGAGGGAATAAAAATCTATTTTTTAAATAAAAAGGGGTTTGGGGTATATTTGGAAAAGGGTTTTAAAAAGCTTTTAAAACATATGGGCATTTGTTTTTGGCATTGTTGGTTTGGGTTAGAGTAGGTTCAAATGGAGTGGAGTCGGGTTGGTCTCGATTTCTGGGTTTGTACGGGTTAGCTCCGGGTATGGGAAGCTATGACTCAAGTATGACCGGGATTCGGGTTGTGGAGAATTGGGGGTTTGAACAGAGGGCTACAAGTTTTGAGAAAAGGTTGAGATTTGTGGGTTTGGTCGGGTTCGCTGATGGTTTGGGTAGCTACGGTGGGGACGGTCGTTAGTTGAACCGATGTATGGTTCAAGATGGTTTCAGGGGGTTTCGGGTTAGTGATTCGGGAAATGGGTTTGGGATCGGTTTGAGGGAATCGGGGTTTGAGCAGATCGGATAGGAGGGTATGGAGTGTTTGGGTTAAATGTGATTTCATGGCAACGGGTTGGATCGGCCATGGGGGGTAGTGGCTGGTCTGGATGGTGTTGTGGTTTGGATGATGGAATTGGTCGCAGGTTTGGTGGTTTGAGGAATGTCGGGTTTCTGTTGGGTTTGAGGTATGAGTATTGGGCATCCACGGGTTGTTTGTTGGGTATGGAGAGATGAGGTTTTGGTAGTATAAGGTTTGGTGGTGGGAAGAGAGAGTAGAGAGAATGAAGTGTTTGAGGGAGGTTGAAGAAGAAGTAGGAAAGAGTTAGGTGTGATGAGGGTGTAGGGTAATTAGGTGAGGGTAAGTGACTAGGATTGTGTGTGTGGTGTAGGATAAGTGTAGAGATTTAGTGTGTGTGTGTTTAGATTTGTAAAAATAAAAATAAAAATAAGATATTGGAACCTAAAACAAAGTAAAATCTAAGACTAAAAAATAAAATCTATATAAAACTAAATTCCTAAAAATATTTACAAGTATAAAATAAAAAATAGTAATAAAATAATTCCCAAATCTAAAAATAAAAAGACATAAAATAAAAAGAAATACATAAATTAAAAATCTATTAAACAAAAAACTAAAGTCCTAAAAAACACACAAACTAATAAAAGTAGAAAAATAAAATCCTAAAAAAAACTTATCCTAAAAAATAACTTCCTAAAAACTAATCCTAATGAAAATAAAATAACATAAGGACTAAAAATTAAAAAATAATAAAAAAAATAGAAAATAAATTCTAGAAATTTCAAAATATATCAAAAATAAAACCTAAAAGTAAAACAACTCAAAATAAAAATCTAAAAAGCACAAACTAAACATACACGGGGCTTGGGTGATTGTTTGGGTTAGGTTAGGCTTGGTTGTAGGGTATTTAGCTCCATAAATAGTACATTTGCCTTGAAATAAGCGTTTGAACTTCGCAAATGGCGATCAAGCCTCCACATTAAACAATTAAGCATATAAGACCCAATTTTGTCGAGAATTAGCAATTAAAAACGGTCTATTCGGGTATAAAATGTACACTTTTGTGCTCTTATCACACCACTCCCAAACAGAACATTGCTAGTCCTCGAGCAAAATATATAGAGAAATTGAAAGATAAGAAATCAAAAGTGTACCACTTTCGCGGGCACTTGCGATTGCACTTAGCATGTGCAACAAGCCTTTAAACCTATAGGTTTACCTACAGGACGAGTTGTGTCTCGTGAGGGTTTGCAGGGATTATACCCACAAAATTCTTTATTTAAAATGATTTATTGAAAGGCAGTCAATCTCTTATTAGACGTAGAATAATCGCACAATCTATCACGAGCAAAATATTTTGAGAAATACAAACTAGATGTGTAGAAAGCATAGCTAAGAAAATACTCAAGGCACATCCTTCCTAGAACTCAACGTGGTTGGTGTGAATCTGTCAAAACGGGTCGAGTATCATAAGAGTAATTCCTATATTGCCTATTCGGAATCAACGCTTCAACTTCAAATCTCACTGGATATGTTTCTCTCAAACAAACTCTCGAGATTTGGGTAAGTGTATCGCTGTTGTGTGTAATGGGGTGAGTAAATGTAAGCATGGTCAAACGTTTCGCACACACATAATAAAGAATGAACATGTATATATAAAAATGATCTCATGAAAGAATGCTAATCACTATAATGAGAACGTCGAGTTATTCACCACGTTAATGTTCATTTGCCCGAACACCTAGGGGAAATATGGATGTATATGGCTGAGGGGGGAAATGAAATGGGAAGAATGTGATTGGATGAGATGATGGATGAGTGATGAATGTGTATGCGAGAAGAGTATTCTATATATGAAGAACAAATGTCTTTATTTAACAAGGACTGACTACAAACTCATTTTTTTTCTTTCTTTTTAATCTTTTTTTTTTCTCTATTTTTTTTTTGCTATTTTTTTTTCTATTTCTTTTTACTCTCAATCACTAAAGACATATTACATTTGAAAAGAACACTCATTTTCTTGAAAATTAAAGATGATATATCAATGGAGATGATATGTGATGATGTGGGGAAATATGTGGGAATATGGAGGAAAATGAGAAGGTAATTAGTGAAAATCTAGTGAACAGGACAAATTTCAAGACACGTGTTTATTACAACTAGAAAGTGATGTCATTCTCAGTGATCAAGCCAAAATTTAATGAAGAATAATGAGATCATGCAACGATTTAATGAGGACCCAAAGGAAGTTGAATCAACTTGTGACTCGGAGATTGAGTAAAACACTCTAAAAGGGTGAAAGGCACAAATCTCACAAGCTAAAGTCTCTACTAATCATTCTTAAGGTTTTCTTGGGAATTGTAATACTCTTGAACTCTAAACCATAATGACGTGATAAGTTCATAGATTTTTGTTGAGTCTATAAATTCATGGTGCAACATGCCTTGATACGTATTACATAAGCTATGTATAAAAAGATAAATCCTATAGATTGATTCTTAGACTTAAAAGATGGCTGATAGAAAATTCACATCAATGAGTGAGATGAAAGAAACTACACAAAAATTTTAAAAATCAGGTTTAAAAATTAAAATTTTTCAAAAGAGGTACGATTTTTATAAAATTTCCCACCCCCAAACCAACTAGAACATCATCCTCGATGTTAAAAATGATTTTTAAAATTGAGAGCATAAAGTAGGAAAGAGATTACCAGAATCAACTGTTAATGATGTGGAAAGATAAATCCAAGAATAAACCTGAATAAATGATAAGAGAAAAAAAGTGTACAAGTCTATAAACATGTAAAGCATAGGGTGATGTGAAACACCACCCCCAAACAGGATGAGACTCATACAAGAAACGACGGACTGCCCCCCGGTAGCACTAAGTTTAACATCTTCAGCCAGACCGATCCATTCTCACCCTAAAGATAAGATATATGAAAGCACATGGCGACAAAAAAATGGGTGATAATAATCACCCCCAAACAAGACTGAAGCATCAGTCCTATTGGATAAAGGCTAAAAGCATCAATGCACTTGTATGGAAAAGTGCATCACATGATGCCAAGCATCGGTGGACCATGGGTGGGTGGGTATTAAGGTAAGGGTGAGAAAGGCATGGGTGATTAAGCATCGATCATGGGCCTTATTAACCCGAAATGTGACGGCAACAAGGGCCATGTAAGCATGGTGCTCAAGTTGGTGAGGGAGGCGAAAGGGTGTGGAAATAGTGATGGGGTGGGCCTCATAGAAATGACACGACCGTTCTATGAATGAACGATGATAATGGTCACGCCGTGACATGCCATGAAGTTCATGGAAGGAAAAATCAACACCACAAGAGTGTGGCGGGCTTAGGGTAACAAGATCAGTGTCACGGAGGTGGAGAGTAGCATAACATATATTTTCATGGGAGGTGGAGGTTGGTTTTAGGTTAGGATCTAAAAATTTAGATGGAAACATGAAATGGGTAAAATCAAGATCCAAACCAGGTGGTGGGGTGGAAGGGATAATGGGTGGGTCGGGTGGGATAAATGGTGGAGGAAGATTATCCAACTCAAGTGTAGGGGACACACACTCGTCGGGAGGAGTAAAGGAATACTCGATAGAGAGTGTGGAACGAGGCCAAGTGTGTCATACACAGGAGAAGTATCTCCATGAGAGACGAAAGGCTGATAATCATGGGGTGCATAGAGAGGAGAGTGATCAGGATAAGGTGCACAAGGTTGCCATGATGACTATTCAAACGTGTGAGGATCCACAACATCGGGTGGGGATTTTTATTCTGTGGAAGGGTGATCAGGCCTCCACGAATAACTTAGGTACTCACACCACTCGGGATTTGATACATCATGACAATAGGTCGGGATGGATTCCAGAACAGTGTCATATGGATACACATGTTCCATGGTGGGCTAGTGGGGATATGAAGAGAAAGGGAACTCATGGGACATGTGATCAGCATAAGAATAATGGGTGCACAACAAAGTATGCGACACGTTGACACTTGACACCGAAGGTGATGGAATAGGAGGTGCGTGCATAGATGGTGGAATAATATCAACGGTACTCGTGAGAGAGCTGAGACCACTAACTATATCATAAAGAGACGGCTCGGGATCACTCTCACACGTGTTGCGTGTCAATGGAAAATGACCAAAGTAATCCCGTAAGGGACGTTCGTCGGCCATGTGGACAGAAATACTTTTTTAAATTTGTTAAATTTTTTCAAAAGGAAAGAAAATATTTTTGGATTTTTCTGAAAATGAAAGAAAGAAAATATTTTTGGATTTTCTTTTTGAAAAATAAAGGAAGAAAATATTTTTGGATATTTTTGGAAGAAAAGATGGGGAAAATGAACTCTTAAATTTTGAATGAACTCACTAAATCGACAAAAAAAAAATGATTTGGAAACACACAAGTCAAGGATAAATCCTAACTAGCACATAGCCAATATTTATTTTTAAATTGTAGTGAAAGGGTAGTCAAATTTTAATTAAGTCCGCGGGCAATAAAAAATCACGAAATTATCTGAGTGATCACCTTTGCAAAAATATTCTCCTATTGGGATACCTAGTTGATTGATTTTAAATTTAATGATGGCTAGGGGAGCACACAAATGGGTAAGCGAGTGAGTCGGGTGATGAAATCCCTTCTTGTGAATGACCGGGTGTAGGGCTTAGTAATTTAATTCATTACACCATTCAAAAATAAATGCGAGAATAAAATCACACAAGAGAACGTAATCACGCACAAAATTGACTCACTAACTGGAGAGGCACGAGGGTTTAAAAATGTACCTCCCACTATTTTTATACCGTGGGGTGCTGAAAAATTTGAGTTGACCGGGGGGAGATCACGCCTATCTCAGTCAGACCTGGGATTCCTACCGATCCAAAGTAGAGAGGATTCTTTTTCTCGCCTTGGACGCCCTCTCTCTACCTTGTTCAGTTTCCCTATCATGCCTGTCTTTGATTATTACAAATTTAAATGAAAAAAATATGGTGTCTCTTACCACCGCAATACAATTAAGGTAATAAAGTCCTAATACAATCCTTATAAAAAATGGTACGAAAAATGAAAAGTGAAATACAAATGAATCACAAAATGGATCCTCTCAAGTGCTTCAAGCTCCAAAGATTGGCAACAACGCCATTTGATAGAGTTGCTTTTGCATGTATGTTTGTGTCATTTGGGGCTGCCCTAGCCCAGACCTGGCCCAAACCGAACCCGAACATCGTGTGTGTCTAGTTTGTACTTTTATTATTTTTAGATTTTTTATAATTTGAGTCATTTTATTTTTTAGGATTTATTTAGAATTTTCTAGAATTTATTTTCTAGTTATTTTGATTTTTGATTTTTATTAGTTTTTATTTTTAGTTTTGCTAGATTTTTATATTTTTAGGACTTTAGGTTTTATTTTTACTTCTTTTGTAGTTTCTATTTTTATTATGTGAGTTTTATTTTTAGAGGATTTATTGTTTTTTAGTGCGTCGAGTATTTGTTTTCCTTTATTTTTGTTTTTTTTTAGTTTTTAGTTAGTTTATTATTATTATTTTTGTTTTGTTTTGTTTTGTTTTATTTTATTAGCTTTTATTTGAGTCATGTTTAGTTTTTAGAGTTTGTATTGTGTGTCGTTTTTATTTTTATTTAGTGAGTTTTTATTTTTATTTTTAGTTTAGTTTTTATTTTTATTTTACTTGTTTTTATTTTATTAGGTGTATTTTTATTATTTTCTTATTTTATTGCGGTCACAAGTTACACACACACACACACACACACACACACACACACACACACACACACATTCATTCACACACATACTAACCTACACACTCACCTACACCTAAACTACCCCCCCCCCCCCCACTCACACCCTAATACCATACACCACACACACACCTAACTAATCCCCTACCCATCATTAGGGATAATGGGTGGGTCGGGTTTGGGCTCGATTTGAGGGACTCGGGTTTCGAGAAGATCGAATAAGAGGGTGTGGAGTGTTAAACCCGATTTCATGGCAGCGGGTTGGATCGACTATGGGGGGTAGTGGCTGGTCTGGATGGTTTTGTGGTTTGAATGGAGGAATCGGTTGCAGGCCCGACGGGTTGAGGAATGTCGGGTTTATGTTGGGTTTGATGTATGAGTTTTGGGTTGACATGGGTTGTTTTTTGGGTATGGAGAGATGAGGTTTTGGTGGTATAAGGTTTAGTGGTGGGAAGAGAGAGGAAAGAGAATGGGGGTGTTTGAGGGAGGTTGAAGAAGAAGTAGGAAAGAGTTGCGTGCGATGACGGTGTAGGGTAATTAGGTGAGGGTGAGTGGCTAGGATTGTGTGTGTGTGGTGTAGGATAAGTGTAGAGATTTAGTGTGTGTGTGTTTAGATTTGTAAAAAAAATTAAAAATAAGATATTTGAACCTCAAAAAAAGTAAAATCTAAGACTAAAAAATAAAATATATAAAAAACTAAATTCCTAAAACTATTTACAAGTCTAAAATAAAAAATAACAATAAAATAATTCCCTAATCTAAAAATAATAAGACTTAAAATAAAATAAAAATAAATAAATAAATTAAAAATCTATTAAACTAAAAACTAATGTCCTAAAAAAACACAAACTAATAAAACTAGAAAAATAAAATCCTAAGAAAACCTTGTGTAACACCCCGCCCGCCCGAGGAGAGCGAAGGGAGCGCTAATGCGATAAAATAAATCCAAATCCACAAGTGACAAGGTATAGAGCATCTAAATAAACCCACAATAATATAAATCCATTAATCTCAATCTCTTCAATTACAACAAGTCTCTCGAATAAATACAACATCTAACTCGAAAAATAAATACAAATCTCCAAAGCTCTATACATCAAAATAATACAAATATTTCCCAAACAATCCTCGGTAAAATCAATCTCCATAGCGCCCCAAAATCCTTGCTAACCTGCCAACTAAAAGAAAATATGGGGAAGTACACAATACGACAAGAAAGATGCTCAACAAATATATGTTAGCGATGAATAAAATGTAACAACACTAGTATGAATATTCAAATCAAAATGAAAATCTCAAAGCATTTATCAATATAATTTCTCAACAACACATCAATGGGTAACCAGGCCTCACCCCATTCGCATATGCTTTATCATGTCATCACCGGGAATAGGTATTTTGGCGGGTACTCAACAACTGTGCCATATTAAAATATCATGACAACGTGCTCAATAACAATATAATGATACCACATGAATCAAAATAATTTCAACAATTATTTTCCACATTTCAATGAATTTATCAATTCAAATATGAGTTCAATTAATAAGAAATCAAAGAGAATGATACTCGCGAGATTTAAGGAGCATATTGTGTAAAACCCCATACCTCAAAACCATGATGAGAAACCAACGATCACATCCTCACGATCAACACAAAATATCTACAAAATCTCCTCCAAGAACCTCCAACAAAATAGCCCCAAGAACACCTCTAATCTAAGGTTGGAACTCACAAATCTCAAGGGACAATGTGTATATAAAAAGAAGAGGAATATAAAATATATTTGCTGCCAAAATTATGTTAAAAGAGTTGCCCACGAATTCCTTTTATAATGCAAAGAAATGAAGAGTTGGAATCCAAAAGACTCCTTTAAATAAGGTAAAGAAATGAAGAGTTGGAAGTCAAAACAACTCTTGAAAATTACTTAATGTTCACGAATACCGTTTTAACTCCGTTTTCGAACCGGTTTGAAATTCTCGCCTTTAAAAATAATATTCAATATATTTGAGCAATAAAAATAATTTTATCTAAAACTTTATTTTTCCTCTTTTTCCAAAAATTAATTAAAATAGCCCAAAATTATGCGGGTTGTTACACTTCCCCACTAACAATGGAATTTCGCCCTCGAAATTCGCCGAATGCCTAATTCTCAAAATCAGGCCACTATATTAACTCCAAAAATAAATCACGTCTCGCAAAAATAAATTCCTCACCTCTAATCTCGAAACTTATCACGAATATCACCTAAAATTTGCTATCTCCAAAAATTGCTAACCACGCAATGAACCCAAAACCCAAGACCCGAGGGTGACGTATACCTAAGCTCTAATACCATTTGTAACACCCCGCCCGCCCGGGGAGAGTGAACGGAGCGCTAATGCGATAATATAAATCCAAATCCACAAGTGACAAGGTATAGAGCATCTAAATAAACCCACAAGAATATAAATCCATTAATCTCAATCTCTTCAATTACAACAAGTCTCTCGAATAAATACAACATCTAACTCAAAAAATAAATACAAATCTCCAAAGCTCTATACATCAAAATAATACAAATCTTTCCCAAACAATCCTTGCTAAAATCAATCTCCATAGCGCCCCAAAATCCGCGCTAACCTGCCAACTAAAAGAAAATATGGGGAAGTACACAATACGACAAGAAAGATGCTCAACAAATATATATTAGCGATGAATAAAACGTAACAACACGAGTATGAATATTCAAATCAAAATGAAAATCTCAAAGCATTTATCAATATAATTTCTCAACAAGACATCAAGGGGTAACCAGGCCTCACCCCATTGCATTTTCTTTATCAAGTCATAGTCGGGAATAGGTATTTTGGCGGGTACTCAACAACCGTGCCATATTAAAATCTCATGACAACGTGCTCAATAACAATATAATGATACCACATGAATCAAAATAATTTCAACAATTATTTTCCAGATTTCAATGAATTTATCAATTCAAATATGAGTTCAATTAATAAGAAATAAAAAAGAATGACACTCGCGAGATTTAAGGAGCATATTGTGTAAAACCCCATACCTCAAAACCATGATGAGAAACCAACGATCACATCCTCAAGATCAACACAAAAGATCTTCAAAAGATCCTCCAAGAAAATAACCCCAAGAACACCTCTAATCTAAGGTTGGAACTCACAAATCTCAAGGGCCAATGTGTATATAAAAGGAAGAGGAATATAAAATATTTTTGCTGCCAAAATTTGTGCCAAAAGTAGGTTAAAAGGGTTGCCCACGAATTCCTTTTATAATGAAAAGAAATGAAGAGTTGGAATCCAAAAGACTCCTTTAAATAAGGCAAAGAAATGAAGAGTTGGAAGTCAAAACAACTCTTGAAAAATTACATAATGTTCACGAAATCTGTTTTAACTCTGTTTTCAAAACCGTTTGAAATTCTCGCCTTTAAAAATAATATTCAACATATTTGAGCAATAAAAATAATTTTATCTAAAACTTTATTTTTCCTCTTTTTCCAAAAATTAATTAAAATAGCCCAAAATTACGCGGGTTGTTACACCTTGTCCTAAAAAAAACTTCCTAATGAAAGTAAAAATAAATAATGACTAAAAATTAAAAAAATAAAAAATAAAAAGAAATAGAAAATAAATTCTTGAAAATTCTAAATAAATAAAAAATAAAATGACTCAAAATAAAAATCTAAAAAGCACAAACTAAAAACACACGGGGCTTGGGTGATTGTTTGGGCTAGGTTAGGCTTGGGTGTAGGGTATTTAGCTCCATAAATCACACATTTGCCTTAAAATAAGCGTTTGAACTTCGCAAACGACGATCAAGCCTGCACATTAAGAAATTGAGCATATAAGAACCAATTTTGTCGAGAATTAGCAATTAAAAACGGTCTATTTGGGGTATAAAATGTACACTTTTGGGTGCTTATCAAGGCCTCCTTCAGTGTTGGTTGGGACAAGGGCTAGAACAAGGCCATTTCTACTGCTTATGCTCAGATTGAGTATGTGAAGAAAAAATGTTTCAGAGATGGTTGGGTTGCTGCCCTTCAAGAGTTGAACACAACTCAAGACTTTGAATCTTTTCAGAGGTATATTCATGGTCCTTCTCCAACCATAGAGGATGGGGTTGAAGATGAAGCTACTTCTTAAGAGTCATCTTATGTGGTTGAGTCTGCTTCCAAACAACCTGAAGTCCTTGAGTCTTCTATTCCTCCAGTCGAGCAATTTTAGCCTATAGCCCCTTCTCCTGAGAAGAACAAGAAGGTTGAAAATGATAGGGATATGTAAAGTTTCTCGGCATTTTCCCTTTTGTTTTTGTTATTTATCTTTTTTCTTTATTTTGATTGTACTTGAACTCTTTGTTATCAATCAAAGAATCTTTTGTTGTTCCTTTTTTGTCTCTTGTTGGTTATTCATGTTCCCCATCCTTGTTATTGATTGGTGGTTATTTCTTCTTGATAGTTTATTGCGAAGATGGAACAACTGTCTTTCCATGATACCGAGCTATTGAGGAAATGCAATTATTTTTTCAAAGATGGCCATATGGACTTATCCGTAGAATAAATCGCTCAATTGCTCGGTGATGATGCCTCAGAGCAGGTTAAACAATCCTACAAGTATTTGAAGTACTTATTTGATCGGGCGGTAGAAAATAATGCTGCCTATTATGAAATGATAGAAGGACTTCAAGAATTGTATAAGGAATCCATTGTGTTGTTGCATCAGAGCTATGAGCAGAAATATCAAAGTTTGAGTGTAGATCGAGGCTTTGATAAATTTGTAGCTGTTTATAATAAAAAGGAAGCTTTACTTAAGCTTGAAATTGAAGAGACCAGGACTGTTGCCCAACTCCTAGAAGAGGAGAATAATAATTTAAGGGATGAAGTGAATCTTTTGAAGTCTTCCTCTGGAGATGTTGTTAATACTGCTGATGAAGGTTAATCCTTTTTAGAAGTTGAGAATGCCACATTGAGAGATGAATTAGATGCCTTGAAAAACATTAAGTCCGCTTCTTCTTCCCGAGATAGAAATAGGCTTGGCCGAGGAACCACAGAGGAAGTTAGGACCCAACAGGACCTTTCCAATCAGGCTACACAGTTCAAAGCAAAAAATTGAGCTATTTTTAAGATGTCCCAAAAGCTGCAGACCTTATCTGAACAACTATCCACTCAATCTTCCCAATTGGAGGTTAAGGATGGGGTACTGAAGAAGCTGCAATCACAAGTTGATAAATTAACTTTTCAATTCAATAATGAAGCTTTGTATGGGTGGGTATAATGAAGCTTTGGGACATTATGATGATAGACTTCAATAGGCTCAAAACGAATCCTACAAATGGGGTTGGATAAATTCTTTGACTGTGATGTAGGTAGTTGGGAATGACTCTCTGTGGGATTGGTATGATCCGGGATTATTACAGCTTAGCAATCCTCCATTCAAGTTATATGTTAATTGGGTACCTATTCATCGGATTCCCTAATGCTTGATTTCCATGTACTTGGGGGACTACGAACTGCATGATGAACTAGATATCATCCTTCCTCCCCATTTTCTTGACCATCCTAGTAGCAGAAACACCAGGATGCTTCAGGACTTTAACTTCATCAATTCTCCTTTTACTTTGGATGATCCTCCACCTAGCATGGATCCTATCTCTAAGGCTGAAGGAAAGCGTGATGTAGAATAAACTATTGTATTTTGTTTTTCCATGTTTAAGAAATAATATGTAATCATTTAATTTTAATCAAAAGCTTATTTTATGAATAGATCAACTTTTAGTTAATCTTGTAATGTTTTCTTAGTCTTTGACAATGAATAAATCAACTTTTAGTTAATCTTTAGTTTTTCATCGGTTCTATTGATATCCTTAGTATTATCCTAAGTTTTATTTTACCAATTACTAATGATTCACCATGGTTCTACTAATGTACCTAAATTTTATGGTAATTGCATTAGTTACGTTGGTTCCTAGGCGTAAATGGAACATTTGTCCATCTTTTACCCCAGTTTAGATGAGAATTATTCATCCGGTTCTTCGTTAACCAAGCATTTGGGACTTACGATTTTTCCTTGCGTGGTTTTATATGTTTGAAAAACAACTTTGTTGGTGCCTTAATTGATGCCGACCAACTTTGTTGGTGGTTTTATTAGTGCCGAACAACTTTGTTATTGTCATTCATTGATACCGACCAACTTTGTTTGTGATTTTTCTTCATACAGACCAACTTTGTTGTTGGTCTTCGTTGATACCAACCAACTTTGTTGGTGCCTTAATTGATGCCAATGCCGGCCAACTTTGTTGGTGGCCTTCATTGGTACCGACCAACTCTTTTGGTGGTTTTACTTGATACCGACCAACTTTGTTGGTGGTCTTTGTTGATATGACGACCAACTTTGTTGGTGGTCTTCATTATGTTTGCGAGTGCATAACACTAATACTACGAAAAGGAAAATAAAAAATAACAATTTTGGGAAAGTCATGTTCTCATTAAATTTTAAGTGAATTTACTACAACATAACTAAATTTACTGATAATACTTCTTCAGGTGTTCTTCATTTCATGGGTTCTTGAATTCTTCCCCTTCCAAAGTCTCAATCTGATACGTGTCTGGTCGGATAACTGCAGTAATACGATAAGGCCCATGCCAATTAGCTTCCATCTTATTGCTCTACTAAATCACTTTCTTCAAAACATAACCATCCTCTTTTAAGTTGCTTGGCATGACCCACTTATTGTAGAAATGTGAAGTCCTTAGTTGATAAGATGCATTCCTTAAAGCTACATCTTCACGGACTTCTTCTAACATGCTTAAATCTAGCCTTCTCATCAAATCACTGAATAGGGTATTGAAGTTAAGAGCTCTATGCGTAGGTAAACTTAGCTTGATCAGAATTACAACTTTAGTGCCAAATGCCAATAGGTAGGGGGTTTCTCCAATAGGTGTTCTAGAAGTTCTTTGGTAAGCCCATAGGACATAATGCAGTTCATTGATCCAAATGCCTTTGGCATTTTTTAACCTTTTCTTCAACCCATTCAAGAAATTCTTATTAGTTACTGTAACACCCCGCTTAAAATAATAACGGGTGACCAGCCCTATACTATATTAAATCAGGAATTCCAGATGGTCCAGTCTCAACATCAACTAACGGTACTATATAATATAGGACTAACTACCCGATATCATATAAGCGAGATGTTAAATAAATTAAAACATGCAACATAACACAACCCAACACTACAAAATTTCTAATAAATAAGAGAGATGCAAGAAAGAACCAGGATAAACGAAATGCTATATTAAAACAAAATAAATAACTACAACTGAATGTACGAAAGTAGACCCGAATAAGCTGTCGGGTCACAGCTAATACAATAACTGGAATGGAATAAATATAAATATCTACAAATATCCCTTGGGTACAAACCCGATATACAACATGAATCCTTACCTAGAATTTTAAAGAAGTAAGAAGCGGCTACAAAATGCATCCCGCAACAGTCCGCATCTGTAACGGCTCCCAAGACTCTGGACAGAAGGTCATCCGGCATCCATGCGGTAGGATACCTGTAATAATATATATATACAGGCAGGAGAGAAAAGTAAACGGGTCAGAGCCTCGAATTATGAAAATATTTAGCAAGTGTGTTAACCGTGCATAATAAATACCGGTGCACTTTATTTCATAATTAAAGTGAGACCTCACTCTCGTGGAACCCCAACTCACCTCTCATCTAAAGGCGCGCCCTATTCGCGTCCTCAAATTTTTGTTAAATTACCCCCATTGATTTTAGGACAACCTAACTTATCAGGCCTAGCCTATATCCACGAGAGCTACCTTCCCGTCATAATCTAAGGATCCACCCATTTCTAAACCCACTAGATTATGATTACAACAATTATGCCATAAGGCTTAGCGAATTCCTATTAATAATCTTATGAATTATAATCATCATAATTCTTAAAACATTACCCCTATACATATACATATACATATACATATATATATATACCTATATGGGCTAAAAACGTAAGAATTAATATACTTAATAACATGCACATGGAATATTGGCAAGACTTCTCTCTAATCCCAAAATTGTACTACGTTTCGTGCGTGGGGAGTCTCGCAAAGCGAAATCCAAACAAGGAACCTCCCCGTTACACTACTCCTGACAAGGTCAAGACCAGAGATCCGAGATGCCACCTATGAAATTACTTCTCTCAAATCTCGACATGGCACTGCGTTTCATGCGTGAGGTGTCTCGCAAAGAGAAATCCAAACAAGGAACCACCACGTTACACTACTCCTGGGCAATGTCGATCCTAGAGATCCATAATCCTCAACATACAACTTAGTACTATCATGCAACTAAACTTCTATAACTACTAAGAAAGAAAGAAAGAAAAGAAAAAGAAAACAAATGAAATAAAATAAAAGAATCTCCAATAATATCCTTGGGATGATGTAACCGAATTATACCTTATGTGCGATACATCAACCCCCATCAATCTAGTACACCATAATCATCTAAGATGTACTTTACTAAAATTCTATATCCTTTCCTCTATAGGATATATAAATATATATATAGGTATTTTATTCTCACCATATATACATACATACCATCATACAATCCCATGACCCTGTATACATACCATATATGATGTACCAAGGCCATGCACAAATAAATACCCAGCTATATATAGCGCCGATAAAATTGCATCATTGCTATCATCTTCCCTGTGCCCGGCTCACGTAGCAATACTGGGGCCACCATGGTGGGACTAAACGACACCCATCTCGTGGTAAACTCACACACACGACGTCCCGGGAAGCGGTCATAGCTCCAAACCGGCAATGAGACGAAACATACCCCCCCACGTCTCATCTCAAAATAAATATATATATATCATATAATAACACACGGGACGACCATGACCTGGGGAATATCCACACCCTGCTTTTCTAGCCAGGATGCTCACCCTCTACGCGCGCAACTTCCCAATGATAGCATGAGCGGGGTATGCTTAACCAAATAAGTATATATATCATTCACATGCATAATATATATAATCCATATGATCCAATCATATGATCAAATAATAAACCATCATATACGGTTTAAATATCCATATCATGTATGACCACAACATAAATATATCCATATAGTCATATCTATATAGATACATAAGTATACATATATTCACATAATCCATATATCTATATATCTATATATATATATATATGTATATATATAATTCTCGTTCATAAGAATAAGATATATATATATACCCGGCTATAAGTATACTTAATCCTCATTATACAAGCCGTCACCACAATTCCTTTAATTTACCTCGATATGTGAATATAATCCCATACTTGAAACATATTCGATCATTTTCCTATGAAGAATAGTCTCCCAAAAACCATGTGTATATATCTATACCTATATATATTCAACATTAGGGCTATCACCCAAGAGTTTGCGTAGGAATCCATCACTACACATTTCATCTATATCTGAGAGTACATTAAAGAATCTAGTAATCATTTTGACTATCGGTATACATATAACTAATAGTCTATCAGCCTCAAGCTCATTCTTTCACTCATCAAATATTATCATTTCCCTCGATTTCGACTATGGTTCAATCACTTTTGTGAATACCCTAGTCTGAGATCTCTTTTAGAGTTCTTAGCCTCACATCACATCTAATATCTACACCTACTTTTAATCTACAATTAGGATTCTCAATCCCAAAGGGTTTCCCCAAAATCTCTATACATAACTCCAAATACATACATGGATACATTTCTCCCAAATTACCCTAAGGAGTCCCCAAAATTCTAATGTGTGAGAAACTCCTTATGTGTCTCCAAGGACATATCTCTTTCATCATAAGAGAAGGCCCCAAATCAATAAACCCAACCAAAAAGGGTTTGAATTCACTATGGAGAAAATACCTCAAAATGCCCTGTTTCCGAATCGATTCGGCCCTATTCCGAATTGATTCGGCCTAGCGAATCGATTCGGCCTCCAAGGCGAATCGATTCGGGTCCACAGACCTGGGCTTCTGTAATATGCCGAATCGATTCGGCTTGGGTCCGAATCGATTCGGTCAATGCAGACCTGCCAATATCACTAAACCGAATCGATTCGCTTGAGGGGGCGAATCGATTTGGACCTGCAATTTTTGAAGGGTTCTTCTTCTCCATCAAAACCCACGAATTCTAAACCCTAAATTTTCATCTCTAACAATTAAACCTTCATCAAATCATGATTTTAAGCCCATTAATCAACCCAAAGTTGATCCCAACCATTTCTATTCCATTAAATCCATATTTAATCATTGATTTAAAGATTTAAACCTAAAATCTAGGTTTTGACATTAATACCCAAAAATCCATTTCTTTACCCCACAAATTATGAAATGAAAATACACAAATAGCTATTTAGCAAGATTAAACACTTGCCTCAGATTTGTAGAGGAAGGATCATCCTTGTTGACGCGGTTGGGCCGGAAATCCCCAAGCTTTTCTTCCTCTCTCTCCCTTCTCTCCTTCTTCCCTTCTCTTTCTCCCTCTAGGGCTTTTTCTTTCTTTATCTCAAATGAGAAATGGCTTCATCCGTAATCCTTAAATCCTTTAAAACAACAAACCCAGTTTTATATGTTAATACACACTTTAAATGACTCGTTTACTCTAATTCGAGTCAAACTGACTTAAAAATATTCCGGAGCCGAAATAAAACCTAATGACAGTCATTTTGACTATCTCGACCCTTCCGGGATCGATGGCACACTCAAAAATATCATCTGGAATATTTTTAAAAATATTCTCTATTTTTGGGCCTCAATTCCCAAATTTTGAAATTCTCCAATTAAATTTTATTTTCCCAAAATTTAATTTCTCAATCTCCAAAAGTCGAGGGTTGTTACAGTTACCTCTGTTTGTCCATTGCTCAGAGGATGGATAGGAGCTGCGTGTATTTTTTGACGTTGGACTGGGCACAATAAGCGACTAATTCATCGTTGTCAAACTATATGCCATGATTAATGAGAAAGGCGTATGGTACACCATACCTGTATATAATACTATTCCAAATAAACTGATGAACCTTTTCATAGGACATATCGATCAATGGTTCAGCTTCCACCCATTTTGTAAAATAATCAACAGCTACAACCAGGTACTAGAACCTTCCTCGGGTGGTTGGTAGGGGCCCGACCAAGTCAATTACCCACATAAGAAAATGCCAGGGTGAAGTGATTGGTGTTAAGAGGGATTGTGGAGCCTTATGTATATTGGAAAACCTCTGGCACTTGTCACATTTCTTGGAAAAATCTACATAATATGCTCGCATGGTTGGCCAGTAGTAACCTTGTGTATGTATTCTTTGTAACAACGTTCTTCCTTCTACACGGGCTCCACTCGACCCTTCATGGACTTCTTCAATTAACTCCTTTACCTCAGCTGGATGCGCACACCGTTGTAAACCAGTAGTTAATCCTATTCTGTATAACACATCAACGTCTATCACATATCTTGCTATTTTATCCTCTTAGCTTCAAGTAGATCGGCTAGAAGAATCCCATCTTCAATATATTCTCTTATGGGGTCCATCCAAGATGGCCCCTATCAACTTCAATAATGTTAACCATCATATCTTCATCAATTCCCCTATTATCAAGTAGCCTAATAGTAATAGTTCTTCGTATCTCCATTCTGGTTGATGAAGCTAACTGATCAAGTGCATGTGCTCTAGCATTTTTCAATCTTGGAATCCTGACCATCTGGATAGCTAACAAGGTGGTAATTATTTCCAAAGTTTTGGCCAAATATCTGGTCATTAACTCTCCTTTTGCTTCATATAAGTTCAACACCGGATTTACCACCATCTGTGAGTCACTATACACCATAACTTTCTTGGCGTTCAGTGATTTAGCAAACTTTAAACCAACAATCATAGCTTTATACTCTGCCTCATTATTGGAAGCTTAAAATTGGAATTGTAGAGCGTATTCTATGTCTAGGTCATTGGGAGTATTGAGAATGATTCCAGCTCCACATCCGGCTGTACAAGATGACCCGTCAACAAAAAAACTCCATATGGGGATATCGCTGTTAAACGCTTGGTTTGTTAGAGTCCCTTGATGGAAGATTTTATCCTTCACCTCCACATATTTCCTCTCCATCTCCTGTACTCCACTCGACGACTCTAGTTGGTCTTTTTTTACGATTTTTAATATTTGGAGTTGGCCGAGCATTTCTTCTGTAAGCCTGCAGACTTCTGCATGTTGCTCGGCTAGAGTCCCTAATTGCTTGGGGACCTCTGGGTAAATGAATTCTACAATAAAATTAGCCAAAGCTTAGCCTTTTAAGCATTACTTGGTTCATATACAAGGTCATATTCCCTGACTCCACATCCCAATACATTAATTTTTCAAATTTCTCCAGCTTATGCAAAGCCTACCTTAGTGGCATGTCAGTGTATACCACTATGGTGTGGGCTTGGAAATATGGCTTCATTCATCTACTAGCTTCAATTAAGGCTAGTGCTAATTTCTATAATCTAGGATATCTCACTACTGCTCCTCGAAAAGCTTTGCTAGTGTAATAAACTGGCTTTTGAACTCCATTTCCCCCCCCCCCTGATCAAGGTAAACCTAACTGCTGACTCAGATAGAACCAGATATAAATAAAAAATTTCTCCCAATACTAGTCGGGAGAGCAGTGGTGGTACTCCTAAGTATTTCTTCAACTTCGGGAAGGATTTTTCACATTCATCGTTGAATTGAAAGGTTTTTGTGAGTACCTTTAAGAATGGAAAATGCTTGTCTGTTGTTCGTGACATAAACCTGTTGAGTTCTGCTACCCGCCCAGTTAGCCTCTGAACATCTCTTTTCCAAGTGGGGACTTCATTTCGATCAGAGATTTAATCTTATATGGGTTAGCTTCAATTCCCCTTTTATTCACTATATACCCAAAAAATATTCCCTCATGCACTCCAAAGATGCATTTGATGAGGTTTAGCTTCATTTGGTGCTTTTCTAATTAATCAAACGTCTGGCTAAGTTCGTTAATATGATCAACAACTTTTTTACTTTTAGTGAGCATATCATCAACATACACCTCCATATTCTTGCCTATCTTCTCTTAAAATACTTTTTTCATTGCTCTCTGATAAGTAGCACCCACATTTTTTAGACCAAATGACTTAACTTTATAGTAATAAGTTCCTCGGGGAGTGATAAATGAAGTACTTTCTCTATCTTCTGGCTTCATTTTGATCTAGTTATAACCAAAATATGAATCCATGAAACTCAGCAACTCATGACCTAAAGTAGCATCAACCAATTGATCAATTTGTGGAAAAGTAAAATGATCCTTCGGGCACGCTTTGTTCAAGCTAGTAAAATCCACACACATCCTCCACTTGTTCTTCTTCTTGACCATAACTATGTTGGCCAACCAATCCGGGTACTTCACCTCCTCAGTAAAGGAAGCTTTTTAAAGCTTCTCCACTTTATCTTGTATAGCCTGGTTCTTCTTCGGGCTAAAAACTATTCTTCGCTGCGTCATAGGTTTAACCTCCTTATTTACATGAAGCTCATGGGAAAGGAAATTTGGGTCTATGCCTGTCATATCTTCATAACTCCACGCGAATACCTGTTTCCTTCGTCTCAAGAAAGCCAGTAACTCCTGTTTAAGAATTGGGTCCAATGATGCTCCTATTTGAGTTGTTCGTCCTGATTTATCATCATCCAAAATAATGATCTCTGTTGTCTCCATCACTTGGCCTTTTACAAGCTCAGATTCATCTCGTGGATCTAAGTTTTCAACCTCAGACTTGCTATTTGGCTCAAATATATCCACTTGATAAGTGGTTATTTTCTTTTTTGTCTCCAATATATCTTCTTCCTCGGTAGAGTAATAGTAGCACTCCTGAGCTACTTTCTAATCTCCTTTCACTACTCCAATTCCAAAGTTGGTCGGGAATTTCAGGCATTGATGGACAGTTGAGGGTACAACTTCAAATTTCTTCAGACAAACTTTTCCCATAATCATATTATAGGAAGAATGAACATTTTTATCCATTATAAAGAATCTCATCTTCTCTATCATATTCACCGGCAATGTCCCGATCAACACATCTAGCTTGATATTCCCCAAAGTAAACACTTTCTCGCCTGAGAATCCAATGAGTGGTCTGTGATAATGCTCCAATTTTCTGAGTTTTAAACCTAAACCATCAAAACAGGGATAGAACATGATATCTTTCGAACTACCATTATCCATTAATGTTCTTGCTATCAATACTTCTTTCATCCCTACTCTGATCACTAAAGGATCATAATGAGGATACAACACTCCCAATAAATCATTTTTGGAAAAGACAATTACGATCTTATCCTTGTTAACTTTTCTTGGTCAGTCTTCCTTGGCGAGGTTGATCGACTGTATATAGGAACAAGCTTGAGCCTCATTGAGAAAAACTTTCCTTTCATCTATATGATATCCTCCTCCATCATCTCCACTTGTAATCACGTGACAATCAAAAGATCCAAAACTGAGTGTGAATACCTCATGTTTCGATTGTCTAGGCTTATTGGAAAGATCAGGATCATCTTCTGTATCATCATCATGGTTCCTCTTCTTCTCTTTCGTGGGCTTAACTGGCAATTTAGATCTTTGTCAACCTCTTCCTCCAATTCTTCCACCATACTGATGATCGACAAATCTATCCAACTTTCCTCTTCGGATGATTAATTCTATCTCATTCTGGAGGGCAATACAATGGTTGGTAGTATGACCATGATCTTTGTGAAACTCATAATTCTTAGACTTATCCGTCTTATTGGCAGGAGACCTTAACTTTTCAGGCAAACTCAAATTATTGTTGTGCTTTGATTTCCTCCAACACATGATGTATATCCACCGTTAAGGGGATGTAATTAGTGAATTTCCTGAGCCGATCAATGCCTTCATTTTCCTTCTAACTCATGCATTTGTTATGATTCTTGTGCTTCTTCTTATCTGACTTCCTTTCTGTTTTTGCTCCCGCCTTTACGTCTGAATTGTTTTTAGCAGCCATAGCTTCCCCGACATTCATAATCTTCGCTGCTTTAGGAATCAATTACGTCATCGTCTTTGGTGGATCTTTTGCCAAAGTATAATATAATTTATCAGGGAGAAAACCACTCATGAGGGAAATAATTGCGGTCTTCTCTTCATAATCAATGACTTTCAGTTTCTCGTTGTTAAAATGAGTGACGTAATCCCTGGTACTTTCTCCAACCTTCTTTCTTACACTGAGCAAGTGAGCTACTCGTTTCACTAGTTTTGTTCCAAAGAAAAAGTTACCAATGAATAGCTTAACGAGTTATTGATACCAAGAAATCTGCCCTCGAGGAAGGCTGTTGTACCAGATTTGAGAAGATCTAGTGATTGTTCCCGAGAACGCCCTACATCTTATCTCATTGGGAACATCATAGATATCAGCAGCTTCTTAGTACTGTTTTATATAGAGAACTAGATCAGTCTTCCCATCGTATTTGGGAGTGAGTACTAGAGCTTTAAACTTGGTCGGCATAGGGAAATGTACGATGGTTTGCACAAAGGGGGACCCCTTAATAAAAATTCCTTGGAGGGGATTCTTATCTTTGTCCATTTAACCCAATATGTCTTCCAAACAATGAATGGAACCTTTCTAGGCATCACTGCTAGCACCATGGATGGTAGCTTGTTTATACCGACCAGTAGATCGTGATGAACTTTCTTCCTGCGAACCTTTTCTCTGATTGGACCTATCATTTCATCGGGTATTTAATCTAGATTAGGCTGAACCTTCCCTTAAATTACTTAATCATCGAGTATTTCTCGACACAACCCGTAAGGCATTTTCCTGGGGTCCTAAACGATCGAAAGGAGAGGCCCTACTTAGCCTTTCTAAGGCACTCAATCTTTCTAGGACGAGAGATTGTCCATCAGTGGAATTAGTGATCCTAATAGAAGAAGTTTCTCCAGGATGGTATGAAGGATCCCTAAAAGTTCTGGAATGGCTATGCTTAATACTCCTTGTTGGCGGCAGTGGCATAATTATTTGATTAACTTGTGTCGGCACTCCAGCTTGTAGAGTTTTAGCCAACTGTCGTATGGTATCCTGCATAGCTTCTTGACCCTTGGCCAAGATAGCTAAAATTCCTGTTAAATCATTATTTTTTTAGAGGGACATAGGGAGTATGCGGAATTCCTTCATTTCTGGTACTTGATTCTGGGGTTTCAGCCATGTGTTGATGAATGAATGAAAACATTTAGCAATGCATTCTAACAGACGACACCAATCTATTGATGCAAAAAACTAGACTAAGCCTAATTAATTGATCACAGATAAAGTAAGTAAAACAAACAATACACAAAAGATTTTTGAAGTGGTTCGGCTCAATGGAATAGCCTACGTCTACTATTATGTATTGACTGCCTTGAGTTCTTTTTCGATCCCTTGCAATGAGGGTGATACAATGTATTTATAGCCCAAGGGGGTCTTGATCACTGTCACGTGAAAGGATGGAATGCCTTTATTTATTTGGCATTTACATCAACATATAATGATAATTAATTATATGAATGATGTCGCCTCATAGGTCATACAGTCTGTAAGACTGCTGACGCTTGGTTGGCTGTACATAATGGATTTTCGGCAGTTGGTCGAGCTTCCTCATTTGTCAAGCTTTTCCATAATGCTGACTTGGACTTATGCCACATTGGATGACACATGAAATCTTGTAATTTGACCACGCAGAGTGGTAAATTTTAGTATCAATAGGAATTGAGTCTAACCCTAACAAAATCAAGGTATTGATTGAAATGCAGTCCACTACTTGAAAAAAAGAGGTGCAAAGGCTCACTGGGAGAGTAGTAACATTGAACATATTTGTGTCTCGAGCTACAAACAAGTGTCTACCTTTCTTTAAAGTGCTGAGGAAGACTTTTGAATGGAATAATTAATGCAAGAAATATTTTCTGGAGTTGAAAAAAGTATTTGGGATCACCCCCGTTGCTTTCCCGACCAGGGTTGGGAGAAAAATTTATTTATACTTAGCCATATCTGAGTCAGATGTAAGTTCTGGTTTGATACGAGAAGATAATTGAGTTCAAAAGCCAGTCTACTAGACCAGAAAAGCCTTCCGTGGAGCAAAAATTAGATATCCACGATTGGAGAAATTATCTTTGGTGTTGATTAAGGCATCCAAACGGATGAAACGTTACTTCCAAGATCATACCATTGTGGTATACACTGACATGCCTCTTCGGCAAGATCTGCATAAACCTGAGAAGTCTGGCAGATTAATGAATTGGCCAGTAGAACTAGGGGAGTACAATATTGTATATGAGCCAAGGTCCTCATTAAAGGGACAAAATGTGGCAAACTTCATTGCATAATTAACTTATCCGGAGATCCCTGAGTAACAATGAATATGGTAAGAACAAACCCTAATAGGGGAAAACTCAACTAAAGTCTTCACCGACCAACATCCCGATCAGGCCCCGGCAGGGGAGAGCTCAGAAAAAGATGTTGTCGACCTACCGAAACAATCAACCAAGGTGCATGGATAAAAGATATAAGGAGATAAGGAATAAAGTATCCCATCATGGGATATTGCCAAACTAAGGGTTTGACAATCATATCCCAATATGGAACTTTTATTTAGATGGATCATCACATGCAGCAGGAAGGGGAGCATGTATTATACTCAACACTCCTGATGGGATATATATTGAGTATGCATTGCGATTCCAATTTCAGGCCTCAAATAACGAAGCAGAATGTGAAGCTCTCATTGTAGGATTGATTTTGGCTCAATCATTGAATGTCGAAAAAGTTATGGCACATAGTGATTCTCGGTTGTTTGTGAATCAAACTTTGAGTTTGTATGGAGCCAAAGGTGAACTAATGACAAGATAACTAGTTAAGGAATTAAGGATTATAGCAAAATTGCACGCTGTTCAAATGATCAGAATTCCAAGATTGGAGAATGCACGAGCTGATGCACTTGCTCGGCTAGCATCAACAACCATAATTGAGCTCAGGAGAACCAATCCCATCGAAATTTTGTCCAATTGAAGTACATATGAAGACTTGATGATTAGTTTCACTACAGTAGATATTGGACCTTCCTGGATGGATACCCTCAGAACTTACATTGGAGAAGGAATTATGCCAGCAAATGCCGTTGAGACCAAAAAGCTCAAGTATAAGGCGCCAAAGTATGTAATAGACAAAGTTGTTTTGTACAGGAGAGGGTAAACAACTACTTTGCAACGTTGTGTGAAAGAGTAAGAAAACTGCATCTCTAATGTATTTTTATCATTGTTGCAATTCCTTTTTCATCAAAATTCCCATGAACCTACAAAAATATAACAAAACTAGTGTAGAGGTAAGTAAAGGTATCAATCCACATGAAGGCGTGAAACATAAAATAAGAGAAGACAAAAGTTTAAATTCTTTTGCATTTTATTATATTTTATTATTTTTTTATTTTATATTTTTTAAGGATTTTTCATGTGATTATTAATTAACTAACTATATACTAATTTTTAAAGTACTAACTAAGATGTAAAATCTAATAAAAAAATTGAGGTAAACAAATTGGGCTAAAATGTAAACTAACTAAATTGGACTCATGAGGGCTTCAAAATACATTCCATGAATGGGAGATTAGCCCTCAATAATCATCATCCAAAAATATAAGATAAACAAATGAAAGCATGTGAAGATTAAAATCAAAGTAATAATAGAGGAATAGATCAAACCCATTTGTACTTGAATTGGATCAACTTTTTAATTATACATGAAAATTTTCTCAATAACAATCTCTCACTAATGTATTTATTGAATCAAAAATAAAAATTACAAATAAAAAGGATAATGGGCAAATTCATAATCGACAATTAATAATAAAAGATATTTGCTAAAAATGCAAATCCTAATATTATAAAATTGTACTTTAGAACTCATCCAAAGAAATAAATTCTAGATGATTACTTTATATTGAGATAATTGCTAAAAACACAAAATCTCAACATAAAGGAATGGATTAGAATTTACCAGCCATAAGGGATGGATCCAACTACATCAATCTATTTTGAAATAATTGCTAAAAATGCAAAAAATCATTATAGAGGGGTGGGGTGGAATTCATCCTAGAGATAAATTTCACTACACACCTCTATATAGATATATTTGCTATAAATGCAAATACTCTCTATAGAGGAGTGTAGAGAAATTTATCGCACAAGAGTTTTAAAAACTAAATTTGAGATCCTTCTTTAATGGCACCAAGTCTTGCATTTATAGGTGGAAGAAGCTAGGGGTAGTTTTGTACAATGCACACATGTGTGCATGTGTGTTGAGTGAGGTAACAATCTCATTTGGGTGAGGGAATGCACATGTGAGAAGTGGGGGCATGTAATAGTATTTTTGGAAAAGGGACAAGTGGTTATAAGACATGTGGTTTTTGTTTGGCCTTGGCTTTGGAATTTATGCAGGTAAAAAATCGTGACTTGGGTCAAAAATGGGAAATGGGTAGGGATGGTTGAGGCTTGGCTTGAGGTTTCGAAAATAGTGACGGGTTCGAGTAGTTGGGTTGAGTTTGGTTCGCGATTTGATGGGTGGCTCCAGTTTCGCGGTTATCATCGTCTCGGGTTGCTTCGAGTTGAGGGTCGACGACAGATTTTTTTTTGGAGATAGGTATTCGGTTTGAAGATCGGTAGGAGTTAGTGGACGGGTTGTGTGGGGTCATGGGTCGCACAGGGTTGATGGAGAAGGGGTTAGCAGCGGGTTAAGGGTCGGGTCTGTCTCGGTTTCTGGTCGACTGGTTCGGTTGGGTAAATGGAGGGTTAGATGAGAGGTTCGGGTTGGTGGGTTAAGGCTGATGGAAAGCAGGTGGGTAAGTTTTAAGGTTTGGTTATGGGGGTGAGAGGAGAGAGAGTGTTGGGTGGATGAGAGGTTGAAGATGGGTGGAGATGTTTTGTGTGTGAGGGTGTATGGGTTATGGTGTGGTTGAGTTAGTGTTTTGAGTGTGTTTAGGTGTATGGAATGGTGTGTGTAAGTGGGTTGTTTGAGTGTAAGTAAGGTGTAGGGAAGTGTGTGTATTTAATTTGTTACCCCATTAAAATGAAATAAAAATAAACCTAATAAAAACAAGTAAAATAAATATAAAGACAAAACTAAACTAAACAAAACAAATCTAGTAAACTACTAAAGACTAATCCTAAAAATAAAAAGAAATAAAAATAAACATTAAAAATCTAATAAAACTAAGAAAAACTAAAATCCTAAATAAAAAATATAAAATATACAAAATAAGAACAAAAATAAAAATAAAAATCTATTTGAACTAAAAATATAATCCTAATATAATAAAACTAAAGAATGATAAAATCTAATAAAACTAGAAAATAAATTCCTAAAAACTAATCCTAATAAAAAAATAAATTAAAATAAAGATAAAAATTAAATATCAAAATCGAAATAAAGAAATATGAAAATTGAAAATAAATCCTAAAAAATTCGAAATAAATCTAAAAATAAAACGGAATCAAAATAAAAATATAAAAAAATAAACGTACAAACACAACACACACGGGGTTCGGGTGACCGGTTGGGCTAAGTTTAGGCTTGGTCTGGGCTAGATTAGGACTAGGGTTACGGGATTAAGACACTTTTATAACGCATTTTCCCTTAATTATTACTTTAAACTCCCCAAATGCTTATTGAGCTACAAAATAAACAAAGACTATCATAAGTCCGATTTTATCGAGAATTAGCAATTAAAAACTGTCTATTTAGGATTTTATTTAAACACTTTTGGGTTCTTATCACACCACCCCCAAACAGAGCGTTGTTAGTCCTGGAACAATAAGATAGAGAGAAAGATAAAGATAAGAAACCAAAAGTGTACCACTTTCGCGAGCACTTGCAATTGCACTTAGCATGTGCAATAAGCCTTTAAACCTATAGGTTGCCCTATAGGACGAGCTCTGTCTCCTGAGGATTTGCGGGGAATATACCCACAAAATTCTTAATTTAAAATGATTTATTGAAAGGCAGTCAATTTCTTATTAGACGTAGAATAATCGCACAATCCATCATGAGAGAAATAATTTCAGAAATACAAGCTAGAATGTGTGAAAAGTTTAGCTATATGAATACTAAAGGCACATCCTTCCTAGAAGTCAACGTGTGTGGTGTGGATCAGTCAAAACGGGTTGAGTATCACAATAGTAATTCCTAGATTTCCTTTTCGGAATCAACGTTTCAACTTCAAAATCTCACTGGATATACCTCTCTCAAACGAACTCACGAGATTTGGGTAAGTGTATCGCTCTTGTCTCTCACACACACATAAGAAAGAACGTACATTTAGAAAGAAAAGTGATCTCATGAAATAATTATAATCACTATAATGAGAATGTAGAGTTATTCACCACGTTGACTATCATTCGCTCGAACACCTAAGGGAAATAATGATGTTTATGGGTGAGGGGGAAATGAAATGGGATATGTGGGATGAGGTGAAGTAGGAGAGAATGGGATGATGCTATGGTGAATGGATGGTAGATATTTGAGAAGAGTGTATCACTCATAGATGAACAAATGTCTTTATTTATTGACTGCAACTTTATATTTTTCTTCTTTTCCAAATACTCATCAATGTATGAGATATATCTACTAAAAATAAAAATAACCCCAACAAAAATTTGTATTTAATTTTTCTCCATCTGAATCAAACTTTGGGAGAAATATTTGCTAAAAATGCATGCACTCTCTATGACGGATCTTCTCCTTGATACTTTCTTTTTACTTTCTTTCTTTTTTTTTTCTTTTTTTTCTTTTCCAAATACTCATCAATATATGAGAATATTTTTCTAAATATAAAATAAACCCAACATAGATTTGTATTTAATTTTTCTCCACCTGAATCGACTTTGGGAGAGATATTCACTAAAAATGCAAACACTCTCTTTGACGGATCTTCTCCTTTTACTTTTAACACTCTTCTCTATGGGTGAAAAATGGAAGTGGATATGGAAATGGGCAGTATGGTATATAGTGATAATATGGAAAATGGAAGGTGTATGGATGTATGATAAAATGGAATTTGGTTGGTGTATGGGTGAAAGTATGGTGATCGGGACAAACTTCAAGATACGTGTTTCTTACAACTCAAAAGTGATGTCCTTCTCAGTGATCAAGCCAAAAATTTGTTAAAGAATAGTGAGATCATACAACGATTTAAGTGCGGACCCAAATGATCTTGAATCAACTTGTGACTCATAGATGGCGTAAAACTCTATAAAAGATTGAAGGGCACGATTCTCACAAGCTAAAGTCTCCACTAGTGATCCTTAAGGTTCTCTTGAGAATTATAATACTCCTTAACTCTAAATCGTAGTGACGGGATAAGTGCAGAAATTTTTGTTGAGTTTAGAAATTCATGGTGCAACATTCCTTATTACGTATCACATAGGCTATTTAGAAAAAAATATCATCTAGCTTGATTCCTAGACTTAAAAAGATGGATGATAGAAGATTCACATCAATGAATGAGATGAAAGAAACTGCACGAAAATTTTAAAAATCTAGTTTTGAGATCAAAATTTTGCAAAAGAGGTATGATTTTAATAAAATTCCCTACCCCCAAACAAAAAGGAACATTTTCCTCGATGTTAAGTAAAATGATTTTTAAAATTGAGAACAGAAGGTAGGAAAGAAATCACCAGAATCAACCGCTAATGAAGTGGACAGATATAGAAAAATGAACCTGAATAAAAAGTGAGAAAACAAAATATGTACAAGTCTATAAACCGTGAAATCATAGGGTGATGTGAAACAACACCCCCAAACAGGATGAGACTCATACAGAACAGCGGGCTGCCTTTCGGTAGCGCTAAGTTTAATGTCTTCAGCCAAACCGAAGGAATCTCACCCTAAAGATAAGATCTATGAAAGCTTGGGGCTACAAAAAAAATGGGTGATGAGAATCACCCCCAAACAACTCTTAAGCGTTAGTCTTGTTGGATCAAATTGACAAAGGTGAGGGTAAATAAACACCGATCACGAGCCTTATTATTTTTTTAAGAAAATATTTTTTGTGTTGTGGTTTTTGATTTTTTTTTGAAAAAGAAAGGAAACATTTTTGTGATTTTTAGATGACGAAAGGAAGAAAATGTTTTTCAATTTTTATTAAAAAAAAGGAAGAGGAAAATAAAGGAAGAGAAACATTTTTCATTTTTTTGGGTGTTTTTGTTTCTTTTTTTTTTTGAAAATTGTGAGAGAAAATAAAAAAATATTTTTGGAGTTTTGGAATGAAAAATACTTTTGGATTTTAGATTTTTTTTTCTTTCTTTTGGATATTTCGAAAAAGAAAGAAAATATTTTTTGTGATTTTTGAAAAATAAAGGAAAAAAATATTTTTCGATTTTTTAGAAATTATAATAAAAAAAATATTTTTTTATTTTTTTTTTTGCAAGAAAAGAGTGGGAAAAATAAGTGGACTCTTTGAATTGGACGAACTAACTAAAACCGACAACCGAAAAATTGAATTGGACACACACTCACAAGGCAAGGATAAATCCTAATGAGCACATAGCCAATTTTTTTTATATTTAAAATTTTGTGAAAGGGTATTCAAATTTTAATAAAGTCCGCAGGCGATAAAAAATCACGGAATTATCTGAGTGATCGCTGTTGTAAAAATATTCTCCTATTGGGCTACCTAATTGATGGATTTTAAATTTAGTGATGACTAGGGTAGCACACAATTGGTAAGCGAGTGAGTCGGGTGATGAATCCCTTCTCATGAATGACTGGGTGTAGGTCTTAATTGATTAATTCATCACACACATTCGAACATAAATGCGCGAATAAAATCAAATAAGAGCACGTAAGCACACACAATAATTGACTCCGTAACAGGAGACACGCGAGCATTTAGAAATGTACCTCCCACGGTTTTTACACCATGGGGTGCTTAAAAATTTGAGTCGACCGGGGGGAGATCATGCCTATCTCAGTCATCCCTGGGAGTCCTACCGACCCAAGGTAGAGAGCTTCTAAATCCTCTCCTTTGGACGCCCTCTCTCTACCATGTCCATTTTCCCTATCATGCTTATCTTCTTTTTATTACAAATTTAAATGAAAAATAAATGGTGTCTCTAAGCACCGTAAAACAAGCCAAATAACAAAGTCCTAATACAAGCCTTCTAAAAAAATGGAAAATGGTACGAAAAAAAAGAAAGTGCGAAAAATAAATGAACTACAAGATGAAATCCACTCCAAGTGCTTCACACGCCCAAGAATGGCAACGACGGCATTTGATAGACTAAGAAAATTGCATCTCTAATGTATTTTGGTCCTTGTTGCAATTCCTTTTACATCAAAATTCCTTTAAACCTACAAAAATATAACAAAACTAGTGTAGAGGTAAGTATGGATATCAATCCACATCAAGGGGTGAAACACAAAATAAGAGAAGACAAAAGTGTAAATTCATTTGCATTTTATTATATTTTTCTATTTTTTCTTTTTCTATTTTTTATGGATTTTTCAAGGGATTATTAATTAACTAACTATATACTAATTTTTAAAGTACTAACAAATATGTAAAAGCTAAGAAAAAATAGAGGTAAACAAATTGTGCTAAAAAGTAAACTAACTAATATGGACTCATGAGGGCTTCAAAATACATCCCATTAATGGGAGATTAGCCTTCAATAATCATCATCCAAAAATATACGATCAACAAATGAAAGCATGTGATGATTAAAATAAAAGTAATAAGAGAGGAATATATCAAACCCATTTGTACATGAATTGGAGCAACTCTTTAATTATACATCAAAATTCTCTCAATAACAATCCCTCATTAATGTATTTATTGAATCTAAAATAAAAATTACAAAAACAATTATAATGGATGAATTCATAATGGACAAATAAATAATAAAAGAGATTTGCTAAAAATGCAAATCCTAACATTATAAAATTGTACACTAGAACTCATCCAAAGAAATAAATTCTAGATCATTACTTTATATTTAGATAATTTCTAAAAATGCAAAATCTCAACAAAAATGAATGGATTAGAATTTACCTCCCATAAGGGATGAATTCAACTACATCAATCTTTTTTGAAATAATTGCTAAAAATGCAAAAAATCATTATAGAGGGGTGGGGTGGAATTCATCCTAGAGATAAATTTCACTACACCCCTCTATATTGATATATTTGCTAAAAATGCAAATACTTTTTATAGCGGAGTGTAGAGAAATTTATCACATAAGAGTTTTAAAAATTAAATTTGAGATCCTTCTTCAATGGCCACAAGTCTTGCTTTTATACATGGAAGAAGCTAGGCGTATTTTTGGACAATGTATACATGTGTACAATGGTGTTGAGTGAGGTAACAATTTGGTTTGGGTGAGGGAATGCACATGTGAGAAGTGGCGGTATGTGATGGTATTTTTGGAAAAGGGACAAGTGGTTAGAAGACATGTGGTTTTTGTTTCGCCTTGGTTTTGGAATTTATACAGGTAAAAAATCGTGGCTTGGGTCAGAAATGGGAAATGGGTAAGGATATGGTTGAGGCTTGGCTTGAGGTTTTGAAAATAGTGATGGGTTCAGGTAGCTGGGTTGAGGTTTGTTCGCGATTTGATGGGTGGATCCGGGTTCATGGTTGTCATCATCTCGGGTTGCTCCGAGTTGAGGGTTGACGACATTTTTTTTATTCGAGATGGGAATCCGGTTTGGAGATCGATAGAAGTTAGTACTCGAGTTGTGTGGGGTCATGGGTCGTAGAGGGTTGATGAAGAAGGGGTTAGCAGTGGGTTAAGGGTCAGGTCTGTCTCGATTTTTGGTCGGCTGGGATAAATGGAAGGTTATATGAGACATTTTGGTTGGGGGGTTATGGCTGATGGAAAGTAGGTGGGTAAGTTTTAAGGTTTGGTTATGGGGGTGAGAGGAGAGAGAGTGTTGGGTGGATGAGAGGTTGAAGATGTGTGGAGAGGGTTTGTGTGTGTGAGGGTGTATGGGTTATAGTGTGGTTGAGTGAGTGTTTTGAGTGTGTTTAGGTGTATGGAATGGTGTGTGTGAGTGGGTTGTTTGGGTGTAAGTAAGGTGTAGGTAACTGTGTGTGTTTAATTTGTGACCCAATTAAATTAAAATAAAAATAAACCTAATAAAAACAAGTAAAATAAAAATAAAAACTAAACTAAACAAAAAAAATCTGGTAAACTACTAAATGTGACACCCTACCTAATTAAATACCGGGCGATCACTCATTTATTAAATTAAAATCAAGGTGAACAGTTGGTTCATTCTTAGCATCACTGTCGAAAAAAAATAACTTTTCCAATTTAAACACCGTAAATAATTAAGCTAAGTGTCAAAACCATTTTTAGACATTATTTTCCAAATTTTATTTTATAAACCAAGATTTAAATCTTTACATAATTCAATAATAAAGAATCGCACCACAATTATACTGGAACAAACCATCAAATTTAAACATCCAACTAAATGAATCCAACATTTAATACTTAAATGAAAACATCCCGACAATAACAAATCCCAAAGAATAAAATACTGGAAACAAAAGAATAACAATGTCTGCTAAATATCTGAATAATGGAAACGGGCGACACATGCGCAACTGAATAAATATGCTAGGAGAGGAATCAAATAAATGAAGTCGTCTAAGCAAGAGGCCTACAACTCACACCTAAGCTGCAGCGCGTTCCTTCCAAAGGATCCTATGCAAGACGCCCCTCTGGCTGGGCACTTGTAATATATACATATATATACAAGAGAGAAAAAGAAAATGGAAACGGGTCAGAGCCCGATAGTGTAAATGATTTAAAATGTGTTTAGCAAGTATTTTAAATGTTTACAGGCCAATGCAACAACATATTAGTGCGGCACTCCCTTGAGAAATTCTCACCTCTCTTTTAATGTGCACGCCTATCGTACTAACCTTCCCAATGGTTTAACTTATCTTAGGTTATTCCTAAGATTTAAAACTGAACAATTTAATTGTTTAAGAGGATAATTTCATTTGATCATAAAGTTCTCATTTAAACCTTATTTGCTAATAAAGTTTCACATTACCCTTTTCAAATCAAGTATTTCCAAATTGAAGTCATTATTCATTTCTTACTTTCCATAAACACAATAGGAAGTTCCAAATTTCAGAAGTTCATATATATTAACTACTCGTATAATATATATATATATATATATATATATATATATTCTAATAGCACCCCACATAAAAATTATGGTGCGGGCATACTCTGCTATCCAATCCCCATATCAGTCGTACTAAGGGAAATACAAGTTCGGAATCACTCTCGAACTGTACTAACACAAACAAAACCAATATTGAGGCGAAGCATAGTTTCCAAGTCCAAGAGGTCAGTACATACCCTCACGTCAATATCCCCCATGAAGGCCCATTCGAGATAAGACTGTCCCAGCGCGGTAACCTCAGGGATAGCAAGTAGCGCGGGCATGATTTCCACACGTATATAATATATGTATACACATAGTCATATAAATATACTACTTTTTCTCCATATCAAATTTAGGTTCATCTCATAACCCATAATCACTACATTTATCCTTATTTTCACATTATTAGTTATCGCGTATAACGGTTCGTCTCTAACTTTAATTGAGGGATTAATCCAACTTACTACATACCACTCATGAACTCTATCCTACCAAGTGTGGAATTTAGTAGGTAGTCATCTATTTTTTTTTCATCGTAACTATCTTACGCGTCTCTCCCTTTAATACAAAGTTCCATCGTCTCTTATATATAAACACCCCAAAAATGTAAATCTCGCCTTACATTAAAGGTCTCATAATCATTAATAAATCCTACTGGTCATCTTTATCTCCCAAAATATTTTAATAAGGATGTCTAAGGAGTATTCTTCATTTAGAATTAATTCAACTATTTAAAAAGAGGGAAATATAATTCTGCTAGAAGGGGTCGATCGATCGAGGGTTGGGGCTCGATCGATCGAACCTTCGATCGATCGAAGCTCTTGGCTCGATCGATCGATCAAGCAGGTATGTCGAATTCTGCAGGAAACCAGTTACGGGTTCTATCACACAACCTCATCCAAATCCATATTTTTCATTCCTAATCGCCCAAAAATTCGTACTACAATCAGTATACACCCATATTATACATCTTCCACGTAAAGCATGCAATTTTCCATCAATAACCATAGATTAATAGGCCAAAACTCATATAAAACTCAAAAACCCTAAAATTTCTTAAACATGGTTCTAATCAGTCTTTTCCCAGAAATTTCTACTCCTAATTCATCATAAATTCGTGGTTAATCCTCTACATGTGAAGGGGTTTCCAGATTATTATTCAAATCATTACTACATGCGATTTTCCTAACTCCGACATGGATTTTCTTCTACCAAACTCATCCTAATCACCCTAGACTAACATGAACGATGCATTAACGAAAATAAGCAAGATAAATACTTGCCTGGAAATTTCAGAATTCTGGTTTGCTGACGATTTTGGTGTGGTTGCGTTCCCCGTCGCGCAATCTACGCGTTAGTGGTGGTGGTGGTGCAATCGGATGACTTTTTGGCCTTGGATTGCTTGGAAATCTTTCTCCTTCCCTCTCCTATGGCCGTTCTAAGGTTTTGAGTCTGATAACCCTAAATGACTCTTCTAAATGGATGATATAGCCTAATAACTTTCTTGGGTTTAATTACCCAAAAATGCAAAATGTCCAAAATGCCCTCCCGGGGTGTTAAATAGGCCTAAAAACACCCCGAGACCCAAACTAAACCCCTGAGTAGACTTTTCTGACTATCTCGACCCTTTCGGACACGTTGGCGCGCTCAAAACAACCATACAGATAACTTAAAAATATTTCACTTTTATTAATCAATATTTATTCCCGACGCGACACAGGCGCGTCCCGACTTAAATTTCCAAAATTATCATTTTGTTCACTCGTGGCATTTCATTGAATCAATATTATATTACTTTACTCATTAGTAATATTCAACAACAAGTTTCCCATAATTACTAACTCACATCACGTTAATAATTATAAAATAATTAATTTCCGAATTTGTATTAAATAATTAACTGACATTAAATTTAATAAATCCCCAAATTAATAAAGCATAAAAAATACGGGGTATTACACTAAAGACTAATCCTAAAAATAAATAGAAATAAAAATAAACATTAAAAATCTAATAAAACTAAAAAAAACTAAAATCCTGAATAAAAAAATATAAAAGACACAAAATAAGAATACGAATAAAAATAAAAATCTATTAGAACTAAAAAGATAACCGTAATATAAAAAAACTAAAGAAAGATAAAATCAAATAAAACTAGAAAATAAATTCCAAAAAACTAATCCTAATAAAAAAATAAAATAAAGTAAAATAAAGATAAAAATTAAAAAATCAAAATCGAAATAAAGAAATATGAAAATAGAAAATAAATCCTAGAAAATCCTAAATAAATCTGAAAATAAAAACGAATCAAAATAAAAATCTAAAAAAATAAACGTACAAACACAACACACACACGGGGTTCGGGTGACAGTTTGGGCTAAGTTTAGGCTCGATCTGGGCAATATTAGGACTTGGGTTAATGGGTTAAGCCACTTTTGTCGTGCATTTTCCCTGAATTATCACTTTAAACTCTGCAAACGCTTATTGAGCTACAAAACAGACAATAACTATCATAAGTACAATTTTATCAAGAATTAGCAGTTAAAACTGTCTATTTGTGGTTTTATTTAAACACTTTTGGGTGCTTATCACTGTGTTCACCCAACAGAGGTTAAAGATCCAATAGAAGAAGTTCACGGAGGATCTTATGGAGTTCATGTGGAAGGAATATCATTACTACATCGAATGAATACTCAATGGTATTTCTGTCCGACTATGAGGGCAGATTGTACAACCTTTGGAATGAAGTATTAGAAATGCCAGAAGTTCTCCAATATTCGCAAAACTCCACATGCAACTTTGACCCCCATTACATCACCTTAGTAATTTTCTATTTGGGGGATAGACTTGGTCGGGCCATTGTCTACCACCTGAGGAAGATTTAAGTACTTGGTCATAGCTATTAATTATTTCACAAAATGGGTTGAAGGAGAACCATTAGTGGAGATGCCCTATGAGAAGGTGCACCAGTTCATCTGGAAAAAACATCATTTGTAGATATGGTTTTCCGTATGCCTTCATTACTGACCATGGTACCCAGTGCGACAATGAGGAGTTCGCAACATACTATGCCCAATCTAAGATCCAAAAGTTACATCCTTCTCTAAGTCATCCTCAAAGCAATGGACAAACATGACCTTGCTCAATGGGTTGGAGAAGAGACTTGATTATGCTAAAGGGGATTGAATAAATGAATTAAACTTAGTTTTGTAGGCATACCGAACAACTCCAACAGCTACTATTAGAGAAACACCATACATGCTGGCATTTGGGACGAAAGCAGTCATACCAGTTGAATTAGGTTTGCCAAATCCTAGAGTATTGAACTTTGATTCTCCTATTAGTGCTTTGATGCGAAGGCTAGACCTGGACATGCTGGAAGAGGTTCTCGAAGATGTAGCCTTGAGGAATACGGCCTATCAACAGCAAACAACACGATTTTTAACAAGAGGGTGAAGCTAACAAACTTAAAAAGGGGGATTATGTACTTAAAAGGTGATTTAGATGACCAACAAGATTGAAGCCAATTGGTATGAGCCTTATTGTGTCTCAGTACTTGTTTGGCCACGAACTTATCGAATTGAAACTTTGGAGGGGGGAAGAATTAAAAAATCCTTGGAATGTCGAGCATCTTAGGAAGTACTACCAGTAATGTAGTAAGCATTCTCTTTTGTAATCATTTTTCTTTAATATCAATAAAAAGTTGGTTTTTTCCATTTTTTTTAGGGAATATTGGTGATATGCATCCCCAAATACTTGGCCGGAAGGAATTCAGTAATTGGTTGGACTTGATCAGAAAAGGCGATACTTGATCAGCAAAACACAAATCCAAGTCAAAACAGGATTTTAAGTCCACAATACTTGGTCAAGAAACATTAGGGATTAAACTCTGTGTAAAAATCAATAATTTTTATCCAAACTGAGCAAAATGGAAGAAAAACATTATGAAGATTCCTAAATAGGAATGTAGACGCATATTCCACATACGCTTGGTCACCATTGGTAACTAATGCTAAACCTAAAAATTTAGGTGCATTAGTACAACTTATGGCAATGCCATGGGTAACTAGTACTAAACTTAGATTTAAATCTAAGTACGCTAGTGGAACCTATGGCCACATCAATGGTAACTAGTATTAAACTTAGAAATCTAAGTATATCACTGGAACCTATGATAATCTCACTGGTAACTGATATTAAATTTATGCAAATGCCTAAGTGTATCAATAGAACTAATGAAACACAAAAGTCATTCAAGCATCCAGAAATTAAAAAGATGAGTTAATCAAATGCCGTTCATCTATATAAATGATGATTACATGCAAATATTATTTACAAAAGCAATACAAGAATAAATTATCCTACTGGGAGCTTTCGTTCAGCTTTTGAGGAGCTCGGTGCTGGTTTTATGCCTACTAGAGGATCATCAAATGTGTATGGGGAGTTAATGAAGTTAAAATCTTGAAACATTCCCCTATTGTTGCTTCTCAGAGCATATAACAGATGAGGAAGTCAGACTTTTCTAGCTCCTTGTGCAGGCAATAATCCCTAAGTACTTAGAGATCAAGCACTGGGGAATCATATTAATAAGGATCCAGCTAACATTCAGTTTAAAGGAACGGTATTGACACACCAAAAGACCCAGGTCAACCCAGTACCATACTTTGTTGTCTTAATCACCCTTCAAAACCATCAAGCACTTGGTCCAGCCCCACTTGTAACCTTCACGTTGAGCCCGACTAAAGAGATCGTTAAAATGACCAAGATCTTCATTATATCCTTCAATCCAGATCTCCATGGGTTATTTGTGAAACTGGAAAGTTAATCTCTCAACTTGGTGTTGAAACTTCTTAAATACTCCCTCTTTAGCCTGCAGTTGAGAGAACTGGGTTAAAAGTTGCTCGCCTTGGGTTTGGATATTTTGAGACATCTCAATAATGGATAAATTCTTGGCCTGTATTTGTGAAGCCTGATTTGCATGCCTTTGTTGAGTCCCGCCCTCATCAGTCATAGCTCAGCCATATCTAGCTCTTGATCGGGAGGTGGAAGTAGGTTCAGATTTTTTCAAAGTCTCTAGTTCCTCCCTCGAACTAGCATTTTCAGTTTCCAAAAATTAAACTCCTTCATCATCAGCAGCAGTTGTAGAAGTAACCTTCAAAGAGTTTACGTCATCCTTCAAACTGGTGTTTTCTTCCTCCAGTAGCTTAGTAATGGATCTAGCTTCATCAACTACACACTTAAGTGGGAATTCTTTATTTCTAAAGACAGAAAGGTGTTTCTCTAACTTCTCCTCAAATCATTGAGCTCCACTTAAGGCCTTTTACTTGGACTCATAATAATCATGACGGAGAGCCTTAGATTTATTATGCTCTTCTTGGAGTTCTTTAGTCATCTCAAAGTAAAATAAGTTATTGGAAACAACCCGATCAAGAAGACAATTGAGATAAATATACGCATCTTTGGCTTGATTAGAGGCATTAGTCCCGAGCAAGCTTGACAATTCTTCCTTGGTTAAAATCATATGACCTGCCTTAAACAAACTATTGCAGCACTTGAGTATATCTGAATCATTGAAAGTGAGTTTTTCCATCTTGGCCATGAACTAGAAAAATAAAGAGATGTTCAATAAATAATACAAGGAATACATGACAACAATCAAGAAAGAAAGAACAATAAAGAAATAACAAATAGTATGAAGAAGAAAAAAGTCCTTTTATTGACATGAAGGAAAACTACAAGTACAGCAAAAAAGAAATGAAAGAAAGGTGAAAAATACAGAGGCCAACTGTCAGGAAAATCTACACCTTATTTTTTTTAGCTTCAACTCCATCTTGGTTGGCAGAAGGAATAAATAGAGTGACTTGCTCAGTGGATGGGAGGGATGACTCAACTACATTCTTAGGTTGATCGGCTAAAGACTCAACCACCAGAGATGACTCCATAAAGCTAACATCATCAACTTCATTATCTATGTTGGGGGGAGAGGCAGGATCATGCCTTTGGAAGAGTTCAAAGTCTTCTGCTGTGACAACCTCCTTTAGAGCATCCAACCAACCATCCTTGAAATATTTCTTCTTTGCATACTCAATCTGAGTAGAGGTAATAGTGATAGCCTTATCCCATCCTTTATTAAAGGAATTTTCTCTCGAGTTCTTCCTTTTTTCCTTCTGAGAAGTTAGACTCTTTATCAGCTCAACCACCTGCTTCTGAGCTTTAAGAGCCTCATCCTCAGCCTTCGACGAGCATTCTCAGCAGTTTTTATTTTTTTTCTCCCAAGTCTTCTTTTCAGTTGCCAATGCTTGTTGGGAGTCAAGCGAAGACTTCTTGAGACAAAAAAAAAGCCTCCTCAACTTCGATTGAAGATGAACGAAGATTATCGTCCTTCTCCAACATCTGGTTGAAATCAACCAGGAACTACAAAGAAGAAAGGAAAAATTAGTATAAGAAGTTAAAAATAAAATACAAACTATGAAAGATAAAAGGAAGAATTCTTACCATGGCAAGGCTTTGAGCAGCCCTTTCAGAAATATTAAGACAGGGCATAGAGGAAGTAGCACCCCTGTAGTCCGGAAGAGTACCAGACTTAATTAATTTCCTAGCCAAGCTAGGACTTATGGTTATAGAGGAGCCAACAGTAGATGGAGTAACACCGACCAATCTTTATTGGTCGGCATAAACAATTCCTTAAACCTTAACAACAGGTCCTCTCCGTAACCTTTTTAAGTCATATCCTGGGGGCTTCTTCCCGTCATCATCCTTTTTCTAAGCCCCATCATCCACAAGCTTGTGGGTGCCAGCAGCAACATCATCTCCAATAAGGTTGGGAAACTTTTTTTTGCACATGGTTGTAAAAAGAGGAACATCTGACTCAAGAGAAGAAAAAGGGACAACATTAAGTTCACCACTAAGTGATGAAGTGGACACTGGTCCTGATCTAAGTCAAGCATAATGATAGGAGCAATAGTAGAAGGTGGGGTAACAAAGGAGGTGACAGAACTCCTGTATTTCAGCAAGTATAATGCTGACCTAGTATGTTCTTCATCTATTTTTGGATGAAGGCCCCATAGAAACTTGTGCTTGTTAAGCTTAATGTCACCCTCCTTAGGACACTTCCTCTTCCTATCAACTACAAGTAAATAAACAACCAATGATTAATTAACATTTCAGCAGAAAAATTGTTAATAAAGTCACATAAGAATTAAAACAACCTATCCCATGACCCTCTTGAGGGAACTTTGGCCCATTGTACACTTCACCCCTATTCTGGGTACATACCGCCAATTTTTGGCAATCAATCCATGGTCGAATTAATCCCTATTGGAGTCAGGAAGGTTAACAACAAAAGCTCTATTTACAGACCTAGTTTTTAAATTGTAAGTACTATCACTGGTGACCCACTTATAACAAAACATGTTTTTAGGAATCCCTATGTGGGTCCCACGGATTTGATTGAGCCTACGAACAACAATGATAATCCTGTAAGTATTGAGGGCTACTCTAGCAGGTACAATGTCAAAGCATTGACAAAATTCCAAACAAAAATGATTTTGGGGAAAAGTAAAGGCGTATTTATCTATGAAAAAGGAAGGGATCCAGTGGCCATCAGACAAAGAAAAAGAATCTATAGGGGGATTGGGGAACTCTAAGTCTACCCAGTTTAGTATGTTCCATTCCTTTCTAAACTCATCTACAGAGACAACAACGTAAACCATAATTCGATATGAAGAAAAGAAGAAAGAGAAAAAGTTCTTACTTAGACTTAAAGATTCAGCAAGAACTAGAAGATAGGAAGAATGATCACTTGAAAGCTTAAAAAAGTGCAACAAAAACTTAGAGGGTTTGAGGTAAGAGATGATCGGGATTTTATCGCCTTTTATGGATTGCCTCAAAAATCAGCGAACGTAATGATTAAAGTGACACGATGATTGAAATCTTGGCGGCTAAGGAGAAAAAGACGTATTTTCCCCAAAACGATTCATTATAATTCTGGATATTTAAAAAATTCCATCAGTAGTACACGCTATCGGCAAAGCTAATAATTTTACAAGTGTGGGAAGTTGGCAACCAACCAAGCATCAGAAATGTATCCCAAGCTACTACCAAAACTAAATGGTCCATACTTTCAAGCAAGCATCAAGCATGGAACATTGGGGGATTTTGTTGATGCCAAAAATTACCCACTTATGTGGACCAATCAAAAATAGACATGTGTCATCCACTGTGGTAATAAATTTAATTAGCAAAGCATAACCACCGACTGAGGCTTGGAATGCCGACCAACATACTGGAATACCAACCAATGTACACAAAGCCTGACCAACACCAGGAACCCCGACCAATAGTAGGGAGATTGACCAATAGTATCAGCAAAACGCCACAGCCAGAAATATTATGGACATAATGTACTTATGTAAATGCCTAATTTTTAAAGGCATTCCATCCTTTAACATTCCATCTCTTTGTCTCCCTACTGGGATAAATACGTTGTAATCCCTTCGTCAAGGGCAAGTGATTGAAAGGCAAACACAAGGCTATAATAAGCACAATGGGTGTAGGCTTTTCTCTATAAGCCCAATAACTTTAAAAACCTTTGTATCTTTCTTTTACTTACAAATATTATATGTGATTAAATAATTAGACATGGTCTAGTTTTTTACATCAACACGTACCATGTAGATTATCCCTTTACTCGACTACCTCCTCTTGGAAGTGATGAGAGTTAGATACCACCTAACACAATCTTAATACAACCGAGGTAGAATTACCTTCTTGATAATGACAGTGATGATGAGTTTCAGTCTAAACCTAATAATGGTCGCCGAGCTTCCATAATCGAGTTGGTAACTCCTTAAAGATTATAATTATTTTTATTATTTTGCAATCTTGTACTTTATTCAACTGTAATTTTGCTGACCATGGTCAACCTTGTACTAAATGAATATTGTGAATGAACTTTTAAGTTAATTTCGAGTGTTTATTTTCCCATTTCTATGCTGAACATGTGTTATTTTTTGTCTTATATTTTAGTATAGTGTTGTCACACCACCTTAGAACTAGAACCAAACTATGGTGATAATGAACCTATTTTCCCATCCATTCACTTGTTCAAGATTTTATCCAACTTGAGTCGGATTACTTACTGCCCAGGGATCCTACTTGGGTCTTTACCTTGCCTAGGGAATTCTTGATATTTTCTTATTTGTTGATGATGAAAATATTTAATCTTAAAACATGACTAAGTGTAATCATAACAAAGTATTAATATGACAATCATAATTTGATGGGAGAAATTTGGACAAATATGCAATGATGATGGCCTTGCCATATTGATAATCATAATTTGATCATATAATTTTTATATGATCTGTGTCTGCCATATGGAACAATAAGAAAACCAATTGCATTAATTAACCTTTAAGCATCTAAGAAATTTGAATGACAAAATAAACTTGCATGAATCTAAAAAGTTAATAAAACTTTAAAAATAAAATTTCCTGAGGCTGGATGCATTTTAAGCCCCAGGTATGTCCTACGCTCTATTATTTCCAGTTGGTAGGCTCTTAAGAGGTCATCCCTAATGACTTTAAATGGTCCTTACTAGTTGGGTACCAATTTTTCATTTAGCATCTTCCTCACAGTGATGATGACCTTCCTGAGTACATAATTTCTGACCTAGAACTTCCTCGCATTGGTGGTTTTATTATACTGCACTACCAACTGATGTTAGAAGGATGCCAACTTAATTAAGGCTTTTTATCTTCTTTCCTTAGCCAGGTCGAGGTCGGTTCTTAATATTTCCTCATTGATTCTTTAATTGAAAATGGTTATTTCCATGGTCGGCATGCGCTTGTAGTGAATTTAGGGCTTCCATTTTGTAAGCTAAGGCAAAGGGAGTTTCCCCGATTGACCTCTTAGGAATTTTTCGATATGCCCAGAGGACATGCAAAAGCTTGTGCACCCAAGCACCTTTTGTTTTTTCCAATATTGTTTTTATTCTATTGAGCACTATCTTGTTGAAATACCCAGCCTGTCCCTTAGTTTGGGGGTATGCCACTAAATTGAAGTATTTTTTGATGTCGTGGATGTTGTAAAAGTATTGAAATGGTCCTCTCTCAAGTTACGTTTAATTATCGATGATAAGAGTCCTCCAAATTGTGTCACAATAGTTCTCCAAATGAACTTGATCATGTCGGTGTTCCTTATGTTTTCCAGAGGTTCAACTTTTGACCAAGAGATACGTTTGATTTCCAGGTGTTGAGTGTAGGGGCCCTACAATTTGTAACCCACGTTACGTAAAATGGCATGGGCTAGTCAAGGACTTGAGGTTGCTGGATGGATGATGGAGCATTGGCAAGAATACTTGGATTTTCTAGCATTCCCTTACTTGTGAGGCTGCATCACTCTACATGTAAGACCACCAATACCCATCTTTTATGGCCATGAATGCCAAATATCTTCCTCCTATGTGACTTCCACATATCACCTAATGAAACTCATATAGAACTTGATAGACACAATTCAGGTGCACACATTCTAGGTATGGTTGAGTGAAAGATCGTCTATAGAGCTTCACGTTAGGGGCTAGTAAAAGTTGACCATTATTTACTTTAATCTAGCGAGACTTCTTTTCTTTTCCAGGTAATGTGTCTTCTGTCAAGTATGAAAAGACTTGATCCATCCAGCTAGGAGCCTTTTTGAAAAAGAAAACTTGTTCGATAATGTTTTTCTTCATGATGCTCAGTTAGGACTAATATTCCACTTCGGTCGTTCTTTTGAGGTTGAATTCGAAAATTAAGGCCAAATTTGCTAAGGGTTCTACACAATTGTTTAATCCCCGGGGAATTTGTTGGACTTGCATATACTTAAATTGGCGACAATGTCTTAAGTGATCTGAATATATTCCCGCATGCGTTAATCCTTAACACTATAGTCTCCTGGTATTTGGTTAGATACCAGCCTTGAATCGCAATGGAGTTAAAGGTCATTAGTGCTAAGGGAAAAAGACTTTTTTAATTCGTTGATGAGGGCCTCATACTTGTCCTCAATAGTATATGCCTCAAAGTCAAGTCTAATTCCTTGCTCAAGTAGAGCGTGGTCTGGAGTTATAAGGAAAATTCCTAACCCTGACCTTTTTGAGTTATATGCTTTACCGATAAAGAGAGTCCATTTGTCGCATTGATCAGGTTGCTTGGTGGTCGCTTGATCGACGAGTTCCCTTTTATCGGGCTCATGCCCTTTAGCAAACTCAGTAGTGATGTCTGCCAATACTTTCCCTTTTATACAAATTCAAGGTTTTTAATGGATATCAAACCTGTCTGGTTTCACTAATCACTTGGACATCCATCCAAAGAGGCCGGCTTTGTTGAGGCCTGCCTTTAGTGGAAATGTACGGATACTAATAACAAATAGTGTCTCAAAGTAGTGCTTTAATTTGCATGAGGTTATTACTAACAAGTATGCGAACATTTTAAGATGAAGATAGAGTTTCTTGGCATTAATCAATTTATTGCTAACGTAATATATTAGGGCCCGATGCCTCTCCTTGTCTCACACTAAGGTCGAGCTAACTGCCTGATTATACACCGAGAGATACTGGTAAAATTCATCACCCATATTTGGGACCACGAGTAGACGAGGTCGTCTCAAGTAGATCTTGATTTATTTAAGTGCCTTCATACTTTTTGATTCTAAATATCCTTCTTGAAGAGTTGAATGGAAGTTCGACACTTTTAAGAGGATCTAGACACAATGTGGTTGAGTGTACCAATATCTTGGTTAATTTTTAAATCTCCCCAACTACTTTAGGCGGTTTGACATTATTTATTTCCTTGATGTGGCCACGATTTTTTTATTCCCCTTTGACTGATCAATTAGCCCCAAAACAAGTAGGGTTGTACTTCAAAAGAGGATTTGGTTCGGTTAATCTTCATTTTGTAATATTTGAGGACCTTGAATGTCTTCATCAGGTCCACTATATGATCTCCCTTATATCTACTTTTCATAATCATGTCATCTATATATACTTCCATGGTACCACCCAACGAAAGCTTGAATATCTTGGTGACCAACCATTGGGAGGTTACCTGATTGTTTTTATTCCAAATGGCATGACTGTGTTACAATATAGGCCAAGGGTAGTAATAAAGGCGGTATTCTCTTAATAGGGACCAAATATAAAGATATGATGATAACCTAAGTAAGTGTCTAAGAAACTCATCCATTAATGGCCGGTTGTGCTAATTAGTTAATTTTTAGCAGATAAAAGTTATCTTTGGAGCAAGCTTTGTTCAGATCGATGAAGTCTATGAAAACCCTCCATTTTGTATTTTTATTTTTTACTATTATTGGGGTTTAGATCCATTTTGGGAATGGAACCGTTTTATGGACCTTTCCTAAAAAAGTTTCCCTACTTCTTCCTCTAATGATTTTGCCTTTTTAGGGCCTATTCGACGTGCCTTCTATATGATTAGAGAGAATGTCATATCCATTTGAAGTCAATGAGACATCACTTTGGGATCGATCCCAGACATATGATACGCCTCCTAAGAGAACACTACCTGGTTGTCCTTAAGAGAGAGGTCAATTATTCTTTTTCGTGATCGGTGAGCGAGCCATCGATCATTATTTTTTTTGGGTGGGAGTCAATGAAAAAAACTTCTTATAGTGGTTTTATGACTCCATATTTGGAGGACACCCTCCTTTTTTCTAACCCCGATCTCTTGTGCTTTAACTATTATTTGGAGGGAGTAGCTCCCTCCATGATCACTTCTTCCATAATTACCTTCCCCTTCCTATTTTCTTGTTCGGTTCTAATAGCTGTGATAAAGCATTTTCGAGAAGTAGTTTCACTCCCACGTATCTCCATTACCCCCTGATCGGTGATGCATTTGAGCTTATAAGTAGTTTCATGCCATGAAGCCATACTTTCCCAAGGATCGCGTTGTATGGTGATTCTATGTTCACTACTAGAAACTCTATTAGATTAAATATGTTCCTATATTCACGTTGAGAGTAGCACCTTCCCTAGGGGAATTATCATTCTACGGATGAAGCTGACCTAATGGATAGTTGTTTCCTTCAGATATTGCATCTCGAGGTTAAGTTTGTTGAATTGTTTTAGTTACACAACCTCCAAGTCTTCTTCGATGAAATCTATATGTTTAGCATAGTCATTATCTTCTAGTCGATGATGTTTACCCGTTGAGATTTTATTAAGGTCAATTTAAAAAGCCTCCATGTTCGTAGTAACTTTCTTTAGTTCCATCCGCACAACTTTACCTTGTATTAAGACATGAGGCTCCATAGATAACTGCAAACCAATGTCCCATCTAGTCATTTTTTAGGACATTATCACTATTTTGGTTGGTTCCAGAGGGGCCTTTCCATTCTTCTTCACTACATAGTCATCTAGATGGCCTGTATAGGCCAGTTCCTTTAGGTGTGACTTCATTTCGTTCCATTTTTATATTTTTTTTATCATCCTCCATGTGGTAGGAAAATCTCATGGTAGTAGTCCTCTTCAAAAGATCAACTACCATTTTTCTGGGATATTTGAAATACTGTTGATCCTTAATCTTGTTTAAAATTTTGTAAATCGGATATTTGAATAAAGTGTTGATGCAATGGTGAGACTTACTTGGGTCTTATTTGTCATCAACCTTAGATACACCATTTTTATTTTCTCCCCTTCTTGGGGGTGTTCTCCTTATCTTCATTCTTTGTCCCCCTTTGTTCGACCATTATTCTATTGGGCGCCAGCAACCACATCATCCACTTTGGCATACTTCTCTCTTTTGCACATGAGGTCATTTATAGTGACGACCTCCTTTTTAGTGAGGTACCAGTGTAATATGGAACTTCTCGATAGGCCGATATTAAATGAAGCTACAACCAGTCGCTCAAAGCAATCCTCCACCTCATTGTAGGTTTCGCAATATCGTTAGGCATACTCACGCAAGGTCTCAAGGAGTTTTTTATTCAATGTGATGAGCAAGTCCATCTTCTTTGGATGGGAGATCCTAGTGATGAATATGGAAATTGAGGTGCTTAAAACTAGTGATTGACCGGTGTAGTATCTTTTTAAACCACATATGCGTGTTGTCCCCCAAATTGGATAAGAAGATGCAACACATGAGGCCCTCATTATTACTCTAGAGGGCCACGAATTGTTGATATTTCCTAACGTAGTCGTTGGGATTAGTTTAGCAATCATAGTTCTAAAATCTGGGGATGACTAAATTCTTAGGAGGATTAGAATCATTAATCCATCTTGAGAAATGGGACTTCATCTGACTGATGAGGGACCTTTTGGATAGTTCCTTGGTTGACCTAGCCCCATGATGAGCTGGATGTTTTTCCATATCTCATCGAATGAGGATGAGAAGATCTCTCTTGGGATGACTGACTTCGTTATCTCCTCTTCCCGATGATCTCCACTGGTTATAGCGATTCCGATCGTGCCGTGAAGTCCTTCCTCGTCTGTGATTTTTACTCACCCGAGGGCCAGGGGTACAAACACGGTGCTTATGATTTTTCCCATTGAGCTCTTTATCTATTATTTCAAGATGATACTTAAGGTGGGAGTTCTCTTCTTACTTGTGGCATGTGATGTCTTCCTCCTAACAAATTTATCATTTATAGGCATCCACAAGACGTGAGATTTGGTTGGATCGTGGTGGTTTGTTGCTCTCTACGACCTAGTTTTCTTATGGTCGCAAACATAAGTTAGGAGTGTCGTATATCCTATTAGGATGCACCAGACCTGACTTGGAGGTTGGTAATCTAGATCAAATTGACCAACTGCATTAACAAATCATTTAAAGCTACCATTATCAATTGAACGAAAAAGGATTAATGAATTCATAAACCCATTGCGCCAAGTATTGACACACTTGGTGTGTTCTTTCTTTCTAAAGTTCATCATGTATGTGTTGTTTTCGTGTTCTTACTCAGATCTTTATCGGGATTGGTATTGGATAAAAATTTATCCATAGGCCCAAAAAAGTGAGGATTTTTCTTTAACCCTACCTTCGACTCATCCACTTTCATCTTTGTCATCAACATTAATATTTTTAACTATTTGGAAATTTTTTGCGTCATAATTTTATTATTTCCTTATTCTTAATTTCTTCATGGGGCTCTCTACACTTGGCTTTGTCTTTGTCATTAGCATATAGGAATCATGATACATTCCCTAGATCTTCGTAATCTGATGTTTAAATCTATAAATTGCCCTAATAATAATTTTCCCACATTACACATATTTCAATTTATTCATATTAGTAGTATCCATAAACACCAAATACTCCCATCCAACATCTTCAGACGAACTTTTCGAGGCTGATGATCATGTAACACATTTTTTTGAAGTGGGTTGAACATGTTTGCCATCGATGGAAAGAGGTACACACCATCCTAAAATTGTGTTAAGGTAAATAAATAGTCTAAAATTGATTTTTTGTTTTAATTGTTTTTTAAGACAACTACTAAGTACCTCTACAATAGGTGTCGCGATCGAGTCTCCAATGCAAGTAAAACAAAGTCTTGCGTGTGGATATTTTGTGATTATGTTCATGAAAGATTTGATGGAGGATCCTTTCACGTATTTTAAAAGAAATGCATTTATATTTTATATTATTTTGATCATGTTGATCTTTGAAATCTTTAAAGGTCTTATTATATGGTCATTTAAATTTATGAGACAATGATGTTGAGCAACAACGAAACGTACACAATTGATGAGATAAATGAAGTTAGAATCGAGTTCATTGAGTTCATTTATGACTATATTAGGTACATTGTCAACCTTAATATTATATTAATTTTATTGGGGCGTGCGGGTCGATATTTATTTTATTTAGACTTTGCTTGGCCGTGCAAGCCGATGACTTGAAACTGTTATATTTTAGAATTTTATACTTGGACATGAGTCGGGTGATTAAAATTTGAATTGTTCATTTGGTTTTTGAAGTTATTGGGTATATTCTTGGTAAATCGGAATAGGTTGGTTTCATATAAAAGAAAAAGGGACTATGACAAAAAAAAATGTAAATGTAATACCCCATATTTATGAGGATATAGAATTTAACTAATTTGACGATGTAGGATTAATTCATCTGGAGGATTTACATAATTTAGTGAATTAAGATTTAATTAATTCAAGTTATTTTTTAAAATTCACATGTGTCGTAATTTGAGGTCGTGGTTGGATATTTTAGTAAAGTAACTCATATGACGATTCTAAGAACACGGTTGATTTTGAATAGGTCAAAATAGTAGGAAAAGAGTACCCGAGGGTAGTAATTGGGTCTCGGGGCATTTTCAAGCATAACTTGGTTCACACGGGGGTGTTCGAGTGATTTGGGCTTGGCCCATAGGCTTGATATCTGGATTAGCAATATAAAGCATAGATTAGGTAGTTGGTGGAAGACACAACTCATTAATAAAACCCTAGTTTTGCAAAGGAGAAAAGTGGGTGAAATAGGGAGAGCTTTTGGGAGCCAAACCAAGAAGAATTGGGTGTGCTCTTCGTCAAACCTTCGTCTACATCAAAGGAAATCAGATCCTACGAATCTTATCAAGCAATTGGTTAAACATGCTTTCAATTTATTGTAGTTCTTCGATTCATATCATAGTGGATGTGATAATCAAATTCGTTTTTGGGTGCGTTTTCACATGAAAAATGGGTCTTTATGAATTGGACAATTTATATAGATTAGAGACTCGATTGATGTGGTATGATGACTCAAAAGTGTGAGAATTAAAGTTATATTTATGGACTAGTAATTGAGGTTAGTAATTTGGAGTTTGAAATTAAACTTTGAGGAAACAGTGTAGGAGAAATCTTAAAAATCGAACTCAGATTATTATTAGTGTTTCAAATCGATATTAATGATATAAATAAGAAATTGAGATTGTTGAAAAAGGTTTATATCATTGGGAGTTAACAATTCATATTTATGGGTTAGTAGGGATTAGAAAAATGAGCGAACAACAATGGCCGAAGCAATGACGGGAAGAATAAGGCTTCGTTCGAACGACATAGGTTCTCGTTCAAACGACATTCAATGTCACGCGAACAACTCACAGTCGCGCTTGAACAACTTTGGGGATTTTTAAAATGATGATTTTTCCTTGTTTTCTTTTTGGTTTCTTTTAGAAGGTTACATCAGTATAAAGGAAAATAAGGGAGAATAGTACTTAGGACCTTGGGGTTGGGGTTTAAGTAACATTAAATTTACAAAGAGTGCCAAACTAAATAATGAAATTTTGGTGAAATAAATTCAAGGGTAAATATACGGACAAAGTTAGGGAGTCCGGGCATTATGGTTGAGTGACACCATGGTACTAAATTAATTAATATGAAATTCATTAAATTAAGGGTCGGGGATTTGACTGAGATTTTCTCAGTCTAGTGCTACAGGAGTTAGGCATAGGGTAAGAGATTTTATTTGTTATAGATATATATAATAAATTATCGAATATTAAATTTAATGAGGGGTGTTAAACTTAATAATGGGATTTTGTGTAAAAAATTCTAAAGGGTGAAGATACGGACCGAATGAGTGAGTATTGATATTGTAGTTAGGTGACACTACTTTAGTAAAAAAAATTAATTAATGTGGTATTAATTAAATTAATTATGGAATTTAATCGTCTCTAAATGGGCAGGTTGTTACATACTCCCCCCTTACAATGAAATTTCGTCCTCAAAATTCAGGCATAACCTACACCACCAAATCCTGGAATCATTTCAAATCCTAATGCCTCAAGGGAAACGATACTAACCCCATGGTTCCTAACCATATACCACACTGCCACCACGGACATAAAGTGACTCCAATAGCGTCACATAGCACTCATCATTACTAGTGCCTCACGGCATAAATTTCAACTTTATATACTACGCCCCTTCTATTTCAGGCAGTATATAAACCAACTTACTAAGGTGCCCATACACCTTTCTAACCTCTGTACATCTGCACACTCATAGTGAACGTCTGACACGCAACACTCTCTCCCATTAAGGGTCTCCTTTCCTCGGTGTAATACTCACCTATGGGTCCTCCGAACCCACAAAATTCCATTCTCCTAAACTCGGCGCCACTAACTCTAATAAAAATACTAAGGTCTAAGCGTTACTCTAACTACGCGAAACGAGTGTAATCCTAAGTATATCTCTAGTGCCCAAGGCCTCTCTCAACTTTCGACATTTGCTCGGTTTCGTGCGTGGGACGTCTCGCCGAAGCGAAATCCAAACAAGGAACCCTCCCCTTACACTACTCCCTCGCGTAGTCGGTCATAGAGATATAGCGACGTAAGGCACACCAGCGGGATGTCCTAAATCCTACCTACGCTAAACTACGAATGCATTTCTACTATCTTATCCTTCCGCCCATACGGAAGGAAACCTAATCCATTGAAGTTCCCACTTTTTGTAAAAGTGTCACGTACATAATACCCAAAACATACCTTCTCAAAATTTGCCTTTTCATTAAGGCCTTACTGTTATCCTCAAATCAATTTCTCTAAGTCCAACCTCACCCATCCACTTGTGGCGAGGGGACCACTTTAGTGCTTTTCCATAGCACAATCATTCTATAAGTATATCATCATCATGTGGCTCATAGCTTATAGTGGTTCATCCACACTATAAGACTTTTCCACAAAACCAATATCCTTGCATCCCATAACAGCTCTCCACTCCCGACGCCGTTAAGAGTCATGTGTGGAGTGTCTCGCACAACGAAATCCAAACAAGGAACCCCTCCACACATTGACCCTTGACTTCGTTGGTTATGGAGATCCGTTATTTCAAACATCCAACCAGGATATCCCTATCCCCTAATCCAACAAAAAGGTGGTCTGAACTCCTATCTCTAACTAAGAGTCATACCACCCTGCGCTCGTACTCAATTTAAGTCCTTGTGCAATCAATAATGAGCTTAATCTTACCGCTCAACAATAATCCTGTGGCCTTAAATCATATATATAAGGTCTCCATATACCCAAATCACGATAAGAAAACCTCTACTTATCGAAGTTTCGTATACCCATAATAAATAGGGTGAACTCAAACTATATCTAGGTGAAACACCGCAACAACAACCCGTTCCCTCCAGGAACCATGGACACGATAGTCTTGCCATCATTAGCCTGCTATCATTTCGAAAGTACCAATACATATATACTCACCATAATACCATACGCGCATGAACATATAGAACGCGTATCCCAAACCAGATATATATATACAATATATCAACACCCTCCTTTATGGCGAATGAAGGAAAATAAAATTCGGCTATCGCGAAAAACACATAGACATACATTATATAATGTTATCGAGACCGTCACAACTCAAATTTCACACACGAGTCTAGGGCTAACAAACATTGCGACTTTATCTAGCCACTCCACTTATACCTCTTCCTTCTGAGGTAAAACTCATAATAATATCCTTCTCATTCCGACTAAATCGTGGGGACTCATGGTTAAGACTATCCGTAAGATCCCTTTCGAACCCTCAATTTCAATGAGGAATTCGACTTTAGTACCACTCTCTACTTCAGTGGTACTGCGGTACTCCTAACTACCATTATTTAGTAGTCGCCGCCAAAATACTTAACAATTACCATAAGGAGAGTGACCTTTACTAAGGCCCTCGTCCCCAACTTCCACCAGCTGCTCCAGCTAAGCCTCACCTCCTGCTGCCATCCAAGACCCTCACAAGATCCTCAAACGAGCGCGCAAAAGATTTCTATAATCTCATAATTGGAAGGAGAAAGAAATCTGACAAGAGAAATCAAAAATCCTAGTCCTGAGGCTCTATAACAAATGAGAGAAACGCTGAAAGTGTAGTACGTCCGCACAGATTCCTAAGGACACTAGAACCTGATGCTCTGATACCATCTGTGACAACCCGCCTAATAAGATACCGGGCGATCACTCCAATATTAAATTAAAACAGGAGTCTCATATGGATCATTCTTAGCATCACTGTCGAAAATCCATTTAATTACTAATAACCTATTAGGCTGGTGTCAAATTTTTAACTTTACTACTCTATTTAACACCTGCAAATAAAACATCCACATAGTTTTGCGAAAATGAAACTGAAATGAAATAAAATAACCGAACACTCGGTGAAAATATACAACCATATCGAATGTTGTACTCAAAGAATAAATAAATGCAGTTGGACCATTGGCCCGAATGTTTATACAATACCTCCTATCTAGATTACAAGAATGGAAGCGGCTATCAAAAACCTGCATGCATCCACAGCTGCTGCAGCTGACATTTGACTCGAAAAGAAGTGCCATCCAGGCATCCCTGTGTCTGGACACCTATATATATATATAATATAGAAAGAAAGGAAAAGTAGATAAATGGGTCAAAGCCCGAGTTTTGAAAATATTTAGCAAGTGCATAAATGCCTTATTTTTAGAAAAAGGTTTTATCTCATATTTAAGTTTTGTATCGCACTTCCATGAGATACCCCTCACCTCTCCACTAATAGTGCACTCCTAGCGCATTGCTCTAAACCTCCTAGTCAAGCGACCCTGCTAAAGTAGTCTATTACCCAACCACTATCAATCCTAGATAGTCCAAGTAATGTACTAAGGGCCTAACTTCATCCCAGTCTCAATGATATGCCATGTTCGTGCGTGGGGTGTCTCGCAAAGCGAAATCCAAACAAGGAACCCCCTCGATACACTACTACGCGGCACGGTCGATCGTCGGGATCCATTAGACCCTCGGTACTCGATTCATCCATGTATACATATTTATATTACAAAATACATCCGGATCTATCTCCCGGAATGAGAATCCATATACAAAGTATTTATCACTACTTTCATTTTCTCAAAGCTTCCCATTTCCTTTATTATATCAAGGAAATGTAAATATAAAAGCCAATTCATTATCATGAATTGCTTTAACAAATCATATACTTTTAAAAGCCAATTTTATTATCATAAAAATTCTTTTCCGTTTCAAAATATCCCATTTACCTTTTTATATTCAGGAAATGTATTCAAAGCCATTTTCATTATCATAAAAATGCTTTGATCATATCATATGCTTCCACTTCCCTTCTTCCATCCGGGAGGTGTTACCGAAGCCCAATTCATATAACCCATTTCCCTTCCTATATCTAGGAAATGTAATTAAAGCCAATCTATTATCACGAATTTCTTTAACATAACGCATTCTAAGACTGCCCGTCTGGGTTTCCCCACTGTGCGTGCCCCAAAATGGCTATCATCTTCCAGGGCCTATCATCAAGACAACCTGGGATCCTAAATCGCAAGACGTCGGGAAGCGTCCATATGCTTGCGGGATAGTCAAGACCACACCCGGAATCTCCTAACCAGCGCAGAAAAATATACAATAAATGCTCATATGGCCTATAGGACTATATCCACCCTGCATTCATTAGCCAGTGGGCTTCACCATACGTACGCAGACTTCCCTTATGATAGCGATTTAGAGAGGTGTGTATCCTCATTTTTATTAATTAAGAAAATCATTTATCTTTCCTTTTTGAAAACATTTATTTTTACTTTTTCAAAAGTGATTTATCTTAATTCACATATATACTTTAATCACATAGTATATATATACACCATATATTCCTACCTGAATATATAAAAATGGCCATATTTGCCAAACCATCTATCGATGACCCTTAATCCCAAAGATTCTCTCAAGAATCCTAATCATGCATTCATATATGCATGATACTCAACCCAAAATATTTTCTTACTTTAACAAGTAATATATATATATATACCAAAATCCCATCTACGGATTCATTTGGATATCTCCAATTATACTAATTAACTCTAAGTGAATATACACATATATATATTCCCAATTCCTCAAGTCCTTTAGGACATAACCCTCTATAATACTCTAATTTAGAGGGCCCTTAAACTTTAGACTCAAAAAGGAGAAATAATCTTAATCTCCAAAATATTGGGCTGAAAACAGGGCACCGGTCGACCGGTCCTGGACCCCTGATCGACCGCGGGTTGCAAATAACCCTACGAAACAAAGCAGTAGGCCATTTCTTTTTGACGCGGTCGATCGGCAATAGGGGCGCGGTCGACTGGTCACACCAGGTCTCCCAAAACTAAATTCCTTGATCCAACAACCCAAATTCATTTACGGGGTTTCTAAACTACACTGTAAATTATCCCGAACATCTACACGATTTATTCTAGCCTTTACTTTTCCAATTCCCGATTTGATTTCCGAGTTGATGATTTCAACCCGGAGCTGCCATCTTGTACAATCATATCAAATCAAGGAAAAATCAGAAAATACCGGTCGACGACCACGCGACCGTATCGAAAAGATCTACAACTTTTGTGTTTTGGCCGAGAGCTAAATCAATTCTTTTCCTGGCCAAAATGGTCCCCCTAAAGTCACGGGTTACTATTCATCGTCTTCTCCGAGACGATTTCGGCCATTAATGCTTCTCCAAAGCTTTTGTCGCCTCTCCCAACGTCCTACAGCCTCAACCAACTACAAATACACATATAATACGGGTTCTAAACATCCTAGAACCCGAAATCACCCAATAATTTAGGTTAAAACCTAAGTTTCTCCAATTATCAAATTTTAGGGGTTTATTCGTTTTAACTCCCAAAAACCAGTTTTATCCACGAATACCCAACCCAAAATCTTTAGATTTTAATTATACCAAACTACGGTATGAGATACTTATGAAAAAATTGAAATAAAGCAAGTAAACACTTGCTTCGTGGATATAATCCGACGACCTCGAGTCGAATCCGGCGGAGTTTGGCCCAAATCTACCTTTTTCTCCTCCTTTCTTCCTCCTCTCTCTCTTCTCTCTCTTTACTTTATGTCTGTCCTCTCTTTTCTCCCTCGCCCTCTCTTTATATAGAAAGAAAAGGGTTTAACCCCTTAATACCCCAAAAACGACTCGTTTACTCAATTACGAGCCCGTTTAACTCTAAAATTCCCCGAAACTCCATTTCGACAATCGGACACTCTTTTCTGACAATCTTGGACATTCCGAGACTCACGGCGCAGTCGAAATTCCCATCCGAGGTACTTGACCGCAAATCACTATTCTAACCCATATAACTTAATGTGGGTTTTCCAATAAAAATCTCACCTTTTTTATCGCTATACTTCACGGCAACATATAATTAAAATATTTCGACCTATATAGTCCCAAAAATAATCACAACATCCTTCGAAAATCACTTAATCCTCGAAAATCCTAAAAATTACTATTTAGGGAAATTCCCCAAATTGCCAATTTATATTTAATTATGGAATTTAATCGTCTCCAAATGGGCGGGTTGTTACATACTCCCCCCCCTTACAAGGGAATTTCGTCCTCGAAATTCAGGCATAACCTACACCACCAAATCCTAGAATCGCTCCAAATCCTAATACCTCAAGGGAAATGATACTAACCCCCCGGTTCCCAACCATATACCACACAGCAACCACGGACATAATGTGACTCCAATAGCGTCACATAGCACTCATCATTACTAGTGCCTCACGCCATAAATTTCAACTTTATATACTACGCCCCTTCTATTTCAGATGGTATATAAACCAACTTACTAAGGTGCCCATACACCTTTCTAACCTGTGCACATCTGCACATTCATAGTGAACGTCTGACACGTAACACCATCTCCCATTAAGGGTCTCCTTTCCTCGGTGTAATACTCACCTATGGGTCCTCCGAACCCACGAAATTGCATTCTCCTAAACTCGGCGCCACTAACTCTAATAAAAATACTAAGGTCTAAGCGTTACTCTAACTACGCGAAACGAGTGTAATCCTATGTATATCCCTAGTGCCCAAGGCCTCTCTCAACTTCCCACATTTGCTCGGTTTCGTGCATGGGACGTCTCGTCGAAGCGAAATGCAAACAAGGAACCCTCCCGTTACACTACTCCCTCGCGTAGTCGGTCATAGAGATATAGCGACCTAAGGCACACCAGCGGGACGACCTAAATCCTACCTACGCTAACCTATGAATGAATTTCTACTGTCCTATCCTTCCGCCCGTACGGAAGGAAACCTAATCCATTTAAGTGCCCACTTTCTGTAAAGGTGTCACGTACATAATACCCTAAACATACCTTCTCAAAATTTACCTTTTCATTAAGGCCTGACTGTTATCCTCAAATAAATTTCTCTAAGTCCAACTTCACCCATCCACTTGTGGCGAGGGGACCACTTTTGTGCTTTTCCATAGCTCAATCTTTCTATAAGTATATCATCATCATGTGGCTCATAGGCTACTGTGGTTCATCCACACTATAAGACTTTTCCAAAAAACCAATATCCTTGCATCCCATAATAGCTCTACACTCCCGACGCCGTTAAGAGTCATATGTAGAGTGCCTCGCAAAGCGAAATCCAAACAAGGAAACCCTCCACACATTGACCCTTGACTTCGTTGGTTATGGAGTTCCATTATTTCAAACATGAAATCGGGATATCCCTATCCCCTAATCCAACAAAAAGGTGGTCTGAACTCCTATCTCTAACTAAGAGTCATACCACCCTGCGCTCGCACTCAATTTAAGTCCTTGTGCAATCAATAATGAGCTTAATCTTACAGCTCAACAATAATCCTGTGGCCTTAAATCATATATATAAGGTCTCCATATACCCAAATCACGATAAGAAAACCTCTACTCATCAAAGTTTCGTATACCCACAATAAATAGGGTGAACTCAACCTATATCTAGGTGAAACACCGCAACAACAACCCGTTCCTTCCTGGAACCATGGACACGATAGTCTTGCCATCATTAGCCTGCTATCGTTCCGAAAGTACCAATAGATATATACTCACCATAATACCATACTCGTATAAACATATAGAACAAGTATCCCAAACCAGATATATATATACAATATATTAACACCCGCCTTTATGGAAAATGAAGGAAAATAAAATTCCGCTATCACAGAAAACACATAGACATACATTATATAATGTTATCGAGACCGTCACAACTCAAATTTCACACACGAGTCTAGGGCTAACAAAGATTGCGACTTTATCTAGCCACGCCACTTATACCTCTTACTTCTGAGGTAAAACTCATAATAATATCCTTCTCATTCCGACTAAATCGTGGGGACTCACGGTTAAGACTATCCGTAAGATCCCTTTCGAACCCTCAATTTCAATGAGGAATTCGACTTTAGTACCACTCTCTACTTCAGTGGTACTGAGGTACTCCTAACTACCAATATTTAGTAGTCGCCGCCAAAATCCTTAACAATTACCATAAGGAGAGTGACCTCAACTAAGGCCCTCGTCCCCAACTTCCAGCAGCTGCTCCAGCTAAGCCTCACCTCCAGCTGCCATCCAAGACCCGCACACGATCCTCAAACGAGCGCGCAAAAGATTTCTATAATCTCATAATATGGCAGGAGAACGAAATGTCACAAGAGAAATCAACAATCCTAGTCCTGAGGCTCTATAACAAATGAGAGCAACGCTGAAAGCGTAGTACGTCCGCACAGATTCCCGAGGATACTAGAAACTGATGCTCTGATACCACCTGTGACACCCCGCCTAATAATATATCGAGAGATCACTCCAATATTAAATTAAAACAGGAGTCGCATAAGGATCATTCTTAACATCACTGTCGAAAATCCATTTAATTACTAATAACCTATTAGGCCGGTGTCAAAATTTTAACTTTACTACTCTATTTAACAACTTTAAATAAAACATCCACACAGTTTTGCGGAAATGAAACTAAAATAAAATAAAATAAGTGAACACTCGGTCAAAATATACAACCATATCGAATGATGTACTCAAAGAATAAATAAATGCAGTTGGACCATTGGCCCGAATGTTTATACAGTACCTCCTATCTAGATTACAAGAATGGAATCTGCTATTAAAAACCTGCACACATCCACAGCCGCTGCAGCTGACGTCTGACTCGAAAGAAGTGCCATCCAGGCATCCCTGTGTCTGGAAACCTATATATATATATAATATAGAAAGAAAGGAAACGTAGATAAACAGGTCAGAGCCCGAGTTTTGAAAATATTTAGCAAGTGCATATATGCCTTATTTTTAGATAAAGGTTTTATCTCATGTTTAAGTTTGGTATCGCACTTCCATGAGATACCCTTCACCTCTCCACTAACAGTGCACTCCTAGCGCATCGCTCTAAACCTCCTAGTCAAGCTACCCTGCTAAACTAGTGTATTACCCAACCACTATCAATCCTAGATAGTCCAAGTAATGTACTAAGGGCTAAACTTCATCCCAGTCACAACGTTATGCCATGTTCGTGCGTGGGGTGTCTCGCAAAGCGAAATCCAAACAAGGAACCACCCCCGAGACACTACTACGCGGCATGGTAGATCGTCGGGATCCATTAGACCCTTGGTACTCAATTCATCCATGTATACATATTCATATTACAAAATACATCCGGATCTATCTCCCGGAATGATAATCCATATACAAAGTATTTATCACTACTTTCATTTTCTCAAAAATTCCCATTTCCTTAATTATATCAAGGAAATGTAAATATAAAAGCCAATTCATTATCATGAATTGCTTTAACAAATCATATACTTTTAAAAGTCAATTTTATTATCATAAATATGCTTTTCTGTTTCAAAATATCCCATTTCCCTTTTTATATTCAGGAAATGTATTCAAAGCCATTTTCATTATCATAAAATTGCTTTGATCATATCATATGCTTCCACTTCCCTTCTTCCATCGGGGAGGTGTTACCGAAGCCCAATTCATATAACCCATTTCCCTTCCTATATCCAGGAAATGTAATTAAAGCCAACCCATTATCACGAATTGCTTTAACATAACGCATTCTAAGACTTCCCGTCCGGGTTTCCCAACTGTGCGCGCCCCTAAATGGCTATCATCTTCCAGGGCCTATCATCAAGACAACCTGGGATCCTACATCGCAAGACGTCGGGAAGCGGCCATATGCTTGCGGGATAGTCAAGACCACACCCGAAATCTCCTAACTAGCGCAGAAAAATATACAATAAACGCTCATATAGCCTATAGGAGTATATCCACCCTGCATTCATTAGCTAGGGGGCTTCACCATACATACGCAAACTTCCCTTATGATAGCGATTTAGAGAGGTGTGTATCCTCATTTTCATTAATTAAGAAAATAATTTATCTTTCCTTTTTGAAAACATTTATTTTTACATTTTCAAAAGTCATTTATCTTAATTCATATATATACTTTAATCACATAGTATATATATATACCATATATTCCTACCTGAATATATAAAAATGGCCATATTTGCCAAACCATCTATCGATGACCCTTAATCCCAAAGATTCTCTCAAGAATCCTAATCATGCATTCATATATGCATGATACTCAACCCAAAATATTTTCTTACTTTAACAAGTAATATATATATACCAAAATCCCATCTATGGATTCATTTGGATTTCTCCAATTATACTAATACACTCTAAGTGAATATACACATATATAAATTCCCAATTCCTCAAGTCCTTTAGGACATAACCCTCTATAATACTCTAATTTAGAGGGCCCTTAAACTTTAGACTCAAAAAGGAGAAATTATCATAATCTCCAAAATCTTGGGCTGAAAACAGGGTACCAGTCGACCAGTCCTAGACCCCGGTCGACCGCGGGTTGCAAATAAGCCTACGAAACAAAGCAGTAGGCCCTTTCTTCTTGACGCGGTCGATCGGTCACACCAGGTCTCCCAAAACTAAATTCCTTGATCCAACAACCCAAATTCATTTACGAGGTTTCTAAACTACACTGAAAATTATCCCGAACATCTACACGATTTATTCTAGCCTTTATTTTTCCAATTCCCGATTTGATTTTCGTGCTGATGATTTCAATCCGGAGCTTCCATCTTGTAAAAATCATATCAAATCAAGGAAAAATCAGAAAAATACGCGGTCAGCGCCCACACGACCGTATCGAAAAGATCTACAACTCTTGTGTTTTGGCCGAGAGCAAAATCAATTCTTTTCCTAGCAAAAATGCCCCCGAAAGTCACAGGTTACTATTTATCGTCTTCTCCGAGAAGATTTCGGCCATTAAAGATTATCCCAAGCTTTTGTTGCCTCACCCAACGTCCTACAGCCTCAACCAACTACAAATACACATATAATACGGGTTCTAAACATCCTAGAACCCGAAATCATCCAATAATTTAGGTTAAAACCTAAGTTTCTCCAATTATCAAATTTTAGGGGTTTATTCGTTTTAATTCCCAAAAACCCGTTTTATCCACGAATACCCAACCCAAAATCTTTAGGTTTTAATTATACCAAACTACGGTATGAGATAATTATGCAAAAATTGAAATAAAACAAGTAAACACTTGCTTCGTGGATATAATCCGACGACCTCGAGTCGAATCCGGAGGAGTTTGGCCCTCTCCTTTCTTCCTCCTCTCTCTCTTCTCTCTCTTATCTTTCTTTCTTTCCTCTATTTTCTCCCACTCCCTCTCTTTATATAGAAAGAAAAGTGTTTAACCCCTTAATACCCCCAAAACGACTCATTTACTCAATTACGAGCCCGTTTAACTCTAAAATTCCCCGAAACTCCATTTCGACAATCGGACACTCTTTTCCGACAATCTTGGACATTCCGAGACTCACGGCGCAGTCGAAGTTCCCATCCGAGGTACTTGACCGCAAATTACTATTCTAACCCATATAACTTAATGCAGGTTTTCCAATAAAAATCTCACCTTTTTTATCGCTATACTTCACGACGACATATAATTAAAATATTTTGACCTATATAGTCCCAAAAATAATCACAACATCCTTCTAAAATCACTTAATACTTGAAAATCCTAAAAATTACTATTTAGGGAAATTCCCCAAATTGCCAATTTATATTTAATTATGGAATTTAATCGTCTCTAAATGGGCAGGTTGTTACATACTCCCCCCTTACAATGAAATTTCGTCCTCAAAATTCAGGCATAACCTACACCACCAAATCCTGGAATCATTTCAAATCCTAATACCTCAAGGGAAACGATACTAACCCCATGGTTCCTAACCATATACCACACTGCCACCACGGACATAAAGTGACTCCAATAGCGTCACATAGCACTCATCATTACTAGTGCCTCACGGCATAAATTTCAACTTTATATACTACGCCCCTTCTATTTCAGGCAGTATATAAACCAACTTACTAAGGTGCCCATACACCTTTCTAACCTCTGTACATCTGCACACTCATAGTGAACGTCTGACACGCAACACTCTCTCCCATTAAGGGTCTCCTTTCCTCGGTGTAATACTCACCTATGGGTCCTCCGAACCCACAAAATTCCATTCTCCTAAACTCGGCGCCACTAACTCTAATAAAAATACTAAGGTTTAAGCGTTACTCTAACTATGCGAAACGAGTGTAATCCTAAGTATATCTCTAGTGCCCAAGGCCTCTCTCAACTTTCGACATTTGCTCGGTTTCGTGCGTGGGACGTCTCGCCGAAGCGAAATCCAAACAAGGAACCCTCCCGTTACACTACTCCCTCGCGTAGTCGGTCATAGAGATATAGCGACGTAAGGCACACCAGCGGGACGTCCTAAATCCTACCTACGCTAAACTACGAATGCATTTCTACTATCTTATCCTTCCGCCCATACGGAAGGAAACCTAATCCATTGAAGTTCCCACTTTTTGTAAAAGTGTCACGTACATAATACCCAAAACATACCTTCTCAAAATTTGCCTTTTCATTAAGGCCTTACTGTTATCCTCAAATCAATTTCTCTAAGTCCAACCTCACCCATCCACTTGTGGCGAGGGGACCACTTTAGTGCTTTTCCATAGCACAATCATTCTATAAGTATATCATCATCATGTGGCTCATAGCTTATAGTGGTTCATCCACACTATAAGACTTTTCCACAAAACCAATATCCTTGCATCCCATAACAGCTCTCCACTCCCGACGCCGTTAAGAGTCATGTGTGGAGTGTCTCGCACAACGAAATCCAAACAAGGAACCCCTCCACACATTGACCCTTGACTTCGTTGGTTATGGAGATCCGTTATTTCAAACATCCAACCAGGATATCCCTATCCCCTAATCCAACAAAAAGGTGGTCTGAACTCCTATCTCTAACTAAGAGTCATACCACCCTGCGCTCGTACTCAATTTAAGTCCTTGTGCAATCAATAATGAGCTTAATCTTACCGCTCAACAATAATCCTGTGGCCTTAAATCATATATATAAGGTCTCCATATACCCAAATCACGATAAGAAAACCTCTACTTATCGAAGTTTCGTATACCCATAATAAATAGGGTGAACTCAAACTATATCTAGGTGAAACACCGCAACAACAACCCGTTCCCTCCAGGAACCATGGACACGATAGTCTTGCCATCATTAGCCTGCTATCATTTCGAAAGTACCAATACATATATACTCACCATAATACCATACGCGCATGAACATATAGAACGCGTATCCCAAACCAGATATATATATACAATATATCAACACCCTCCTTTATGGCGAATGAAGGAAAATAAAATTCGGCTATCGCGAAAAACACATAGACATACATTATATAATGTTATCGAGACCGTCACAACTCAAATTTCACACACGAGTCTAGGGCTAACAAACATTGCGACTTTATCTAGCCACTCCACTTATACCTCTTCCTTCTGAGGTAAAACTCATAATAATATCCTTCTCATTCCGACTAAATCGTGGGGACTCATGGTTAAGACTATCCGTAAGATCCCTTTCGAACCCTCAATTTCAATGAGGAATTCGACTTTAGTACCACTCTCTACTTCAGTGGTACTGCGGTACTCCTAACTACCATTATTTAGTAGTCGCCGCCAAAATACTTAACAATTACCATAAGGAGAGTGACCTTTACTAAGGCCCTCGTCCCCAACTTCCACCAGCTGCTCCAGCTAAGCCTCACCTCCTGCTGCCATCCAAGACCCTCACAAGATCCTCAAACGAGCGCGCAAAAGATTTCTATAATCTCATAATTGGAAGGAGAAAGAAATATGACAAGAGAAATCAAAAATCCTAGTCCTGAGGCTCTATAACAAATGAGAGAAACGCTGAAAGTGTAGTACGTCCGCACAGATTCCTAAGGACACTAGAACCTGATGCTCTGATACCATCTGTGACAACCCGCCTAATAAGATACCGGGCGATCACTCCAATATTAAATTAAAACAGGAGTCTCATATGGATCATTCTTAGCATCACTGTCGAAAATCCATTTAATTACTAATAACCTATTAGGCTGGTGTCAAATTTTTAACTTTACTACTCTATTTAACACCTGCAAATAAAACATCCACATAGTTTTGCGAAAATGAAACTGAAATGAAATAAAATAACCGAACACTCGGTGAAAATATACAACCATATCGAATGTTGTACTCAAAGAATAAATAAATGCAGTTGGACCATTGGCCCGAATGTTTATACAATACCTCCTATCTAGATTACAAGAATGGAAGCGGCTATCAAAAACCTGCATGCATCCACAGCTGCTGCAGCTGACATTTGACTCGAAAAGAAGTGCCATCCAGGCATCCCTGTGTCTGGACACCTATATATATATATAATATAGAAAGAAAGGAAAAGTAGATAAATGGGTCAAAGCCCGAGTTTTGAAAATATTTAGCAAGTGCATAAATGCCTTATTTTTAGAAAAAGGTTTTATCTCATATTTAAGTTTTGTATCGCACTTCCATGAGATACCCCTCACCTCTCCACTAATAGTGCACTCCTATCGCATTGCTCTAAACCTCCTAGTCAAGCGACCCTGCTAAAGTAGTCTATTACCCAACCACTATCAATCCTAGATAGTCCAAGTAATGTACTAAGGGCCTAACTTCATCCCAGTCTCAATGATATGCCATGTTCGTGCGTGGGGTGTCTCGCAAAGCGAAATCCAAACAAGGAACCCCCTCGATACACTACTACGCGGCACGGTCGATCGTCGGGATCCATTAGACCCTCGGTACTCGATTCATCCATGTATACATATTTATATTACAAAATACATCCGGATCTATCTCCCGGAATGAGAATCCATATACAAAGTATTTATCACTACTTTCATTTTCTCAAAGCTTCCCATTTCCTTTATTATATCAAGGAAATGTAAATATAAAAGCCAATTCATTATCATGAATTGCTTTAACAAATCATATACTTTTAAAAGCCAATTTTATTATCATAAAAATTCTTTTCCGTTTCAAAATATCCCATTTACCTTTTTATATTCAGGAAATGTATTCAAAGCCATTTTCATTATCATAAAAATGCTTTGATCATATCATATGCTTCCACTTCCCTTCTTCCATCCGGGAGGTGTTACCGAAGCCCAATTCATATAACCCATTTCCCTTCCTATATCTAGGAAATGTAATTAAAGCCAATCTATTATCACGAATTTCTTTAACATAACGCATTCTAAGACTGCCCGTCTGGGTTTCCCCACTGTGCGTGCCCCAAAATGGCTATCATCTTCCAGGGCCTATCATCAAGACAACCTGGGATCCTAAATCGCAAGACGTCGGGAAGCGTCCATATGCTTGCGGGATAGTCAAGACCACACCCGGAATCTCCTAACCAGCGCAGAAAAATATACAATAAATGCTCATATGGCCTATAGGACTATATCCACCCTGCATTCATTAGCCAGTGGGCTTCACCATACGTACGCAGACTTCCCTTATGATAGCGATTTAGAGAGGTGTGTATCCTCATTTTTATTAATTAAGAAAATCATTTATCTTTCCTTTTTGAAAACATTTATTTTTACTTTTTCAAAAGTGATTTATCTTAATTCACATATATACTTTAATCACATAGTATATATATACACCATATATTCCTACCTGAATATATAAAAATGGCCATATTTTCCAAACCATCTATCGATGACCCTTAATCCCAAAGATTCTCTCAAGAATCCTAATCATGCATTCATATATGCATGATACTCAACCCAAAATATTTTCTTACTTTAACAAGTAATATATATATACCAAAATCCCATCTACGGATTCATTTGGATATCTCCAATTATACTAATTAACTCTAAGTGAATATACACATATATATATTCCCAATTCCTCAAGTCCTTTAGGACATAACCCTCTATAATACTCTAATTTAGAGGGCCCTTAAAATTTAGACTCAAAAAGGAGAAATAATCTTAATCTCCAAAATATTGGGCTGAAAACAGGGCACCGGTCGACCGGTCCTGGACCCCTGATCGACCGCGGGTTGCAAATAACCCTACGAAACAAAGCAGTAGGCCATTTCTTCTTGACGCGGTCGATCGGCAATAGGGGCGCGGTCGACTGGTCACACCAGGTCTCCCAAAACTAAATTCCTTGATCCAACAACCCAAATTCATTTACGGGGTTTCTAAACTACACTGTAAATTATCCCGAACATCTACACGATTTATTCTATACTTTATTTTTCCAATTCCCGATTTGATTTCCGAGTTGATGATTTCAACCCGGAGCTTCCATCTTGTAAAAATCATACCAAATCAAGGAAAAATAAAAAAAATACGCGGTCGGCACCCACGTACCGTATCAAAAATATCTACAACTTTTGTGTTTTGGCCGAGAGCTAAATCAATTATTTTCTTGGCCAAAATGGCCCCCTAAAGTCACGGGTTACTATTCATCATCTTCTCCGAGACGATTTCAGCCATTAAAGCTTCTCCCAAGCTTTTGTCGCCTTATCCAATGTCCTACAACCTCAACCAACTACAAATACACATATAATACGGGTTCTAAACATCCTAGAATCCGAAATCACCCAATAAATTAGGTTAAAACCTAAGTTTCTTCAATTATCAAATTTTAGGGTTTTATTCGTTTTAACTCCCAAAAACCCGTTTTATCCACGAATACCCAACCCAAAATCTTTAGGTTTTAATTATACCAAACTACGGTATGAGATATTTTTGCAAAAATTGAAATAAAGCAAGTAAACACTTGCTTTGTGGATATAATCCGACGACCTCGAGTCGAATCCGACGGAGTTTGGCCCAAATCTACCTTTTTCTCCTCCTTTGTTACTCCTCTCTCTCTTCTCTCTCTTTTCTTTCTTTCTTTCCTTTCTTTTCTCCCTCTCCCTCTCTTTATATAGAAAGAAAAGGGTTTAATCCCTTAATACCCCAAAAATGACTCGTTTACTCAATTACGAGCCCGGTTAACTCTAAAATTCCCCGAAACTCCATTTCGATAATCGGACACTCTTTTCCGACTATCTCGGACATTCCAAGACTCACGGCGCAATCGAAATTCCCATTCGAGTTACTTGACCGCAAACCACTATTCTAACCCATATAACTTAATGCGGGTTTTCCAATAAAAATCTCACCTCTTTTGTTGCTATACTTCACGGCGACATATAATTAAAATATTTCGACCTATATAGTCCAAAAAATAATCACAACAACCTTCGAAAATCATTTAATCCTCGAAAATCCCAAAAATTACTATTTATGGTAATTTCCCAAATTGTCAATTTATATTTAATTATGGAATTTAATCGTCTCCAAATGGGCGGGTTGTTACAGTGAGGCACCTTGGTTATGATTCGGTCTAACTTTCTGGGGAATATGACCCCCTCCACTACATTTGCAATATTTTTGCCCAAGTTCGGTGAAAGGTAATCCGACTTGAGGAAGTCGGGTTAGAGTGAGCATGCCTGGGACATGATAGAATTTTTGTGAAACCATCCGGTAAGTTATTACTCAGGAATGGATGGTTATTATACACGACATGTGTGTGAGTCTTGTAGTATACTATTACGTATATAATATAAGTAGATGTTTATATATTAGATTGATACATAAGTGTCAATGTATTTCTTTGACAACTAGTGTGAAAGTTATATGACTAAAAAAGGGGTTTCCTATATAACTAGTATGAACGTTAAATGATTTAATTTAGTTGAACCGATTAAATAAGTTAATGAGTAGATAACTTAATAATCAAAGCAAGAATACTCAGGTTAGATTAGTGTGGTAGAAAGAGGTGTGATACATCTAGTAAGGTGGGGTATCATAACTATGAAGGTTAGAAAGCAAGCATTATGTGTGCACATTAGATGAGGGATGAGTTATACCTAAAGAGTGTGCGACACTAGCTTAAATATGAAAAGTGTACATGCATATATTAATTATTGTAGTTTAACTGCTTGCTAAATATTTTCAAAATATTTTACTTCAAAATATTTTAGGTGTCTAGCCCCAGGGATGCCCAACTTGAGGATTTAATCCAGGGATGCGTAGCTGCAGCTCATGTAGAAGTTGCAGGACTTTGCTATAGACACCTCGTTTATTTATTTCTAGTGTAAGAACTTTATTTCGGTACTCATTTGGGCATGTCTCCCTCAAATTTAGTACGGACTTATTTATTTGACCTTGTGTATCCAGTTTATTGCTTCAGTTTATTGTTGAACTGATTGTTGATTCAATCATCTTTATTCATATTATTCATTTGTGTTGTATTCAGTTACCAGGTTGTGTGGATGGTTTTATTATTATTATATGTTTCCGCATGTTGTTAATTATTGCAAGATAAAATTTGGCACGGGTCTGTTTAATTAATAAGTGGTTAGTAACTTTAAAAAAGTTTTCGACAGTGATGCTATGAATGATTCATTTAAGACCAACGTTTTATTTTGATAATGGGTTGGCCACCCGATATTTTAGTAGGTGGGGTGTCACAGTAAAGATTTTGGATATTTAGTTTTTTGGGATGTGTGGGATGATTATTTTATTATTATTTTTTATCTACTTTATTCAACACTAACTTTGTTGTTTGTAGATATGAATATTTAGACTATGCTTGGTCGCGCGGGTCGGTGATTTTAAATTACTGCATTTTAAAATTTTATACATGGAAAACATTAGGCAATTGAAATTGAAATTGTTGGGTTGTTTTTAAATATGTATATATTCTTCATAAACTAAACATGTTGGTTTCATGTAAAAAGAAAGGAGACCTTGCCGATATGTTTTAAAATGTAAAGAGTTAGGATATTACTTTGTTGGGTCGTGCGAGACGATGCTTTCTTTTGTTTATCAACTTCATTTTATATGTTTTATTCGTTATTTATATATGTTATGATGATGATGAGGTGGTTCACATATTATCATTGTTGAATTGCGTTGATTTATTTTACATATTATTAATAGATTAATTATTGAATTTGTTGAATGCAGTTGATTTGGATTCTTGATGTTAGTGGTCATCGAGAAGCGAAATTGTTGAATGCAATTTACTTAGATCGTTGAATTCAATTGTTGTATATATTAGACTTATTTTTGTGTAAATTATTTTAAATAGTCCACCTTTTCGTTGGATATTATGGAGTAGTAATCATTAGATGTGGATATTGTCAATAGTAGTTGTGGTATGAATATTACTCCTAGGTACTTTCGAAATAATATATAATTTGATTGTGGGATTTTAAGTTGAATTAATGGTGGGTAATATAGTAGCTTCGGTGATAAATTATTGTATTTATTTTACTTGTGGTTGTAGTTGATTAGTTGATGAAAAACATGTCTCTATTGTACAATTATGGGCTATTTTAATGAAAAAACAATTTACATATAAAAAATATGACCTTTTATGTATTTTTTTTAAACAAAAGGCATAATCATGAATCTCCATAAAAAATGTCATAAAATATGACATTTTACTGTAGCTAACCTTGCAAAACTAAGATGGATATGACATGATTACACTATATTTTATCAGTGGAAAACTGTGAAAGAACGATTTTCTTTTATCACACTTTTATGAACATTTATGTCACCTCTATGAATTAAGATTTCTAAAATTTTTAAATCGGAGATTAAGGGCTCTTTATCAAAGTTTTTAACTATGATAAATAGACTTTTTTCTTCTATTGATCAAACTGAGAATCACTCTTCTCCTTCTTTGACTTCCCACTTTTAGGGGTTTGTTGCAATAATATTAACTCAAATAAACCTAAAGAGGCATGATCTCAACAAATTAGCCCAATTTAAGCCAATTTTAAATGTATCTTCAATTTTAACAATCATAGTAAAACATACAACTTGGTGGGATGATGAGGTTGATGTATATCTACAATTTGAACCATTCAATTAGGAAAAATTTGAATTAATTATGACAAAATATAAGAAGATGGAAATTTAATGTTCAATTTCAGTGGATCTAACTAGATTTGATCTAGATCTAAGTGTTGTGTATGTTTGAGAAGTGATAATAAAAGTAAATAAAAAATAATAAAACGACAAGCTAGATTTATGAGCAAAAACCCTGACCTAGGGGTAAAATCCATGAATGCATACTATCACATCATTAAACTTGAAAATGTTTTATCTAATGCAGGAAGATAACTCTCTTTCAATCCCTAAGAACAAGTTATCTGATGAACATTAAACTTTCCCCTACAGATAATGACCAATCCATTGAAGGTTCAATTAGGCAAATAAGGAAGTTACATTCTCCTCCCTATAATTGCACGATTGGTAAAATCCCAAATAGGTCCAACACCTCTTTCAAATTAGATTTCTGATCTTCAATTATAATATGAATCAATTATATTGAATCTAACTATGTGGATTCGATCTCAAAACACTCTTAATTCCTTACAAAAATTAGATAAAGTATTTAAAAGGACAAATTTTCAATTGAGTCAATTTGTATGCATTGGCTTAATCCTCAACGAAAAAAATTTGAGTCATAGGTTGTGTTTGCCTTCAATTCTTTGACGTCTTTCAATGAAGACATACTAGCAAAGCTTTATAGATTATATCACCATGTTGTGTTTCGTGCTCGTTTTCATATTCATGTTCCAAGGATCTCTTAGGTATGAATATGTATTTTTTTGAATCATGGATATTTTATCATTGGGTGTTAGGATTTTATAAAATGTTTTAAAATGCTTCTTTAAATAATTATTGAAATTTTTGCTAGTTCGTTAGAATGACTCTAAACGTTGTTCGAATGAGTTTCCATTGGTTATTATAATGAGGTACCTTCGGTCAAATGAGATCTAGGACGATGCCTTTTGGGTTCTCTCTGGAATGTTGTTCGAAGTTTCATTTGAAGATATCTGAATGAGAATGGGTACTTCGTTGGGATGAGATATCAGTTCATTCGAATGACTATGCATGTTTTCGGTTTTAAACAAATCTTTTACAAATCTTAAACCCTATCTCTTTGCAACAACTTTCCCTATAGGAGTTTTTAAAGAGTTTTTTTTGTGATTAAACTCTTTCAAAAACTCTCCAAAAACCCTAGTTTACACCCAAATAGTTTAGGATGCAAGATTCATCTTATATATGCATTGAATATTATGTCTTGGTCGCCAAGTTTATTCTCCACATATTTATAAAGAATTATTTCATTGTGTTCGGCTGCATATTTATTATTTAAACATGGTAGACTCCATATTTGTGGTGTTATAGCGAAGAAACGATGGATTTCACATTCCAATCTATAGACGGTTGCGGTGTATGGATCGATGGATACCAAGGCGTGTGTGGACACACACGTTGTGTCACTTGTGTAGGTGGATTCCTGAATTGTCTTTGTAGAGGAACAATTGAAGATTGAATACGCATCAAGGCTTGTGGTGATCGAGTCACTGAGTAAGTCATTTGTCAAGTTTTGTAATTCCGTATCATAGTGAATTATGTGGCTGGGTCGTCAGAGGTTTATTCTGTTGTGGATTTTCCTCGTATATCGGCGTGTTGGGAGATTCCTTTACTCATTTTATCTGATTAGCCCCTAGATGGATGTTTTAGTTTAAAAAAAATTAAACTGGGTAAATCATTTTTTCACAACAAATGTTTTAATTTGGTGAACAAGTTTTATTGGGTTTAATTTTTTAAAATTTTATTTTTAAAATTTGAAAAATTCAAAAATAGAATTTTTGTTTGTAATCATATCTGCCTAAACACTATAGAGCCTTATCAAATTGGTATAAGAGGGGCTTACTCTTAGGTATTATGTTTTTGATCCCATGTTTTAGGCATGCATTTTGGTTATTTTGATGGTATTAGAGCCTCGATGTTTGATGGGTCTAACTTCGCATACTAGAAAATGCGTATGAAACCAGCACTTAAGGGTATCGATGGGTGTGTATGGCAAGTGGTATTAAATGGTTGGACTCCATTTACTACTTTAGTTTGAGAAAATAGGATTCGCAAACCCGTAGAATTATTGAGTGAGGCTAAGCATAGGTCAGCAAATTATAACTCATGTGGTTTTAATGCTCTATCTTATTTTGTCACCCTAGAGGAGCTTCGTCATATTATGACTCGTGAGATGTCAAAAAAAGGCTTTAGATATACTCAGTATCAACCATGAAGGAACTAGTGATGTTAAGGCTTCCAAAATCCAAAACGACACCACTTAGTTTGAAACCATTAAGATGTTAGAAAGTGATACCTTTGATGAGTTTTATTCAGGTTATCTGACATAGCTAACTCGCCTTTTAACTTGGGAGAGAAGTTACTTGAAAATTGGGTAATCAAGAAAATCTTAAGGGCGTTACCTGGAAGTTTTAATTCAAAAGTGATGGTTTTTAATTCCTTGGATACTTTAGATTCTATGAAACTTGAAGATCTTATAGGTGACTCACAAACTTATGATCTTGACATATTTACCTCCAAGACTAAGTAGAGGAAATATAAGGGCATTCGTTTGAAAGTCTAGAAGGAGGAAACCCCTATTTCAGATGTCAGTCTGACATAGAGTCCGAAGATATGGCCATGATAGCAAAGAAATTCAAAACATTTCTCAAGTTTCATAAGCAATCGAACGATGAAAAAAGTTTGAGAAAAGCATGTATAATTAGGCTGACCAATTCCCTAAAAATCGTAATGATAACATTAAGTTGGATGAGTCAGAAAGATGTTACAGTTGTGAGGGTTATGGCCATAGGATAACCGAGTACCCAACTAAAATAAGGAAGGAGGGAATCGAAGGTCTATAATGCCACCCTTAGTGATAATGATCGAAAAGTGGTAACCGATTCCTCCACTGTGATCAACTACACCGCATTCATGGCTAGTCATGTGAGATTTGATGAGAAATATTCCCATGAAGAAATTTCTAAACATGACACTTTCGAGGCCAAAGTTTGTGGATCCCAAGTGTGTGATGGACGAGAGAGTGGATATGAGAGTGAGGATAAGAGTGAACTCGAAGTTTCCTTCCATGATTTATATGCGAAAACATTAAAAATGAATAAGGATAACTTAAAGTTGGAAGCTATATTAAAATAACGTGTCGTAGAGAATGATGATATTGTTTTGATTGAGTATTTCAAGGCATGTAAGGGGAATCTTCAATAGTATCTAGAGTAAGTTGAGGGTGAGATATATAATCTCTGAGGTTTTATGGAGGATATGAAGACAGGGCTTTTAGAGTTTGAGGAGCCTAGGCATTTACTTTTGTCTCGGATAGTTGAGCATAAAGAGAGATTGAGAGACTCAAGTGGCATAAAATTTGATTTGGAATCTAGGTAAAAAGTTGTATAAGATGTTACACACCATCCAAAATAAATATGACAAGTGTGGAATTGGCTTTGATGATCAAAAGACTTTTTCTAGCCAAGTCAAGACCATGCATTTGAGAGATTCCACTAGGAATTTTAGGAAAAGCAACCCTTGGGTAACACCCCTTGCCGTTTTTACACTTGCACTCATTGCGATAGGAAAGGTCACATTAGGATGTTTTTCTATGATCTTAGAAAATGTCCTAGAAAGTCTAAGTCTAGAGTCACCAAGGCTTTCAAAACCCAAGAGCATCATATTACACCTATATAGGTTAGGAACTCGGATTTAGAGGCTTTACATATTGGACTTGTTGATTCTCGTTTTGTTGCACATGATGTTTCCCATGTTATATCTAATGGTTGATTGTTTTCACATGCTTAGAGACTTTACATATTCTATTATTTATATTTTGATTGTTTCATTTATTAAGTCATATTGAAAAATACAAAAATATTTTCTTTGTTTTTTGAGTTAGTTTGTTTTTAAATTTGTATTTTCTTACGAATTTTTTTTGAAAAACTCAAAAAGATTTTTTGTTTTTGTGTATTTTAGCTTTACATATTTTGCATGGCATATTGGTGTGCTTGCATTCAATTCATTCCGTGTTATTTTCTATTATTTTTTATAAAACTTGTGGGTGTTCTGTCCCTTTTTTTTAAAAGACGAGGACATTTAGTTATGATTTTTAATGCTTCGATTGTTTTTAATCGTGCTTGCATGGAGTTGTTTCGATTTTTATTTGCTTAATGAATTTTTGTATATGGCTCCACACACACATGTAGGAGCTTTTTGAATGTTTACTTCACATCTATACTTGAGATTTGTGAGTTGTTCTCCCATTAATCTTGTCATTTACATATTTAGTGACTATGAGGTATTTATGCATGTAATAACCATTAGCCTTTATATTGTTTGAATTAAAAATATGAGGGCGCACAGGATAGGGCTACATAATGAGCAAATCTACTTCACGGGAAAGCCACCGTTTACAAGATCCTAATAAAAAGATTAAAGGCAATAAAATAGAAAAATTGTGAAGGCCAACGTCTTTAGTTTATTTTAATTTCAAATGTAATAGTTTCAAAAGAATTTAGAGAAAAGAAAATATGATATATGTTTATCTTTTGAGGGTTTTATAGTTGAAGGTCAACAATTTTTCACAATGAATCCTAGTTATGCTTAGTTTGACATAATGTTATTGATTTATTGAATCATCAATCTTATAGGCTTGTGTGCAATGTACTTGTTTGTTCATATAGTTCACTTTATCTTGTCACCTGAGGCTAAATCTTAGTTTGACACTTAAGGCTAAATTTTAGTATGATAAATTTTTGCGGTCAAATATAACTCCATCAACATATTTGAGTGTTTGGGTAATAATTCATTTTATCTAGTTCACATGAATTCATTCAATCCCAAATGTTAAGACACCTCGATATTGTGCTAGTGTGTAAAGATTATATATCTTATGTCAAGTTTTTGTGATTGTTTATACCCATATATATGTGTCTGTATTTCATTAGTATATTTTTCATATTTATATATAAGGTATAGTTTTGTGGTTTGCATTTAATCCGTTTTTTCCATATGCTTTATCTTTGGGTCACATTTGGTACATTGAAATTTCATATCTCAAATTGATATTTCAAATTGGTATCATACTTCATTACTTATTCATATTGGTACTTTTCGCATCGATATTGTTATCATTTGATCATTGTTTGGATTACATGTACTTGTGATGCCGTATTGTGTTCTCACACCATTGCATGATTTTATTCCTTCCTACCTATTTCTCTTGGTATCATATATTCACACATTTAGTGGGAGATTTGGTTTATGGGGGGAGTATAGTTTTACGCTTTCTTGCTTTGTCTATTCCTCAACAAAAGGGGGAGAAATTGTATTTTTTATCTTAGGGGGTGACATCTTACGTAGGTTGAGATTATTTCAGACATTGTCAGAAATTTTATTCTTACAAGGATTTATACTTGTAATATTAACTTTGCATTTAAAGGTGAGATTAAGTTTGCGAGTATACATCATGCGATAAAGTTTTAAAGATAGAAAAGTTACTCAACGTATGTATTTTTTGAGAATCTCTGCTTTTTTCCTTTGAGGGTTGAGATGAAGTCTTTTAGAGATCTTGGTGGCCCATAGGTTTGCTATTTTTGTTTTGTCCTAAAGTAGACAAAGGGGGAGATTTATAAGGATAAATTTCCAATTGAGTCAATTTGTATGTATTGGATTAATTGCAGACAAAACATTTTGAGTAATAGGTGATATTTTCCCTTCAGGCCTTTGACATGTTTGGATGAAGACGTAGCGAAAAAACTTCAGAGATCATATCATCATGTAGTGTTTTGTGCTCGTTTTAGCCTTCACGTTCCAAGAATCTCTCAAGTGTGAATACGTATTTTTTTAGCCTTGGAGATTTTATTATTAGGTGTTAGGATTTTATAAAATGTTTTTTAAAGAATTTTTAAAATTTATGCTAGTTCGTTAGAATGAATTGAAATGTGTTCGAACGAGTTTTTATTGGTCTTTAGAACAAGATTGATTCGTTCGAAAAAGATCTAGAACAATGCCTTTTGGGCTTGATTTGGAATGTCGTTCGAAGTTTCGTTGGAAGACGTTCGAACGAGAATGTGTACTTCATTCGAATGAGATTTCTGTTCATTCGAACGAGTATGCGTGTTTTTATTTAAAAAAAAATATTTCCAACTATTTAATCCCCATATATTTGCAACAACTTTCCCTATAAATAGAGATGCAAGATTAAAATTTTAAATGAGCTTTTAGAGAGTTATTTTGTCATCAAACTCTTCCATAAGCACTAAAAAAACCTTAGTTTACACCAAAGTAGTTTAGGTTCCAAGATTCATTTTATAAATTCTTTAAAGATCATGTTTGGGCCCCAAGTTTATTCTCCATATTTTTGTGAAGAATTATTTCATTACGATGGACTCCTTATTTGCTATTTATACACGGTGGACTCCACGTTTGTGGTGTTGTAATGAAAATTACTAGATTCGGTATTCCAATCAGTAGAAGGTTGCTGAGCATAGATCGGCGGCTACCGATGTGTGAGTTGACTCACACATTGTGGCACTTGTGTGTGTTGATTCCTACATTGTTGTTTGGAAGAGCGGTTAAAGATTGAAGACACGACAACGTTTATGGGAAAGGGGGTTTAAGTAAGTAATTTGTCAACTAGTACAATTCCGTATCATAGGGAATTGTGTGGCTAGGCCGTCCGAGGTTTTCCTGTTGTGGGTTTTCCTCGTACACTTGTGTGTTATGCAATTTCTTTACGTATTTTATCTTCTTATCACTTGGATGCACGTTTTAGGTTAAAAAAAATAAAATTGGGTATATCCAGTTTTCATCAAATGGTTTAATTTTAAAACTAGTTTTATTGGGTTTAATTTGTTTAAGTTTTATTCTTTAAATTTGAAAAATACAAAAATTGAATTTTTGTTTCTGACAATCCCTCTCTAAGCACTGCAGGAACTTCTCAGCATTGATAAAGGTTTCTCTCAAATGTGAAAGGACCAAGTGTTTTTATTTAAATACATGCAAATTATACGCTCTCTACATCGAAAATAATCTCTCGGTATTTGAGAAGTAAAGATGAACTCATATATTTTTAAAAAGAGGGAAAATGCTATATTTATATAAACTTTTTTTCAAAACTTGCTGCATCATACACACAACTAAAAATGCCTATGTGCAAATAGTTTTTGGTACTGCTCTTGTCACCCCAAAAACATGTAGCTGTGCGCGGGTACAAAACTATCCATGTGCATGGTTTTAGGCAGTGGACTAAAACCTATAGAGCCATGTACATAGGGATAAATCTAGACTTACAAATGAGTTTAACACATGATTTATTCAAGAAATTTCCTAATATTTACAAAAACATGCTTTTCAAGACTAAAGACATATTTTGTTCTTCAAACTTGCACAAATGTTCACTCTCACAAAAATGCCATTTTTACAAGAAAACTCTAACACATTATTCATCAAATATCTCAATAAGATAAATATTATTTTCAAGACATTTTATTCCATAAAATGTGTAACTGACCGGGCATAAAAAGTGTGTTCGTGTGAGGACACAATCGTTGTGTGTTTCGCCGTCGCGATACAAAAGAACCTAAGCTACTACTACACTTGCGAGGCAAGTTAAGCGGTAAGTCGGGTATCGTAAGAAATCCACAGGGAGTGATTAAATTTTAGACTTTGATTGTTTTAGAACTTCTGAAAATAAAAGGGTGTAAAAGAAATAAGAAAAGGTGATGTGTGGTTATGGTGGACTAAAGAAAAGAATAAGTTAAAGATAAATTAAAGGAAAGCGAGGATCGGGATCGCATTCTACCAAACGGATCGAAACAACTACTAACTAGAATTACGGATCCAAAGCATTTAATCGAGCATTTTTAATTAAGCATAAACATCACGCAATAAGGAATTTAAGCCAAAGTTGTGAGATAAAACATTTAACGGAAAATGGTCACACGCGGATTAAATTCGGATTATCGCTATAAACACTAACGTTGCGTGACAAAGAAAGTTAAACGCATAATAATCCGACTTTAATATGCGAGGTTTCAATTAAATGCGATTTTACACGAAACCATAACTTTCGAGGTCCGAACCCAAAAATGACGGAAATGCAATCCCGACCCTATTTATCTAGGGACTAAGCATGATTAAACTAAATTAAACTAATTAACTAAGAAAACAATAAATAAACACAATAAACTAATTAACAAAGCATGTAAATTATCTAGAAAGAAGAAATAATGGAAAACAAGCTACATTAATGGAAGAGGAGATGAATAGTCAACATACAATCCACATGGGGTGTCAAACCAAGAGGAATTGAATAAGAACCAAGCAAAACCCCAAAACCCTAACTAAAACTAACCTAAAAACGTATACGTACGGATTCAAAGTGTTCGGAGATGAAAACTTGGAATAATGGGAAGGATGCGGGCAATATCAAAATGGAAAGTAACTTCCAAACAAGCATTAGATATAACAACTGGGGAGTAATCAAAGCTTATTGAACATTATACACAACATACAACTTTCTCTTTTCTTTCTTTTCTTCTTTTTATCTTTTTGTTTTTGTTTTTGTTTTCTTTTGCTTTTGCTTTTTCTTTTCTTTTTCACTACACTTTCTTCTCTTTTCATCACTCTTATCAAACTCTCATATGCCTAAAATTGCAACCGCAATACAACAACAACATTCAATCCCAAGTAACATTCCAAACAAATGTATGTAAGGTGTATGTATGGCTTAAAACTCCAATTTGGAGTTGGTTATGGTAATGGGATTATGAAACGAAAGGCTAGTATTTAGGCTCAAAGGGGTTGACTAGGGAAACATATATGGTGAGGTCAAGGCTAATATGGGTGATATAACAAAGATGTCCTATGATCATTTCCAAAAGCTTACGCAATTCTCAAGTCAAAATAATATATGAAAATTATGATCAAGTAACACATTTCAAGTATCAACTCAATTAATGAATGGTCAAATGAAAGATTAGTGAGATTACCAATGAGTTCAACATTTTCAATGAGAAAAGAATAGTGTATAACACTCACAAACGACGTAAAGGTACAAAACTTACTCGGTGTAAGTATATACAATGCAACAATAGATTACCGAGTTATAAAAATCTTAAACCAAATCAATATAACAAGGAAAGTGCATATGCTCATGGGATAAAGTTTAATTGATGAAGTTATTCACAATATCAATGATTTGAGGACTAAAGTCTAATAACTTCTAAAATCGAGAACATGCATCATTGAGTTGTCTATTGGATCGGGCAATTATTGAAATTTATCATCGAAAACAAGGCAAAATGCCCAACAAAGGAGAAAAAAGAAAGAAAATATTTTTGAAAATTATTAAATTTTTCACAAAAAGGCATACTTAGTAACTAACAAGTAAGCAAATCCATGGACTACACATGAAATGGATAGAATATGCTTCACCCCCTAACTTGAATATTGCATTGTCCTCAATGCACATTAAGAACACAACACAAAGAGAGGAAAAGAACGATATTACCCAAAATTGGAGCGATCTCCATAAGCACGAGTCCAATGAAATCTACAAAACAAGTTAGTACCGAGCATAGCAAAAACAAATAACAAAATGTTAACTAATTAAACTAGACTAAATTAAAAAGGAAAGAAAAAAAAAAGGAAAGAAAGAAAATTAAAAAGCTAACTATTTACAACCTACTATTTAGGCTTCACACTAACTATACACTAGAAGTCTAAATAGTTGAGGGTCCACCCAAAAAGGGATTTGACTTTGAAAGATCAACAGTGGACCCTCCAAAGTGAACATGCCTCCCGAAAGATATGAATTCCGTTTGAACAACGGAAGGCATGTGGGTGGTGAAAAAAGTGAACCATCGCCAATTTGAAATTTTGGGCGGACGATGGGGGATTTGGATAATAAGGGGGAAAGGTACACTAGAGGTCCAAGAAAAATCGACTAATCTCCCAAAGGTTTATCAAGTGGAATGGGAGATAGTGCACACACAAGGATAGGTTCCATCGTAGACAAGTTCGGTAAAGAGTCCTCATCGACAAAAAGTGTAGAAGTCTTAATTTCTATCGACTCATAGGAATCAACCGGTAATTCTAATGGTTCGATCATGGAAAACGAATATGGTGATGAAACAAATTCAATCTCAATCGACTCATCGTCGGAAGGAGATTGGATTTCGGGGGAGAAAGATGCACACTCGATGAGAAATTCTTCGAAAAATTTAGGTGAAACACAAGTTTCCACCTCCTCGTTGTTTTGTGCATAAGAATTCATCTCATCGCAAAGTGCACCAAGTCTCATTACAGCATCATTTAGGCTTTCCAAACCTTGGGAGTAAAGAAGCAAAGTCTCTTCCAAAGTAGGCTTGCTCGGCTCAAGAGCCTCGGACTCCTCATTTGGTTGAAACTCGTCTTCGAAAGTAATGAAATGAAAATCGTCATTGGATTCGAATAATGAATCCAACTCAGGCTCCCAATAACGATTTTCATTCCGATAAATGTTTTCAAGTCTTTTATTTTCAAGAAAATCTTGAAAATGAAAAACTTGAAAACTATCCCTAAAGTAAGAATCATTAGAATGATCGTAATAACTATAATAGTAGGACATGATTACCGAATTGTTTGTAGATGGAGAATCCAAGAAATAAAGTGAGCAACCGCGAATCAAAGTTTCTTAGCGCTCAAAGTATGCAAATCCTACAAAAAGGGTTAAAACAAAGAATACAAATACAAAAGGAAAAAATACTACGAAATAGTAAAAGAACTACAATCTAAAACACACTCCCCGGCAACGGCGCCATTTTGTGACCGGGCGGAAAAAGTGTGTTCGTGTGAGGACACAATCGTTGTGTGTTTCGCCGCCGCGATACAAAAGAACCTAAGCTACTACTACACTTGCGAGGCAAGTAAAGCGGTAAGTCGGGTATCGTAAAAAATCCACAGGGAGTGATTAAATTTTAGACTTTAATTGTTTTAAAACTTTTAAAAATAAAAGGGTGTAAAAGAAATAAGAAAAGGTGATGTGTGGTTATGGTGGACTAAAGAAAATAATAAGTTAAAGCTAAATTAAAGGAAAGCGAGGATTGGGATCGCATTCTACCAAACGGATCAAAACAACTACTAACTAGAATTACGGATCCAAAGCATTTAATCGAGCATTTTTAATTAAGCATAAACATCACGCAATAAGGAATTTAAGCCAAAGTTACGAGATAAAACATTTAACGGAAAATGGTCACACGCGGATTAAATTCGGATTATCGCTATAAACACTAACGTTGCGTGACAAAGAAAGTTAAACGCGTAATAATCCGACTTTAATACGCGAGGTTTCAATTAAATGCGATTTTACATGAAATCCTAACTTTCGAGGTCCGAACCCAAAAATGGCGGAAATGCAATCTCGACCCTATTTATCTAGGGACTAAGCATGATTAAACTAAATTAAACTAATTAACTAAGAAAACAATAAATAAACACAATAAACTAATTAACAAAGCATGTAAATTATCTAGAAAGCAAGAAATAATGGAAAACAAGCTATATTAATGGAAGAGGAGATGAATAGTCAACATACAATCCACATGGGGTGTCAAACCAAGAGGAATTGAATAAGAAGTAAGCAAAACCCCAGAACCCTAACTAAAACTAACCTAAAAACATATATGTACTGATCTCTATCTTATTACAACAAAATTGGCTTATATAGTAAGTTGGAATAAAAATAAAGAAGAAAGAAAAGAAGGCAAAATATCTGCAGAAAACAGAGCATCGATCGATCGACCCCTTTGGTCAAACGATCGACCTAGGCAAAACTTTGGCAAATAAGAATGGTCAATCGATCGACCATAAGCATCGATCGATCGATCAAGCAGGGCAAAATGCAACAGCCTACTGCATTCCTCTTTTCTTCTTCTCCTTCTCCTCTTTTGCTTCCTTGTTTTTCCTCCGCTGAAATCGCCGTAACTTCTTCGTTATGAATTGGAATCGTGCACCGTTCACGGCCACGCGAAGATAGAGAGGAGGGCTACAACTTCCGTGAGTTGTCGGGCCAGGTACCCAATCTGTGAAAAGACTAAAATGCCCTTACGCATGCGATTGTGTACGGAACTTCATCGGAATGCATCCGAACTTCATACTAAGCATCCAAATACCTACAATAGCTCAATTAACCCCTGCAAAACATGTTAACATAGAAATCCGAGGTTGTCTGGTTAACGAGCATACATATAGGTATTAAGATACCCGAGGGGGCTAATAACCCGTAGGTTAACAGGTGAAATACGCAATATTTGCGTCGTATCAGTAACACCAAGTTTTCTTGAAATATATCATTTTACGCAATACTCTATAAATCCTTTGTAAAACATTTTACACAAATCATGAGAATTAACTTTCTTACAACATAAATATATTCTACTATTAAACTCTACATATAAGAGCAAATACTAAGGAAATAGAGTTCTTGAACTTAAAGAGTAGAGTTTCCCACCTCAAAATAAACTTCCACAATGCTGGATGGAATGTAGAAGAAGATGGTAACATCCGACCTCATAAAGTGACCTTAAAGAGGTTGCCTAGCTCTACCAAGCTTGCCTCAATGAAAGTTCGAAGCAAAACCCCCTTCAAGCTCCATTAATCTTCTTCATTTCTTCTCTCTAAATCCTCTACAACATCTCCTAAAATCCCATACTGCTCAAATATGTGGTGTATATGGGTTTTATAAGATTAAATATGGTAGATGAAGGTTGAAGTATGGTTGTTTATGGTTGAGGGGTGGGGTGGTAAGGTGGTTGAAGGTAGTTTGTAGTGGAAGGGCTCTCAAGAACTAGACAGAGAGAAAATCTGATTTAAAATGGGTTAAAATTTCACCTAAATACCCGCAAAACCCTTGGGGTAAAATCCATAAATTTTCCAAACCCTACTCCCGAAATGATTTGCTATTGTGGGAGCATGACACGTGTCTTAATCCAATTGATAGGAATTTGACAGCACTTTCCAAATTTTCAAGAACTGATTTTCACAATCTTGTTCGAATGAGAATGGATATTGTTCAAATGAGAAATAACATTTCATTCAAACCGTACTACATCTCATTTGAGTGAGAGATATATCTCGTTCGAACGTGCTTCGAATGAGGTTAGGTTTTCCATATAGAGATGTTTCGATCAATGGTCATTAGAAGAACATTCGAATGAGATTTGAATCTCGTTCAAACAACTCTAGATTTTGTTTTAATGACACTAATTTTCTCCAAAATGGATTTAATGCCATTTTAAATTCAAATAATTGCACCAAGGCCACTATATTACCAAAATTTGACCCATAACTCACCCACAAGGTCAAGAGCTCAATTCTCACTGAATCACTTGTGTACCGTCAAAATCGTGAGGGTGGGTGCTATAGTTGTGTACCAAAGACTAGTTGTAACAATCGATGATATTAACTCTTTTGTGTGAAAAAGTTATCACCAGTGGTGGAATCAAGAGGATAATTCTTTGAAGGAAGTTTATGGCGAAATATGAAGCATGAGCGTCATATAGTGCATTTCGGCCGAACGGGAGATCAATTTTCTATGATTCACGATGATGTCTTATTGAAGCAAGAGGTGTGTAGTAGTATTAGTGGACGTTACTCCCAAATTTGGGTCGTGGATGGTCCAAGACTAAATGTTGAAGTTTCTACCGGAAGATAATATTCAAGCCATAATTGGGCAGAGTTTCCTTTCACCATTTGATGACATGAGAGGTGGTCGAGCGGTAAAAGTGTGTTCGTGTGAGGACAAAATCGTCGTGTGTTTCGCCGCCGCGATACAAAAGATAAAACCTAAGCTACTACTACACTTAACAAGCAAGCACAGCGGTAAGTCGGGTATCGTAAGAAATCCACAGGGAGTGATTGAATTTTAGATGTTAATTGTTTAATTACTTCAGGAATAAAAGTGTAAAAGATGATAGGTTGGAAATGGTGACAAAAGAAAAGAATAAGTTAACGCTAAATTAAAGGAAAACGAGGATCGGGATCGCATCCTACCACACGGATCGAAACAACTACTAACTAGAGTTAAGGATCGAAAGCAATTTAATCGAGCATATCCAATTAAGCATAAACATCACACAATAAGGAATTTTAGCCAAAGTTGCGAGATTAAACATTTAATGGAAAATGGTCGCACACGGATTAAATTTGGATTGTCGCTATAAACACTAAAGTTGCGTGACAAATAAAGTTAAACGCATAACAATCCAACTTTAATACACGCGGTTTCAATTAAATGCGATTTTGCACGAAACCTAGTTTTCGGAGCTCGGGGCCCGAAAATGGCGGAAATGAAATCCCGACCCTATTTATCTAGGGTTGCATAGTGAACTAAACTAAATTATGTTAATTAAACTAGGAAAGCAAGAATTAAAGCAAGTAAACTAGTTAGAAATCATGGAAACTAAATTGCAAGGCAAGGAAAGATGAATAACAAACTATATTAAAGGAGAGGAAGTGAATAGTTCAATCTTACAAAACCACATGGGTTGTCAATCCAAGAAGAACAGAAAATGAAATTTCCAAACCAAACCCTAACTAAAACTATCTATTTCAGAATATGAGAGTCTCCTTTTTATTACAACAAAAACTAGCTTATAAAGTAAGTTGGAATAAAAGAAAAGAAGAAAGAAAAGAAAGAAAATATCTGCAGGAGAAAACAGGGGATCGATCGATCGACAGTATAAATCTTGGAAAAAATAAGAAGGCTCGATCGATCGACCCTCAAGCTCGATCGATCGATCAAGCAGGGGCAGCCTGCAATTTCCCTTGCATTGGCATACAATCCATCTCCGCTCAAATCGCCGTAACTATATCGTACGAACTCGGAATCACGCACCGTTCACAGTCACGGGAAGCTAGCGAGGAGAGATACAACTTCCGTGTAGATGTCGGGCCAGGTGCCCAAACTGTGAAATGACCGGATTGCCCTTGAACGTGCGATTGCGTATGAAAATTGCGCGGAATGTGTCCGGATCCCATACTTGGTACCTAAATACCTACAAAAGCCCAATTATACCTCATATAGCATGTTAACAGTATACACCAAGGTTGTCTGGTTAACGGGCTTAAATATAGCGATTAAGGCACCCGAGGGGGCTAAAATGCGTAGGTTCGACGGATGAAATACGCAATATTTGCGTCATATCACACCTCCTAACTTACACATTGCTAGTCCCTAGCAATGAAATAAGATGCAACAAGAAGAACAAGTAAACCAACACAGGAGAGAGTACAAAAGTATGGTATAAAAGTAATAAAAAGATAAGGCCACTTTCGCGGGAGATTCGATTGCATTTAGCGTATGCAATAAGCCGTTAAACCCCTAGGTTACCCTAGTGGACGAGTGTCGTCTGGTGAGGGTTTTCAGTGATGGAACCCACAAACATCATAAAGTTTCCTCAAAATATGCCCAATCAAACATGTGACAAGCCCAATAATGGCGAAAAGGATTTCATACGCATTATTAGCAAAGTGAATGAATTCACACAAAAGTCCAAATCATTAACATTATCGAATGCACCTCAATGAATTGAAACTCTAACATGTGGGAGGGTAGTGAGCATATGCAAATTATGATTTGCCGAAAAACTTAAATAACTCGGATACTAAATATCAAAGCATGCATAAAAGTCAATCCTCACGGGCATCACACTCATCAAATGAATTCACTTGAAATAGGTAGGTAACACACGGGACATGCGGGCATAAGGAATAAATGTAAATGGAAACTAGGCCGCACACATGTCACAAATGAAGAACGCTATATAGGAAATAAAAGTTGCAATCTCAGTGAAAGGATACCGCACATATAAAAGAGGCAAAATGCATTTTCACAGATTATCAACACTATTTAAACATTCGAATTACATCTACTTAAGATCAAATAGGACTTGTATAGGGTTGTAATGTAGGCTAGGTTAGGGTACGAAAGGAAAGGGATGTATATACGGATTCAAAGTGTTTGGGGATGAAACTCGGAATAATGTGAAAAAGTGGGCAATATCAAAAGTTGGACAAAGATGTCCAAACGAGCATTAGATATAACAATCGAGAGAGTAATCAAAGCTTATTGAAATACTACAAACAATATAAACAACTTCTCTTTCTTTTTCTTTTCTTCCTTTTTCTCACTTTTTCTCTTTTGTTTTCTTTTGTTTTCTTGCTTTCTCTTTTCACTCTTTTCCTTTCTTTTTCTTTCACTTCTTACTCTTTTCATACTCAAATTGCAACCACACAACAATAATAACATTCAATTCCAAGAAACAATCCAAACAAGGGTATGTAAGGTAATATATATGGTATAAAACTCCAATTTGGAGTTAGATATGGGATTTTGGGTAGTGAAAAGAAAGGCTAGTATTTAGGCTCAAGTGGGTTGACTAGGGAACATATAAAAGGTGAGGTCAAGGTCATATGGGCGATAAAACAAAGATGGCCTATGATCATTTCACAAAGTATACGCAATTCTCGAGTCAAAACAACATATGAAAATCATGCTCAAGTAACACATTTCAAGGATGAACTCAATTAATGAACGGTCAATGAAAGAACAAAGAGATTACCAATGACTGTAACGTTTTCAAAGAGGAAAGAATAGTGTATACACTCACAAATGAAGATAAGTCTCTAATCTCACTCGGTGTAAGTATATACAATGCAACAAAAGAATACCATGTTATAAAAATCTTAAACCAAATCAATATAACAAGAATGGTGCATGTGCTCACGGATTAAAGTTTAATTCATGAAGTTATTCATAATATCAATGATTTAGGGACTAAAATCTAATAACTTCTAAAATCGAGAACATGCATCATTGAATTGTCAATTTGATCGGGAAATTATTAAAATTTATCATCGGAAACAAGGGCAAAATGTCCAATAAAGGAGAAAAAAGAAAGAAAATATTTTTGAAAATTTTCAAATTTTTAACAAAAACATGCTTTGTAACTAAATTGTAATCAAATCCAAGGACTAAACAGCAAAATGGATAGAATATCCTACACCCCCTAACTTGAATGTTGTATTGTCCCCAATGCGTCCATTAAAGAACACAACACAAAGCTAGGAAAAGAATGATATTACCCAAATGTGGAGCGATCTCCATAAGTACAAGTCCAAATGAAGCTGCAAAACAAGTTAGTACAAAGCATATGAAGAATATGTACCGATGTATTAAGTTAAGAGAATCTATGTCACAAGTCACAATAATATAGAGGGGCTGAAGTGCAAATACTAGATAAATTGATGGTGAACTTTTTGATTTTATAAAATGCAAGGTCACACACATCAAAATCCAATAAACAACCACAAACTACATTTTCATTTCTCATTTCATAAGTTCAACACAAAATTACTTAATACATTACAACTCCTGAAATAAAAGAAATACAAATAAAAATAAAAATAAAACTAAAAATAAAAAGTACAATATAATATCCGATCCCAGAATACAAAAATAACCCAGTACAGCAACAGCCTAGTGGCCGGAACCACTAGGATCAGAGGGGTCCTGAAAATGAGGAGGCAACGGTGTGTCGGAATCACTGCGCTGCAGATAAATATCTCTCATCATCCGGTAATCCTGTATGTGTTGTGCCCTCGCCTGCCTCTGCACGGCCCACTCCTGCCGCTGCTCGGCATAAAACTGCTCCTGCTGAGCCTGCTGCTGGTCTAGGTGGGACTCCCAAGTCGCCCACATGAGCTGGGTCTCCTCCCAGCGCTGGTCCTGCACGGCCTGGAATGCCGCAAAGCGGGCATCATCATCAGTGTGTGGCACGTGATAACCCTCACCCATCTCCATCTCCCTGATCTCATCCTCCTCGTCGTCAGGCAAGTCAGCCCTCTCTGCCCTCTGTCTCTTACCCGCCGGTTGCCCACACTCGTGCTTTAGCATTTTCGAGATGTTGTCCTTAGAGAGAAGCTCGAGTGGGTCATGCTTACGGTCAGCGTCCAACTTCGGGCAACCGTGTGAAATACAAATCCTCGTGATGAGGGCAGGAAAAGGAAGGGAATATCTCCATGCGATCTCCTTCGCAGTAGCGCACATCATGTCTAGAAAAATACTGGGCAAGCTGATACTGCCCAATCCATTAATCATCGCGTAGATCAATGCGGCATGTTTGTGACGAACCTCAGACCGGTTGTTCATCACCATGAAGGAATGAACATTGATGTAGTGCAATAATTGAGGCAAGTCCTCCATCGCAGCTGAGTGGAAAGATCCCTTATTCCATGCCTCGCCCGGTGCAAGAGCCTCTATCAATGTCCCTCGACCGAAAATAGTCCCATCAAGAAAACTAACTGAATCCGCGGGGAGAGGAACATCCATAAAATCTACCAAATCTGATATGCTGAAGGGAATCCTCACCCCATGAACCATGGCCTCATATGTAGTAGGCCCACTGCTGCTCTTTACCTCCACTAACGTCGCGTAGAATATTCAGACCAATTCCTCGTTGACACGCCCGTTAGTAGCAAGAAAGGGCTCCCACCCCTGACGGCGCAACAGAACACGCGCCTCCATCGGTATCTCCTCAAGGACCCACGCAAAGTGAAAACCAGGCAGTCGCTCGGATGTATGAAAGTGCGCATGGAACCAATCCCGCTCCTGCTCACAGCGGAAACCATCAACGCCCCCGGTGGGCACACACCTAGTAGACGAGTATTTCTTTGGTGCCATTTCAACCTACAAAACAAGAATTACACGATACAAAGCAAAGTGTAAGCAAAATTTATTGTTAGTAGTGTAAAAGTTGAAATGCTGGTGCAAGTGCGCAAAACTGAGGAGAAAATATACAACATTGCGATGAAGAATGTCGGAATGCGACAAGGCATGAAAATCACCCAAGTGTGCGTCAAAAATTGGATTGAAATCTGTTTTAGGCATTTTGACGAACACTTGGCGTGCGCAATGTGCGTCAAGGTTGAAAATACCGATTTGAACCAACGAAATCACCCCACTCATGAACAAACAACAATGCAGCAATATATACTTGTTCATGAGTGGATTTACAACAAGAAACATGAGAAAATACAGTTGGAACAATACAAAATCAGGGGGTAAACACCAACATTCAAACATATGTCAAGAAATGGTAAAAACATGGAATTAGTGACACAATTCTAACAAAAACTACAAAATCATGTAAGAGTAATGAAGATTATACCTTGGATGTGTAGTAATTGGAAGAAAAAGAGAGAATGTGGTGTGGGAAGAAATTAGGGCAAAATCGTGTATGAGAGGAGAGGAGAGAATAAGAGAAAAGAGGGGAAAAAAGTAGCAGCCCTCGGCTTTAACCTGCTCGATCGATCGATCGAATATTCTATCCATTTCATGTGTAGTCCATGGATTTGCTTACTTGTTAGTTACTAAGTATGCCTTTTTGTTAAAAAATTGAAAATTTTCAAAATTATTTTCTTTCTTTTTTCTCCTTTATTGGGCATTTTGCCCTTGTTTCCGATGATAAATTTTAATAATTGCCCGATCAAATTAACAATTCAACGATGCATGTTCTCGATTTTAGAAGTTATTAGATCTTAGTCCCTAAATCATTGATATTATGAATAACTTCATGAATTAAACTTTAATCCGTGAGCACATGCACCATTCTTGTTATATTGATTTGGTTTAAGATTTTTATAACTCGGTATGCTTTTGTTGCATTGTATATACTTGCACCGAGTGAGATTAGAGACTTATTTTCATTTGTGAGTGTATACACTATTCTTTCCTCTTTGAAAACATTACAGTCGTTGGTAATCTCTTTATTCTTTCATTGACCGTTCATTAATTGAGTTCATCCTTGAAATGTGTTACTTGAGCATGATTTTCATATGTTGTTTTGACTCGAGAATTGCGTATACTTTGTGAAATGATCATAGGCCATCTTTGTTTTATCGCCCATATGACCTTGACCTCACCTTTTATATGTTCCCTAGTCAACCCACTTGAGCCTAAATACTAGCCTTTCTTTTCACTACCCAAAATCCCATATCCAACTCCAAATTGGAGTTTTATACCATATATATTACCTTACATACCCTTTTTTGGATTGTTGCTTGGGATTGAATGTTATTATTGTTGTGTGGTTGCAATTTGAGTATGAAAAGAGTAATAAGTGAAAGAAATAGAAAGGAAAAGAGTGAAAAAGAGAAAGCAAGAAAACAAAAGAAAACAAAAGAGAAAAAGTGAGAAAAAGGAAGAAAAGAAAAAGAAAGAGAAATTTGTTTATATTGTTTGTAGTATTTCAATAAGCTTTGATTACTCTCTCGATTGTTATATCTAATGCTCGTTTGGACATCTTTGTCCAACTTTTGATATTGCCCACTTTTTCACATTATTTTGAGTTTCATCCCTAAACACTTTGAATCCGTATATACATCCCTTTCCTTTCGTACCCTAACCTAGCCTACATTACAACCCTATACAAGTCCTATGTGATCTTAAGTAGATGTAATTCAAATGTTTAAATAGTGTTGATAATCTGTGAAAATGCATTTCGCCTCTTTTATACGTGCGGTATCCTTTCACTGAGATTGCAACTTTTATTTCCTATATAGCGTTCTTCATTTTTGACATGTGTGCGGCCTAGTTTCCATTTACATTTACTCCTTATGACCGCATGTCCCGTGTGTTACCTCCCTATTTCAAGTGAATTCATTTGATGAGTGTGATGCCCGGGATGATTGACTTTTATGCATGCTTTTATATTTAGTATCCGAGTTATTTAAGTTTTTTGCCAAATCATAATTTGCATATGCTCACTCCCCTCCCACATGTTAGAGTTTCAATTCCTTGAGGTGCATTCGATAATGTTAATGATTTGGACTTTTGTGTGAATTTATTCACTTTGCTAATAATGCACATGAAATCCTTTTCGCCATTATTGGTCTTGTCGCATGTTTGATTGGGCATATTTTGAGGAAACTTTATGATGTTTGTGGGTTCCATCACTGAAAACCCTCACGAGACGACACTCGTCCACTAGGGTAACCTAGGGGTTTAACGGCTTATTGCATACGCTAAATGCAATCGAATCGCCCGCGAAAGTGGCCTTATCTTTTTATTGCTTTTATACCATACTTTTGTACTCTCTCCTGTGTTGGTTTACTTGTTCTTCTTATTGCATCCTATTTCATTGCTAGGGACTAGCAATGTGTAAGTTAGGGGGTGTGATACGACGCAAATATTGCGTATTTCATCCGTCGAACCTACGCATTTTAGCCCCCTCGGGTGACTTAATCGCTATATTTAAGCCCGTTAACCAGACAACCTCAGTTTATACTGTTAACATGCTATATGAGGTATAATTGGTCTTTTGTAGGTATTTAGGTACCAAGTATGGGATCCGGACGCATTCCGCGCAATTTGCGCACGTTCAAGGGCAATCCGGTCATTTTACAGTTTGGGCACCTGGCCCGACATCTACACGGAAGTTGTAGCTCTCCTCTCTAGATTCGCGTGACCGTGAACGGTGCGTGATTCCGAGTTCGTACGATATAGTTACAGCGATTTGAGCGGAGATGGATTGTATGCCAATGCAGGGGAAATTGCAGGTTGCCCCTGCTTGATCGATCGATCGATTCTGAGGGTCGATCGATCGAGCCTTCTTATTTTTTCCACGATTTATACTGTCGATCGATCGACCACAGGGGTCGATCGATCGATCCCCTGTTTTCTCCTGCAGATATTTTCTTTCTTTTCTTTCTTCTTTTCTTTTATTCCAACTTACTATATAAGCTAGTTTTTGTTGTAATAAAAAGGAGACTCTCGCATTCTGAAATAGATAGTTTTACTTAGGGTCGTATTCTGAAATAGATAGTTTTACTTAGGGTTTGGTTTGGAGAGTCTCCTTTTTATTACAACAAAAACTAGCTTATATAGTAAGTTGGAATAAAAGAAAAGAAGAAAGAAAAGAAAGAAAGTATCTGCAGGAGAAAACAGGGGATCGATCGATCGACCCCTATGGTCGATCGATCGACAGTATAAATCATGGCAAAAATAAGAAGGCTCGATCGATCGACCCTCAGGCTCGATCGATCGATCAAGCAGGGGCAGCCTGCAATTTCCCCTGCATTGGCATACAATCCATCTCCGCTCAAATCGCTGTAACTATATCGTACGAACTCAGAATCACGCACCGTTCACGGTCACGCGAAGCTAGAGAGGAGAGCTACAACTTCCGTGTAGATGTCAGGCCAGGTGTCCAAACTATAAAATGACCGAATTGCCCTTGAACGTGCGGTTGCATACGGAAATTGCACGGAATGCGTCCGGATCCCATACTTGGTACCGAAATACCTACAAAAGCCCAATTATACCTCATATAGCATGTTAACAGTATAAACCGAGGTTGTATGGTTAACGGGCTTAAATATAGCGATTAAGGCACCCGAGGGGGCTAAAATGCGTAGGTTCGACGGATGAAATACGCGATATTTGCGTCGTATCAAGAGGGTTACTTTTCCCAAGAGATATTGTTTATGCCAGAGGATCCCAAGCTACGGGAAGTAGTTTTGACGAAGGAGCATGTTTTATGATTCACTTTACATCCTAAAAGAGATTGAATATACAGTAATAGGGGGAGTTTCTATTTTTGGTAAGGTGAATCAATTTTAGCATAGATTGTGTTGAGAGGGTGCTCCTGCCAGTTAAGAAGGTAGAACACCGGATATATTCACAGAGTTGCAGTGTTTAAAATTCTAGTATGTAAGTGGGATAGTACACCTATTGATTTTTATTGGGTTCAAAGGTGCCAAAAAGGACATTAAGTCATTTGTCGTCCTTTGAGATATATTGAGCAAGTTGATTAGAAATAAGAGTTAGTTGGTGCTTCGTGTTAAGAGGTTTTATAGATAATTCAAAAGAAATATTGTTCATTATAGAGCATGTGAGTGTTACCGGAGTAGGGAAGGGAGATTTTAGAGACAAGTAGAAGTATTGTTTGGGATCCCAAGAAAGTAGGACCAGGTGTTTGGAATGATCTCTCTAATGTGGGGAACCCTGGAGTTCAGGTTCCAATATGGAGTTGATTTGAATTTCCTCTTCATAATCTTAGATATGGTGAGCCTGGTATCATTTGACCTTGACCAAACAACATCAATGTGTGCACGATGTTTTCCACGAGTACATGACAGAAGGAGTTCCTGAGGGACAAGTTGGCATTCCAACAATTTCAATAGTTTGGTTTTAGTATTAGTCAAATGTGACGTACAAAAACACGACTTGATGTGTATTAGGGAGAATAAATAGTAGACTATGTGTAGTTGTGAGGACAAAATTCCTTGTTTTAGGGTGGATGAATATAATACCCACAATTTTAATGCATTAATTAAATATTAAAATTTAGTAATTATTATTTATGCCCTCAATGATATATGATGTCACTATGTGTTGATGTAAAAAACTAGATTTGATCTATTTAATTAATCACAGATAAATATGAATACATAAATAAGACAATGGATTTTTAAAGTGGTTTGTCCTTAGGAAAATGGCCTACATCCGCTGTTTTGTATTGCTGGGTATTTTCCTTCGTCTTTTGTATGTTTGCTTATGGAAGCTTGCCCCGCTAGTGGGGGTGTTACAAAGTATTTATAGCCCCTTGGGCTCTCAGTATGAATAGACAATATGTTGTTATTTAATAGACGTATACATCTTTACATAATAAGAATGTTCATTGAATCTGTTTTTGTCATTTGATCTTCCTAATTAGATGCTCGGTACTCTGAGTAGCTCGTCACGCTGAGTAGCTCGGTGTGTTATGTAGCTTGGTACTATGAGTTTCTCGGTAAGTATATTTCATTCCACGCAGGAGGACACGTGTCTTCATATAATTGTTCCATGTCAGCTGACTAATTTTTGTATCAATAGAAGCCCCTATTGTTTCACAGTTGAGGTTGGATATGAGAGTGTGGAACATTATGCCCAAAAGTTGCTCGGTCATGTTCACCCAGTCTTGTTAGATTATAGATCTCCAACACTTGTGACATTTAATGATTTTGAGCGCAAAATGGAAAACTTGTAAATATTTCGAATCTTCGATAAACGCTTGGGTTTTTGCGTCTTTCTCATCATTTAGCCGTCGAAAACGCAATCGTTGTCTCTAGTGATCATTACTTTTCTCGTTTCCCAAAAATAATGCATTTGAAGGCGATACAATCAAATCGTGTTTTACCTTTTGCCTTTTAGACTTCCAAACTCTTTGTCTTCTCACTTTTTCATCTTATGATCATTCCTTATGTCATCCTCCTTAGCTGAATCCAAGTGTCTCTATAAGAATTTATTCCTTTTTCTTTCCTTGCTTTAGCCACCATGGTTTACCTTATCGAATCATTGGATAAGTTTAGGGATGATTTTATGATTCCTTCTTGGGTTATTCTGGAAGAACCTCCTTGCCCTTCGTATTTATTTTCTCTAGCCGAGGGATAATGGTTTCCTTCCATTTTTGTAGCTGAATGTGGTTTTTCTTTCCTACCTAACCCCATGTGCTTGAAATTTTGCCAATATTTTGATATTATTCCTGCAAGTACTTCCAAATACATGGAGGATAGTTAATGGCGTACATAGGTTGAATCAAATTCATGGAACTCATTTAGGTATATCTAAAATTATGTATTGTTATAAATGGGTTACTAAGAAGAGCTTTAGTGGTCAATCTCCCTAATGCCAATAGGGATTATTTTGAACATGTGGTTGTGATGAAAAACTGGCAACACCTCCCGTTAAAAGGGAAAAATGTGTACCAAGGCCCCAGATGTCCGCTCTATGGCAATGGTATAGGTTGTTTTTAGTTTTTCAATTTAGAATGCGTCACTTACACTTATTTTTTATTTGTTGCAGTTGACATTAAAGGATATCCCCAAAAGAGAGTGACGTTAATATAAAAGATTTGAAATTTATCTGGGGGTTGCATCAAGAAATAGCTGAGAACACGTTAGGTCCGCTTCCTATCTGCTGCAATACAAGAGCACCACTTCTTCTGTTATTGCTCATCTTCTTATTCCTCCTTTAGTGATTGACCTTGAGCAAGCTCCAACATCTTCTTCATTTACTAAAGAATCTTCCTCTGATTTGGGTACTTCTATTGCTGACCTCATGACTAAGAAGCGAAAAATGTCTGACCTCTTTGCCAAGTCTGCTCCTGGTACTAAAGGGGAGAAGAAAAGCAAAGACAACATTCTAGCTGAAGGAACTAAGAAAAAGGATGTTGTTCCTCCTCCCAAAGATATTAGCAAGAAGCCCCCGATTTCCCCTAAAGAGTAAACACCTTTGATTGAAGGGGTTGTCCTCATTCAAGAAAAGATAACACCTTTGATTGAAGCTGCTCCTTTAAGGAAATTGAGAAGGGGTCTTACTGAAAAGCCTATGGATGTTGCTTCCCAACCTACTAGGGTTGAGCTTCCTTATTTAAAGACTAATTCTCTAACCATCATTACACCTGGATTGGCTCAGAAATTGATCAGGTCGAGGAATCTTCCTGATTATCGAGCTACTGAAACTTCAACTCCTCGGGACACAGTTATCGATTTGGCAGCCCAACACCTTGCATCAGTAAGTGTCATTGTGCTTATTCGTCTGATTTTTCATTACCACGTTCATGCTCTGATTTGTGCCCTTATTCTTCTTGTAGTTTTTGGTTTACTTTGATAATATCGTGGAGAAGGATGAAGTTGTCAAAGCCTTAACCTTTTTCCAATGGAGTGGATGAAGCCCTTACTGGGTTATCAAAGTCTTTGATGGAGTCCCGACAGAGGTACGAGGAGGATAAGGCTAACTGGGAAAATAAAATCCAATCTGCCAAGACAACTCGATAATAAGCTATTGAAGCGACCAAAGATGCTGACATAACTCTGTAAGAGGAGATTACAACTTGGTAGAAAGCTGATACAGTTCTGTAACAAGCTATAAATGCTTTCAAAGAGGTGGAGGAGGAATTAAAACTCACCATTTCCAGCAAGTTGGAGGCTAATGGGAAGCTTGAAGAGGCTGGACGGCGTAAGAAAGACCTTGGGGAGAAGGTGAAGTCTGCTGAGGAGATTTTAAGGGAAAAAATTTCCTCAAAGAGGGTGAAGAGAAAAGCTGTTGTGAAGAAGTCTTTTAGCTCTAGCTGGGACAAAGGATGGAACAAAGCTTTAGTTGTTGTCTCTTCCTAGATGGATTATGCGAGTTTTAAATACTTTGGAGATGGATGGGTTGCAGCTTTGAAAGAGTTGAATGTTAGTGATGATTCTGAATTATTTGAGAAACACACTCATGGCCCTCCTCCCACTATTGAAGAAGAAGAATAAGATGAAGATGGATCTGATGAATCTTTTATGTTGATAGTAGAACAAACACTTGATATTACCATCCCCCAATCCTTCGAGCAAGTTCAGCATACAATCTCTACCAAGCAACACCACTTGCCTTTCGAGCAACCAATTCCTTCTTCCAAATTGGCTGATGATGTTGTAGGGAATAAGGAGAAGGTGTAAAGTTATTCGATTCTTTACTTGTCTTATGTTTCTATTTTTCCTTTTCATCTTGTACCATTGGTTGTACACTCTTTGATTTTGATCAATAAAATGGACTTTGTCATTTACTTTGAGTTTTCTCCTTTACCTATTCAATATAAGCGTACATTTATTGATTTGAATTTACTTTTCCCTGCTAGTCTATTACCAGGATGGAACTCTTGTCATTTCATGATACAGAGTTGATGAATAAATGTAATGATTACTTCAAAGCTAGTCGTACAGACTTCACTGAGGCACAAATAGTCGATATCCTTGGGTTTGATGCTTCTGAGCGAGCAATTGATGAGTATCAATATTTAAAGTGCTTGCTTGATTGGGCTGTGACCAATAATATGGATTATTATGAAATGATTGAAGATTTTCAAGGAATGATCGAAGAATTTCAATTGTAGCACAAATAAGCCACTGCTCTCTTTTATATGAGGGTTATGAGAAAAACTACCAACAGTTGAGTGTTGATCGGGGTTATCGCAAGTTCATTTCAGCCCATAATAAGAGAGAGAGTGTGTCCTAAAACTTAAGATTGAAGATCACAGAAACATCGCTAAGTTGCTGGAAGAAGAAAATAATGCTTTGAGAGAAGAATTGAGACACTGAAATTTGCCTCTTCCTATGGAGCTCTGGTTCCAATCGGTGATGAGGCCTTTTCATTTTTGGAAACTGAAAAATGCTGCATTGAGAGAAGAATTGGAGGCTTTGAAAAGAGATAGACCTACATCTTCCTCTTGTGGAAAAATAAGAGATGGTCGGAGCAGTATTGAAGAGACGAGGGCTCAATAAGCCTTACAAAATCAAGTTGTTCAACTAAAGGCAAAAAATCAAGCCTTGGCTGAAATGTCCCAAAAATTTAAAATTCTTACCGAGCAGCTTTCCAATTAGAGTTCTGTATTGGAGAGTAAAGAGAACTTGGTGAAAAAGCTTCATCATCATATGGAGTGATTGACGTATCAATTCCACAAACAACCCAGAGAGTTTTGGATAGTAGGATACAATGGAGCTTTATGCCATCTTAATGCTCAGTTAAAACAATCAAATAATGAGGGATACAAATAGGGATGGTTGAAAGCCTCGACTGTGATGAAACTTTAGAAAGGAAATTCCTTATGGGATTGGTATGAGCCTGGATTACTTGATCTGCCTGTGCCTCCCTTTAAACTAGATGTCAGCTGGATTCCAGCCCACTCTATTCCTCAGTGTTTGATCTGCAAGTGTCTTGGTGACTACCATCTTTATGAAGATTTTGAGATACCTCGACCTCAACATTTTCTTGATCGACGAAGTTCCATCAATACTAGGATGCTGCAAGATTTGAATTTTATCAACTCTTCCTTTGATCTAGATGATCTTTCAACTGGAATGGATCATGCACCTAAATCTGAAGGGAAAAAACCAGTAGAATATGACATTTGTATTTCATTATTGATCATGCAATGAAGAAAAGTTCATTTATTTTGTAATTTTATTTCCTTGGAAATAAATTGTAATATGTTTTTCTTATCATGCTATATTTTAATGAATGTACGCATCTATAAAGGGACAATTTGTGTTGTATTGATTTGATTGCCTAGACAATGGAGCTTTGCCCCAGTTGTTTGCCTAGTTGTAGTGACTTATCACCCACGAGTGACTAAGAAATGGAATCGTTTTCATCCCATGTTTTTACTTAGTTGTAGCAATCTTATCTAGATTGCCTTGGTGCCTATGCAGTGGATATTTTACCCATCTTCTTGCCTAGTTTTAGATTCCCCTTGAGATCACCCATAATCAAATAGGCCTTGCCTTGTATGATTGTTGTGCCAACATTATTAGATGTCGACCAATCATGGTTGGTGGTTGTTGGTATGCCGACCAACCGTAGTTGGTGGTTGTTGATATACTGGCCAATCGTAGTTGGTGGTTATTGATGTCGACCAATCGTAGTTGGTGGTTGTTGTGTAGTGTGTAGCACTAGTACTTTGAAAAAATGAACCAAATAGAATATGGGGAAGTTATCATTTTTATTCAAATTCAAAGAATTTAATACATGTGAATTTACATTAGTGATAATATTTGCGTAGGTGCTCTGCATTCCATGCATTTTTGAATTCTTCCCCCTCTAAAGTTTCTATTCTGTAGGTTCCAGGTCGAACAACCGCTGTGACACGATAAGGTACGTGCTAGTTGTCCTCCAACTTATTATGCTTCTGAATGACTTTCTTGAGCACATAATCTCCTTCCTTGAGATCACACTTCCTGACGCGTTTATTGTAGAACATGGGAGTCCATTGCTGATAAGAAGCATTTCAGATTGCTGCATCTTCCTGGAATTCCTCGAGCATATAAAAATCTAAGCGTCTCATCAAATCTCTTATTGGAGTGTTGAAATTAAGCACCCTGTGAGTAGGTAGGCCCTGTTCAGCGGGTATGACTGCTTCACTTTCAAAGGCTAACATGTAAGGAGATTCCCCAATTGTTGTTCGGGGAGTTTCTAGATAAGCCCACAACATAGAATGGAGCTCGTTAATCCATTTCCCTTTTGCATCATCCAACCGTTTCTTTAACCCGTTCAATAATGTTCTATTCCTTACCTTTATTTTCCCGTTACTTTGGGGATGACCTGGGGCAGAATGGACTTTTTGGATATTAGACTATAGATAGTACGCTGCCAACTCCTCATTATCAAATTGGGTACCATGATCAGTGACAAAAGAATGTTGCAGACCATATCTGCAAATGATATTCTTCCAAATGAATTGATAGACCCTTTTATATGCCATATCGATGAGAGGCTCACCTTCTACCATTTTGTGAAATAATCAACAACGACCACCAAATATTTGAATCATCCTCTTGTAGTCGGTAGAGGCCCAACCAAATCTATTCACCACATTGAAAATGGCCAAGGGGAAGTTATTGGTGTTAGCAATGCCTGAGGAGTTCTTCCTATAGTAGAAAATTGCTTACATTTGTCGCATTTCTTACCGTAAGCTATACACTCAGCGCGCATTGTTGGCCAGTAGTATCCCTGCATTGTTATCCTCTATAAAAGAGTCCTACCTCTACATGAGCTCCACAAGATACTTCATGAATTTCTTCCACTAGATCGTGAACTTTTGTTGGGTAAACATATCTTTGCAGACATACGATTATACCCCTTCTATATAAATCTCCATTATTTAAGACATATCTAGCAGCTTTAAATTTCAACCTCTTGGCTGCAAGTTGGTCGGCTGGTAAAATGACTTCTTCGATGTAAGACCTGATGGGATCCATCCTGGATGGTCCCATATCCAAAGTTATAAACTTGACCGTTAAATCTCCATCGATACTTATACTAGCCAGTATCTCAATAGGAATTGTTCTTTGTAGCTCGGTAAGCATAGCTGAGGCTAACCGAGCTAGTGCATCAGCCATTGCATTCCCCAATCGTGGTATTCTAACCATTTGGACAGTTTCTAAGTTGTCTATAATGTCCATAGCTTTGGTGTGATACCTAAAGATGAATTCTCCTTTTTCTATTTACATCCCAAGCATCTAATTTACTACTAGTTGTGAATCACTAAACACAATAACTTGTTCTGTATTCAGTGATTTAGCTAAACTGAGTCCCATAATTACGGCTTCAAACTCAGCTTCATTATTGGAAGTCTTCAACTAAAAATGCAGAGCATACTCTAAGTCCATCCCATCCGGACTAGTAACAATTATTACAGCTCCGCTACCTGTTGCACACGAAGAACCATCAACATACAAACTCCATATAAGGATACAATTATCAAATCCTTGGTCTGACAGAGTCCCCTGATGGAATATCTGATGCTTCCTTTCATCCCTTAACTCGAGACTTTTATCAGAGGATTTTTGTTGCTTATTCACTCTCCGTTTCGATGGGTTTACTGTTCAAAGTTGGTCGGGGACAAATTCTGATGATCCTCTAACATCCGTGAGTTGTTCTGCATTAGACCCCTATTGGCCGGAGGTATATAGGTAAGTGAATTCAATAATGAAATCTTCCACTACTTATCCTTTTGGAGAAGACCTTGGCTCATAGATAAGTCCATATTCACATACCTCCACTGCCCAATACATCAATCATCCATATATTTTTGGCTCGTGTAAGCCTTGTTTGAGGGGAATGTCAGTATATACCACTATTATATGGGCCTAAAAATATTGCTTCATTCTTCTCCTCACTTAAATTAATGCCAATGCAAACTTCTCCAATTTTAGATATCTAATCTCTGCGCCTCTAAATTCCTTGCTTGTATAATAAACCAATTTCTGCACTCCACCGTCTATTCTTATCAAAGCTGAACTGACAGCATTTTCTGAGACAGCCAGGTACAAGTATAACTTTTCTCCTAATATTGGCCTGGACAGTAAAAGAAGTGTCCCCATGTATTTCTTCAACTCCATGAATGCGTTCTCACACTCATCATTCCACTCAAAGGTCTTTCTAAGCACCTTAAAGAATGGAAGACATCTATCAATTGCTCGAGAGATAAACCTGTTGAGAGCCACTACACGCCCTGTAAGGCTTTGTACTTCCTTCTTGGTGGTTGGAGATCATAATTCTAGGAAGGCCTTTATTTTTTTTGGATTTTCTCCAATACCTCGCTGATTTACAATATAACTAAGGAACATGCCTTTCTGTACGCCAAAGACGCACTTGGTCGTGTTTAGTTCATTTGATACTTCTCCAACTGGTCAAATGTTTGGCTTAAATTAACTATGTGGTCAGCATATTTCTTTTTCTTAGTTATCATGTCATGGATGTAGACCTCCATATTTTTGCCTATTTTCTATGTGAACATCTTGTTCATCAGCCGCTGGTACGTATCACTTGCATTTTTAAGATGAAAAGGCATCACATTGTAATAGTATGTTCCCCGTGGGGTAACAAAAGAGGTACTCTCCCTGTCTACTGGTTTCATCTTAATTTAGTTATAGCCGAAATAAGCATTCATGAAGCTCAATAATTCATGCCCCGAAGTAGCGTCAACCAACTGATCTATTCTGGGCAGAGCGAAGTGATCTTTCGGGTAGGCTTTATTCAGATGTGTGAAATTCATACACATTCTGCATTTATTGTTATTCTTTTTTACCATCACCACACTGGCTAAGCAATCAGGATATTTGATATCCTCAATGAAAGAAGCCTTTTGTAATTTCTCTACTTCCTCTTGAATAGCCTAGTTCTTCTCTAGGCTAAAAACCCTTCTTTGTTGCTTCACCAACTTGATCTCTTTGTTAACATTGAGTCCGTGGCACATGAAGGCTAGGTCTATCCCCAACATATCTTCGTGACTCCATGTAAAAGTTTACTTTCTATGCCTAAAAAATGCTACCAATTCTTGCTTTATTGTCGGATCAAGTAAAGCACCAATCTGTGTTGTTTTTTCTTGTTATTCATCGTCCAAAATAATACTCTCTATTGCTTTAATGACTTGACCCTTCATAAGATATGATTCGTCTGTAGGGTCTAGTGTTTCAATCTCCGATTCTTCAGACTCATCCACTTCGTAAGTGGTGGTTTTCTTCCTGGCATCATTCAACTCTTCTTGTTCAGCAAATGAGTAGTAGCATTCCTGAGATACCTTCTGATATCCCTTCACAAGTCCCACCCCAAAGTTGGTCGAGAACTTTAAACATTGGTGTATAGTGGATGACACTGCTCCAAATTTTTTCAGGCCTACTCTTCCCATAATCATATTCTAGGCCGATTGGATATTTTTGTCCATTACAAAGAATCGTATCTTCCCCGATCTACAGGCAGGCGAGGTACCAACAGTATATCCAACTTGATCTTCCCAAGTGGAAAAACTTTCTCACTTGAGAATCCAATAAGGGACCTGTGATACGGTTCCAGCTGTGCGAGTTTTAGGTTCAAACTGTCAAAATAAGGGTATAACATGATGTCCGTCGAGCTACCATTATCCACCAATAATCTTGATATGATCACATCCTTCATCCTCATCTTGATAACCAAAGGGTCTTCGTGAGGATACGAGACTCCTTTCGGATCATTTTTGGAAAAATCGATGATCAATTTATCCTTGTTAACCTTCCTCGGATGATCCTATTATGCCAAATTCATCCACTGTATATAGGAACAAGCTTGGGCCTCATTGAGGTAAGCTTTCCTTTCAGCGGTATGATCACCACATCCTACATCTCCACCTGTTATCATATTGTAGTCAAATGAACCAAAATGGATTGAAAATACCTCGCGTTCTGGATGTCTTGGATTTTAAGGGAGATTAGGTTCTTCTTCTGGTTCATCTTCGCTATCCCTTTTCTTATCATTCCTTGGTCGGTGAGGAGATTTGGACCTTTGACGTGCTGAGTTATTGGTTTTCTCATCATTTCGGAGATCAACAAACCGGCTCCGCTTCCCTCTCCTAATGAGTGTTTCTATATCATTTTGGAGAGCTACGCATTGCTTGGTCGTGGGACCATGATCCTTGTGGAACTCACAATATTTGGACTTATCTCTTTTCTCAGGCGTTGCCCTCAATTTTCCAGGCCAATTTAATTCCTTGCTATTCTTAATTTCTTCCAATACATGGTTTATATCCACCTTTAGCGTGGTATAATTTGCATATCTCCTCAAGGGCTCTAATGTTTCCTTACCTTTTGACAGCTTATTCCCCCAGTTTGCTTATGATCTTTCCTCTTGAACCTACTTTTAACTTTAGTCTCTGCTTTTGTCTCACCATTCTTCTTTAGCCAGAGCATCAATTTCGTAATGGATTTGGGGGCATCCTTAGCCAGAGTGTAGTACAGCTTGTCTTTTACAAGACCGCTCAAGAGGGTTGTAATGGTGGTTTTCTCCTCATAGTCAAGGACTTCTAATTTCTCATTATTAAAACGAGTGATATAATCCCTTGTGCTCTCTCCGGCCCTATGCCTTACGCTCAACAGATGTGCTACCCTCTTGACTAGCTTCGCATCAAAACAGAAGTTTCCTATAAAAAGCTCTGCCAGTTTATGGAAAGTAGCGATCTGCCCCCAGGAAGATTGTTGTACCATATTTGAGAATATCCAGTGATAGTCCCCGAGTTTTCCCTGCACCTTATCTCATCGGGAACTGCATTGATATCTACAGCATCTTGGAACTTCTCTATGTCGGGGACGGGATCAGTTTTTTCATTGTACTTCGGTGTAACTACAAGAGCTTTGAACTTCGACAGTGTGGGGAAATCTACAATTGCTTGTACAAAGGGTGACCCTTTGACAAAGGTTCTTTGGAGATGGTTCCTGGCCTTAGCCATTTCTCCTAAACTGTCTTCCAATCGCTGAATAGATCCTTTCCATAACTCCTTTCCAACTTCAGATCTATAGGAGCGAGCAACGGATCATGTTGAATTGTCCTCCTAGGATCTTTTTGGGCGAGCTGTAGGCCTGATATTTGGACGTGATTGGGAATATCCTTTCATTAAATCATTTGGTCATTGAGAATTTCTCGACGCAATCCGAGGAGGATTTTTATCCCTCATGGGGCCCAAACGGTCAAATGGGGAGGCTCTACTCAACCTTTCCAGAGCGCTCATTTATTCAGGAGTCAAAGTGATATTTTCTTGAGACTCTAAAATTCTTATAGGAGATGTCAGGCCAGGCTGATAGGATGGATCACTTGAGGTTCCAATACGGTGAGGTCCAGAATGTCTGATTCGTGAAGACGGTGGTGGCATGACACTTCATTGACCGGACTAGATGGAGGCTCCATTTTGAAAAGTCGGGATGACCTATCACATAGTATATTGCATGACTGTTTTCCCTCTGGCTAAACTAGCCAAGATTCCTTTGATATCGTTTGCGTTTGGAGGAGCGAATGGGTTAAGAGGAACCCCATCATTGTTCCTATTGCTAGATTATGGGATTTCGATCATTTTGGATGAGTTTTTGGGTGAAAAACTCTACGTATAGTCGTTCCCACAGACGACGCCAATCTGTTGATGTAAAAAACTAGATTTGATCTATTTAATTAATCACAGATAAATATGAATAAATAAATAAGACAAAGGATTTTTAAAGTGGTTCGGCCCTAGGAAAATGGCCTACATCCACTGTTTTGTATTGTTGGGTATTTTCCTTCGTCTTTTGTATGTTTTCTTAGGGAAGCTTTTCTGACACCCCGTATTTTTGATGATTTAAATAATTATGTGATTAATTATTGCTGTTGGATTACTTAAATTAAAATGCGAGAAATTAATTTGTTATTAATCCAGATTAAAATAATTATTAACTAGCATGCCAAAGGTTAATACTTATTGTTAAGAATTATTGAATATTACTATGCGATATGTAATATGGATTTATGAAATTTGATAATTTTTCGAGAGTGAAATATACGGTAGTTTGGTAATTTAAGTCTGACACGCGTGTGAGTTGTGTGGGGACTAATTGATTGGGATAAAAAGAGAATTTATTTTTATTAACTCATATGGTCATTTCAAGTGTGCCATTGAGTCCGGGAGGGTTGAGATAGTGAGAAAACACTACCCGAGTATTTTATTTGGACTGCGGAATATTTTAGGCCAAATTGGCCCCCCATAGGGGTAGTTTTGTAATTTTGATTTTTTGGGATTTAATTAATAACGAAAATCATTAATTAAATAAGAAAGGTACATGGGTAAAACATTTCATATCATATTCTAAACCTAAGTGAGAAAGAGGGAAAACCTAAGAGGGAGAAGAAGGACTCTATAGGTGTTCTTGGAGAAAGACTCAAGCTTTTACACCAGAAATTCCACCAACGCGTTGAAGGCGAATAGAGGAACGCTTCTATACCAACATCACCAACGGATCAGACCATCATATTAGAGGCAATTGTTTTTTTACTTGCGTGTTTTAGTAATAATTGTGTTCGTGTTAGAGTAGGTCATAACCCCTCAAATTTAAGAGAATTAATTTAATGGAAATTTGATGATTTGATTTATTTTGGGACTCTAATATTTATGAGATTAAATTCCTTCATGTAGATAGGATTACATTCACGGAATTTTGATAATGTTCCATGAAAAAATCTGGGTTAAAATGGTTCTTGATTTGAAATAGGAAGAACTAGGGTTTTATTGGTTTAATTTGGGGATTTCAAAATTTATTGATGTATGGTGAGGATTTAATGATTCTAGGTTGTTAGAAATCATCTAAATATGTTAGAGGATCAATTGTATTTGTTGTTTGGGCATTTGGGATTGAAATTAGAGGTTTTAGAGGTGAAAATGGTGGGAAAATGCTGAAATTTTGGGGAAGAAGACGAGACAGAGAGTCTCGTGCGAAGTCACGCGTAGTACGTTCGCGCGAGATAAGGATCTCGCATGAAGTCGTTCGAACGACACGTGGCAGTCATTTGAGCGACAGCCTATTCTGGTTCAAGCGACACGTTCAAATATCTGGGAATTTCCATTTTACCCCCAGATTTAGTTACGCAATAAATTTGGGTGAGAAAACAACTATTCGATGGACTTATTCTAGTGCAAAAATTTTGGGAACTCTTCGAGAAATAATACTTTAAATAATTGGAACGATATGTTGGCCTTGGAGATTTCATGAGCGATAGTAATCGAATTAAATATATTATACGTAGTGATGAGATTAAAATACGAATGAGAAGTATATAATTAGGTGGGGTAAATGGATTTGAATTTTATTAGGATATCTGTATGCCTATTATATACTATCATTGTTAAGTTTACTAATGGGTGATAACCCAGGGGTACAAGATTATGATTGATAAGTGTACTAATGGGTGATAACCCAGGGGTACAAGAATTACATGAGTGATAGTAATTTCATTTAAAAATACCATACGTAGTGATGAGAATAAAATATGTATGAGATGTATATAATTTTGGTTGGGTGAATACTTATGAATTTTTAATAGGATGTGTGTATACCTATTATATGATATTGTTATTAAGTGCACTAAAGGGAGCTAACCTGAGGGTGCGGGATTAATATGGTTAGGGGCGCTAATGGGTCTTAGCCCGGGGGTGAAGAAATAGTATATATATGTATAGGGATGATGTGACTATAAGTATATATGTATATAAGAAATTGTAAATATTTCTACTATGTGAAACTGGTAGATATAGTGATAATAATAAAATGCTTTATGCCTAGTGGTGTTAACCTAAGGCTGTAGGATTGGTATGTATATATATAGGGGTGATGTGACTATATATATTTATGAAAATAATTAGGAACATTCTACCTTGTGAAATTAGTAGAATTTGTATAAATGGGAAATAAAATAATCTTAGTGGGTAAAAGATTAACCATTCGAACGATGAATAATGAAACTTTTAGTTATGTGAGATAAACTATTTCTTTAACGTATTGTATGGGCGATACGCGTATACTACTGGATATTGTAGATGATGATATATGATTTTGAACTAGTTAGGCCGGGTAGCTTAGCTAGTTTGGGTTGGATGTACATTAGGCGTGCACAATAGATGAGATGTGAGAATCTCATGTGAGTGCGATATCTAACATCCACATAATACTTGCTTCATTGCAGTTTTAAATACTTGCTAAATATTTTTAAAACACCGGGCTCTGAACCGTCTCGTGCATATCTTCTCTTTTTTCCTATATATATGTATCATTTCAGGTACTCAGCCACAGGGATACCAGAACTAGAGAGTTGGATTGTTTCACGTGTTGCAGCTGTTGTGGAAGCTGTAGGTCCTTGTAGTAGATGACTCCATTATTTCCATTCAATTATCTAGACATCTCAGTTTGTCCATGGGTCGCCCATTCCTAGTTTTATCAGAGATACTATTTTGTTTACATTGTAATTATTTTAGTTAGATGGAATCTTACTATGAGTACGTGAATTTGGAGTTTTGAACTGGGAGGTTTTTACCCGGTCTTATTTATTCTAGTATTTGATCCATGTTTAGTATAATCATGTGTATGATGAATGGTTTTACATTTTCATAATTAAAAGAGAAATGGTTTTATTTGGTCATATGTAAAAAGGAAAACGTTTTTGACGCCTAGCTTAATTCTATATTAGGTGATTAATATGTTTATAAGTTTTTCAACAGTGATGCTAAGAATGAACCAACTGAACATTTTATTTTAAATTTGGTAAAGGACTTATCACCATATATTTTATTGGGTGGGGTGTCACAGGTGGTATCGGAGCATCAGTTTCTATAGTCTTTTAGGATCTGTGCAGCTTATTACGTTTCAGCATAGCGTTCCTTGATGTAGATCCTTATGATAAGGTTGTTGTTGTTCCCTTACATATGCGACTTACGTTCCCCTACTGCGAAGTATGATGGATGTGACTCATTATATGAAATTTTGTGCAATTCGAATACCGAACATTTTGGTACGACCAGCGAAGGACATAAGAAGGACCACAAGAGAAGAAACTCATCCGAAGACTTGAAGTAATATAAGAATGATGATCGTGAAAAATGTCACCATGAGTAAGACTTAAGCAAGTGATAATGATATTGTCACTAGGGAACAGTAGATTCCCAGGGCACGGTCATAGATAATGGTGGAGTGACTTCAGGACCACCTAGCATAGTCGACAAGGGAGAAATCAGAGGAACTTTTTTTAAGACCATTAGTGAAGCTGCATAGGAGAATGAGAGATGGTGTAAAAGGCCAACGAAGTTAGAAAATCAAAGGCAATTGTGTAGAGTGGTGTTTGACAACACTTAGAATAAAATTTGGAATTAAATTGGTAGCTCTTAGAAGAGACATAAAGTGATTAGAATCAATCACCACGTGTAGAAAGTGTGTTTGAATTTTCATGAGAAATTTGGGTACGAGTTGACCATGAGGTCTTCCATTCGATGTGGTAATAAAGATGCAAGTGAAATTTTGAAACTTATCATAGTGAGTAAGCTAGAGACCGATCGTGAGAGAATGGTTGAATTGCATAATTAACTTTGTACCTGGCAGATGGGCATAAATTATTAAAAGGGTCTGTAGTTATAAAGGATCCGTGAGTAGAATATAAGCATGGATGAGAAATCAAATTAGGATGACTAATGTTGATGCCATCAAAGCTATACGGTTACTAGTTATTGCAGTCTTTCCAGAAGAAGTGATCTAGGAGGGTTAGAGAATCTGGCTGAAAGACAAGACTGAACTTAACGGTGATAGTGAATCACTACCTGAGAGTGTACCCAATAGGGAACTCATTTATATGATTTTGATTGATTAACTTCCTACAAAGCGACGATGAAGTCAATCAGGGCTGTGGAGGCCAACCAGATTTCCAAAAGTCCATCGTAGCCAAAGGGACAACGGAAGAACAATTGTGAGTTAAGATTGTCGGTCTGAGGGAAGGACATTCCAAAATGGTCAGTGGGATCAGTGATGAGGAAATGTCTTGTGAAGATTCCCTATGTGAAGAAAGCAGGACTATAAGTGTTGAATGCGCCCATAATTGAGAAGTGAACTGAAAAGATTAGAAATGGTAAATCATGCCAGTTAGGCATAACAACCGGAGGAGTGATACTTCCAACAAAAGAATTTTCATTAAGAGAATTAGGCCCGAGAAAGTTACAAATCGAGAGTGATGGGTTCAAGCTGGACCAGTAGAGTCCTCATTAAGAGTAGCATATTGTATGTCAGGGTCGACGGGACCCGGGATGTAAACGGGAGTTCAAAAAATCCATAATTGAGGCCTAGAGATTTTGGGCCAACATTTCAATAATGGGCGTGAAATACACATGATGGAATAAATTGTCCACAATGATAGGGGGCACACTATTGAATGAAATCCTAGATGTATAACGATTCCAGATGTTCATGGGTCGGGTTGTCATCCACGTGCTGAGACCCCATGATTTGGCGAGACTGGTGAGGTCTTGCTTCTTCCTTGTGAATAAAGGATAAATTCTAGTGATATGGGTGTGTCACAACTTATATGTAAATTGGAAACCCTAAAAATCTCATGCGGGTAGAGTTAATTGGGAACGTTAGTTATAACAGTCTTGTTATAAACATATTTCTTATTGTTAGCGAAGCATTTTTTATATCGCCCGTGAGTGAACCAGGTGGGCCCTAAGGGTATATTTTGTTGTTATAATTTACTACTGCATTGAGTTAGCATTAGTAGAGTATATTATGGTAATGGGTAGTGATTAATTACCGTATGTTTGAACGATAGTAAATTTAGTGTTATAACTATCGTGTCGGGTACTCCGGGGAACGTAATTTTTATTTTGTGCGGTGCCACCTGAAATAGGGTTGGGCCTAGATATGTGTATATATGAAACTTTCATGGTATTTTAGACCTCATCGAGTATGTTGTCTAATTATACGTGATTTCGGTGCGTAGGAATTTATTTGACTGATAAGACTCAGGATACATTGTGTACTTTATCGAGCAGCAAAATATAGCTCGGTATATATTTATAGCGCCAAGTACTTGGAATAGTAAGAGAGCCATGCTTCATGTCACATTTTTGGGTCATGAGAGTGGACAAGTAGACTTTTATGTCAAAATACGAATATCGTGGGAAAGTACATACTATGGATAGAAGTCCTTACTGACCTCAACAACCGACTAGGTTAGATAGTAGTGTATCGGGGGGGTTCCTTGTTTGGATTTCGCTTTGCGAGACATCCCACGCATGAAACTAGAGAACATCGGGAGTTGGAGAGAAGTTTGGTCGATAGTACATAAGTTTTGTACGTTGGTTATTGTACACATGAAAGAATATAATTGAGAGTTGATAATTCCATTATTACTTAAGGCCAATAGAGTCGCCTAGTCTTAGTATCATTTTGAACAGAGCAATTATGCCTTTGAAAGATTGAATAAGTTATGACTAGTGGGGTGGTTGAGTGCACCCCTACTACATCAACATACCAGGTATGCGAGAATTGAAGTAAGAAAATTACTTGTCAATTGTATAATGTTGCGCGAGGCATAAGGTGTATGGGCACCCTAGGTGATTGGATTAAACAAGTGGATTATGATTATCATGTAAATTCAATAACATGTAGTCAGGTAAGCTGAAGCTTATTCCGTAAGATTTTTCAGAGACTTACGTTTCAAGATTTGTGTAACGCGGTGCGGCAAAATCAAATGTTTCATGGTTAGAAGTACATTCGAGAGAGTATAAAATGTATCAGGTTCAAAATAACAGTGGTGACGGGTTGTGATATGGAGTAATATTGCAAGGTTAGTCTTGCAGTGAGTCACCTGACTATTGGAAAAAGGGTGGAAAATCCGAAACCAGAAAGGTCTTCTTCCACTAGAGAATGGGAGAGTATCCCCAAGGATCTTCTCATGTATCTGAGATGGTGAGATTATAGGTACTAAAATGCAATTGAGTACGACCTAATATCCACAGAGGGATGGGCAGGATAAGCGGTTTAATCGGATGCGAAAGAGAAAATTTTATATACACTCTTAAAAATCTTCGGGGAGGACGAGGCAATACCTTCCACCAGTGGAGTTGTGTTCAATAACTCCTATGAATTCACATTTGGGAAAAGTATCAGTAGAGGTATGGCACGGTGAACTTGGTTGTCCTACTTGATAGTTAGAGATGGGGGACCAGCTAAAATTGCAATTATCGGAGAAGAGTTGTGACTATCATGTATATTGTGTATGAAATATATATATGGCAAAATTAATTTACTCATACAAAAGGAGGATATATCTACTAAGGTGCAATAGTAGAAGGCTATATAGGGAATATCTAAAATAAAATTTAAGTAGCGGAACTTAAGCATTAAGGCTTGGGGAAGAGCCTTTATGACATGGTAACCTGGAGTTTAAAACAAACACATGTGAAGTGTTCATTATTAAGGGTACTCGAGAGAGTACTATATGGGTGGTACGGAAGCTTACTTGGGAGCGCAAGGATGCAATGCGCAATATTTTTACAGCATTGTCTGTAGCTGGTATACTTTTTTTGAATTTCGGGAAAAAATTCCATTGTAAGGGGGGAAGTATGTAACACCCCGTATTTTTGATGATTTAAATAATTATGTGATTAATTATTGTTGTTGGGTTAATTAAATTAAAATGCGAGAAATTAATTTGTTATTAATCCGAATTAAAATAATTATTAACTAGCATGCCAAAGGTTAATACTTATTGTTGAGAATTATTGAATATTACTGTGCAATATGTAATATGGAATTATGACATTTGATAATTTTTGTCGAGAGTGAAATATACGGCAGTTTGGTAATTTAAGTCTGACACATGTTTTAGTCGTGTCCGGATTAATTGACTAGGATAAAAAGATAATTTATTTTGATTAACCCATATGGTCATTTCGAATGCACCGTTGAGTCTGGGAGGGTTACGATAGTCAGAAAACACTACCCGGGAATTTTATTTGGACTCCAAAATATTTTAGGCCAAACCTGCACCCCGTAGGGGTAGTTTGGTAATTTGGATTTTTGGGGGTTTAATTAATGACGAGAATTAGTAATTAAATAAGAAAGGTACGTGGGTAAAACATTTCCCATAATATTCTAAACCTAAGTGAGAAAGAGGGAAAACCTAAGAGGGGGAAGAAGGACTCCATATGTGTTCTTGGAGAAAGACTCAAGCTTTTACATCGAAAATTCCAACAACGCGTAGATCGCGAAGAGAGGAACGCATCTATACCAACATCACCAACGGATCAGACCATCATATTATAGGCAAGTATTTATTACTTGCATGTTTTAGTAATAATTGTTTTCATGTTAGAGTAGGTGATAACCCCTAAAATTTATGAGAATTAATTTGAAGGAAATTTGATGATTTGATTTATTTTGGGACTGTAATTTTTAAGAGATTAAATTCCTTCATGTAGATAGGATTACATTCACGGAATTTTGATAATGTTCCATGAACAAATCTGGGTTAAAATGGTTCTTGAATTGAATTGGAAGAACTAGGGTTTTATTGGTTTAATTTGGGGATTTCGAAATTTATTGATGTATGGTGAGGATTTAATGATTCTAGGTGGTTAGAAATCATCTAAATATATTAGAGCATCAATTGGATTTCTTGTTTGGGCGTTCAGGATTGAAAAATAGAGGTTTTAGAGGTGAAAATGGTGGGAAAATGCTAAAATTTTGGGGAAGAAGAAGAGACAGAGAGTCTCGCGCGAAGGTCATTTGCGCGAGATAAGGATCTCGTGCGAAGTCGTTCGAACGACACGGGGCAGTCTTCGAGCGATAGCCCATTCTAGTTCGAGCGACAAGTTCAATTTTCTGGGAATTTCCATTTTACCCCCAGATTTAGTTACACAATAAATTTGGGTGAGAAAACTGTTATTCGATGAACTTAGTATAGTGCAGAACTTTTGGGAAGTATCTGGGAAATAATACTTTAAATAATTTGAACAGTATGTTGGCCTTGGAGATTACATGAGCGATAGTAGTCGAATTAAATATATTATACATAGTGATGAGATAAAAATACGTAAGAGAAGTATATAATTAGGTGGGGTAAATTCCTATGAATTTTAATAGGATGTGTGTATGCCTATTATATACTATGATTATTAAGTGTACTAATGGGTGATAATCCGGGGGTACAATAATATTACTACTAAGTGTACTAATGGGTGATAACCCGAGGTACAAGATTATGATTGATAAGTGTACTAATGGGTGATAACCCGAGGGTATAAGAATTACATGAGTGATAGTAATTGCATTTGAAAATACCATACGTAGTGATGAGAATAAAATACGTATGAGATGTATATAATTTAGGTTGGGTGAATACCTAGGAATTTTTAATAGGATGTGTGTGTACCTATTATATGATATTGTTATTAAGCGCACTAATGGGTGCTAACCCGAGGGTGCAGGATTATTATGGTTAGGGGCGCTAATGGGACTTAGCCAGGGGGTTAAGAAATAATATATATATATATATATATATATATATATATATATATATATATATATATATATATATATATATATATATGTATATGGATGATGTGACTATATGTATATATGTATATAAGAACTTGTAAATATTTCTATTGTGTGAAACTGGTAGATATAGTGATAATAATAAAATGCTTTGCGCCAAGTGGTGTTAACCTAAGGGTGTATGATTGATATGCATATATATAGGGGTGATGTGACTATATATATTTATGAAAATAATTGGGAACATTCTACCTTGTGAAATTAGTAGATTTTGTATAAATGAGAAATAAAATATTCTTAGTGGGTAAAAAATTAGCCATTCGAACGGTGAATAATGAAAGTTTTAGTTATATAAGATAAACTATTTCTTTAACATATTGTATGGGCGATACGGGTATACTAATGGAGATTGGAGATGATGATATATGATTTCGAACTAGTTAGTCCGGGTAGCTTAGCTAGTGTGGGTTTGATGTACGTTAGGCGTGCACAATATATGAGAGGTGAAAGTCTCATGTGAGTGCGATATCTAACATGCACATAATACTTGCTTCATTGCAGTTTTAAATACTTGCTAAATATTTTTAAAAAATCGGGCTCTGACCCGTCTCTTGCATATCTTCTCTCTTTTGCTATATATATATATACCATATCAGGTACTCAACCACAGGGATACCAGAACCAGAGAGTTGGATTATTTTATATTTTGCAGCTGTTGTGGAAGCTGTAGCTCCTTGCAGTAGACGACTCCATCAATTCCATTCAGTTATCCAGACATCTTAGTTGGGGTATGTGTCACCCATTCCTAGTTTTATCAGAGTTATTATTTTGTTTACTTTGCAGTTATTTTAGTTGGATGGAATCTTACTATGAGTACGTGAATTTGGAGTTTTGAATTGGGAGGTTTTTACCAAGTCTTATTTGTTCTACTATTTGATTCATGTTTAGTATAATAATGTGTATGATGAATGGTTTTACATTTTCATAATTAAATAGAGAAATGGTTTTATTTGGTCATATGTGAAAAGGAAAAAGTTTTTTACTCTTAGCTTAATTATATATTAGGTGATTAATATGTTTATAAGTTTTTCGACAGTGATGTTAAGAATGAGCCAACTGAACATTCTGTTTTAAATTTGGTGAATGAGTGATCACCCTATATTTTATTTGGCAGGGTGTCACAGCTTGCCCCGCTAGTGGGGGTGTTACAAAGTATTTATAACCCCTTGGGCTCTCACTATGAATAGACAATATGTCATTATTTAATAGACATATACATATGTACATGATAAGAATGTTCATTGAATTTGTTTTTGTCGTTTGATCTTCCTGATTAGATGATCGACACACTGAGTAGCTCGGTGTGTTGAGTAGGTCGGTACTATGAGTTACTTGGTAAGTATATATCATGCCACGCAGGAGGACATGTTTCTTCATATAATTGGTCCATATCAGCTGACTAATTTTTGTATGAACACTATGTATACTTTTATGAGTTATATTTATATATTATTCGAAATTGAAATTGAACTTAATCAGAATTAATATGATGCTGGTTTGGTACTTTGGGAGATGTTTGGGTTATTTATAATGTCTAATTATGAATTAAAATAATGGGTTTTAGATATTATGGGTTAGTATTGACTTGGGCTAGGTTTGGGTGTTTAGAAATGTATTTGAGCTCATTTGGTTAAGGTATAGACTAGGTCGAAACCTAATTTCAAAATTAACATATTAAAAAGGTCATTAAGTTAAACCTAATTCATTATAAAACTTTTGTGGAGAAACCCTAGAGCTAGAGAGAAAAGGCATGTTGGAGAAGAGGAAAATTGGAGGTTTGGGCATGGAACTCACCATTTGGAATTGAGGCAACTTTATTTAGTGTTTAAATATGATTGTTTTTTTTGTTGGAACATGATTATTAATTCTAATCCCAATCTAATCTTAGTATAATATGATTTTGAGGATCAATTAACTAATTTCGTAATTAAATTAAGAAGATAATTTAAGTTACTATTCATGTTCTTGAGTTATTATCATTTTTGTAGAATTTCTTATTAATCTAAGATGCAATTGATGTATAATTGTTATGAGGATATTATACATTGAAAATTAACAAAAATCCCCTTGTTGATTGAAGGAATTGATATCTAATTTGAACCTAATTGATCAAGGATAGAAATCAAGGGTTCTTGGATTAAATTTAAATTTGTCACTTGAATTCATATTGAAATCGTGTAAAAACCTTTATTATAAGTTAGGATTAACATTGGAAAAGTTATACAGACTTAAAGAAAACTATATTTTTTCTGTAAATTATGTTCATCGCAACAAGTTAAACTTCGTCGCAAACCATCATTCATGGTGAGATATCTTCTTCGAACAGTTGGTCACAAAAATCTTGCCGCTATACATATTATGTGAAGAATGTAAAATTCATAGAAAATAATCTCTAATGACAAATACATATGTCGCTACAGGAAATAAAAATTGTCGCAATTCCATTTACATTACTTGGTTTTTGCCATTCTCGATACATATGTTTTATATGTGTTGCAAATAATTTTTTTATTTATAAGGTTGTTGTGATAAAGAAACTACATCGCAAAATATGTTTTCGAATAAATAATAGGGATAATTAAATTATCGTAAAGGTGTGAAAATAGTTACGATCCATTCTAATTTGTTACCTGTAATACCCCGTACTTTTAAAGATATTTAAATTACAAAGGCGGGTGTAATTTGGTAAATGGAGGAATTTCTGTGAATAGTAATTTTGGAATTTATGAGAGAAATTGAATAAATTCAGAATATAAAGTAAATAGTAAATATTAGTTTGTAAGTGTCAGATTAATATTTATATGGATTATATATTCTTATGAGACTAAGTATAAGAGTGGATTATTTTTAATTACATGTCGCAAGTTGGGTAAAGCGACAAAAGAAATATTTTAAATGGGAAAATACGTGTATTGAACGTGTTGGGTCAAAATATTGAATTTTAGTTAAGTGATTCGAATAGAGATTTCGATTGCGCTACACCCAATTTCGGGTTTAATATGAGAAAACCCTCATTTTTGTCCCAAAATAAGATCTAAGAGAGATAAATAGAATAGATAAGGGACAGAAGAAGAAGAAGAAGAAGAAGAAGAAGAAGAAGAAGAGAAGAGAAGAAGGGAGAATAAGAGATTTTCGACCAAAGTTCACGGGATTCGACTCGGGGTCGTCGGATTTAATCCATGAGGCAAGTGTTTACTTGCTTTATTAATTTAGTGTGTTTATTTCTCATATTATAGTTGGTGTGTAAAACTATAAAGATTTTTGGGATGAGTTTTCGTGAATCAAAATGGCTTTTTCGGAAAATTAATGAGTAAAACCCGAATAATATCAAATTTGAGAAATTTAGGAATTAATTGAAATTAATTGTTGGATCTGGGTTCTAGGATGATTAGAACCCTTCGTATTTGTGTATTTATGATTGATTGAGGTTGTATGATGATAGGTGAGAAAATAAAAACCTCGGAAGTGTATTAATGGAGGTTTGGGATTTTGGAGAAGATGATGAATAGTAACTCCGTAGCTTGTGGGATAAATTCGGAATAAAAGTGGCCAGATTAAGCTCTCGGTCAAAACATGAAAGTTGTAGATCCTTTCGATACGGGCACGTGGGCACTGACCACATATTTTTCTGATTTTTCTACGAATTGTTATAATTTTTACAAGATGGAAGTTCCGGAGTGAAACCACCAACTCGGAAATGCACTCGGAAATTTGAAAAAAAAAATAAAGGCTAGAATTCTTTGGTGTTAAATATTTGGGGTTCCTAAAAATAGTGTGGGGACTTCTAAATATTTTTTTTAGTAAGGTATGTATCTTGGGTTAGATGAAAGTAAATCCCAAAATTTACCCAAATAGGGGTGTTTGGGAGGAGTAACACTCGGGGTGATGTTTTGGTGGGCAAAATTTTATATAAGTAATTGTGCACGTAGAAAACACACTTATATGCCAATTTTGATAGAGTAAAATCCCGTGAGGTGATTATGATGAAATTGAGGATACGGGCTAAAGAGAATTGAACAGTCATCTGAAACGTCTATTTATGACAATTATTATAGGTGAGAGGAATGCATATCGTTATTTATGGGACGAATAAATATATCGGTGTTGTTGGTGTTGTCATCGTGCGGTGAGAAAAAATCGAAAATAATATATTGAGGAATAGTCAAAATTGATAAATGCGTGGGATATTCGAGAGATAAATATACTACGTAGGAAATTTATTATACGGATTGTGCGTATGCCCGAATGTTATTATATACGTGGGTTAAATAATTATCTATAGGAAATTATGTATAGGTGAGAGAAATACATATAATTATAATATGGTTGTGTGAATACCAAATTGATGATATATTTATATAGGTGGAATGTGTACCTATATGATTATTTATTATGTGTACGACCTACCTACCATACTTGCTATCACGGGAGGTTGGAGTTCGTCTGATGAAAATCTTATCCTGTGTTGCCTTCGGGGGGATTTTAGATTTGGTACCTCAAGAACATATGACTGTGAAGGGCTTATTTGTGAGTCGATAAGTTTGCTGACTATGGGAGCGTAGGTATATGCGTGACCCATGGGTATGTGAACTATGTTCGCCTCCAATATGTGTGATTTGTATTTATACGGTTCCTGAGTGATGCGAAATGCGTGATCCTTATATGCGTGATGTACAGGGATTTGATAGCAGAGTATGAGTGCACCGCAGCTGAGCTTAGGGGTTCCATATATGCATATATGTATTGTGATTAACATATATGTGTACTTGAGATAATCCACAGATGCTTAGTAAATGAGAATGACTAAGCCACTTATATTTTAATTCGTGGATAATTAATATGCTTGTTGCTTATAGTATATTGTTTATATATATGAGATGAGTTATCATATAACCTAACCTTGTATAAAGTGAAAAGAATGGATAAAGTGTGATATTACTTCCGGTAATCCGGATTTATATGAATATGAATCTTAGGTTCTAATGAGGACTATTAATAAATATGGTATGTACTGAAGGCCGAATGGATCCCAATGATCAACATTGTCACGTAGTAGTGTATTGGGGGGGTCCCTTGTTTGGATTTCGCTTCGCGAGACACCCCACGCACGAACGTAACGTAATGTTGGGAATGGGGAGAAGTTTAGTCCTTAGTACTCGAATTGATGAGGATTATTAGAAGGTGGCTAATTACATTAGTTAGGCAGGGTAGCTTAACTAGGTTGTTTAAAAAAGATATGCGATAGTTGTGCACTGTTAGAAGAGGGGTGAGGTGTATCTCATGTGGGAGCGATACCAGTTTAAATATGAGAAATAACATTTTTTTTTAAATATGGATTTTAATGCACTTGCTAAAATGTTTTCAAAACTCGGGCTCTGACCCGTTTCTCTATTTTTCCCTCTCTTGCTATCTATCCATATATATAGGTGTCCAGACATAGGGACGCCTGAATGATAATTCTTTCGAGTCAGACGTTTGCTGCAGCAGCTGTGGATGCAAGCAAGTTTATATTAGACGCTTCTATCATTGAGATCTAGATAGGAGGTATTATAGAAACATTCGGGCTTATGGCCCAACTGTACTCATTTATTCTTTTATCGCCTTTTAGTGCGGCATTCGATTTGCTTGTATTATTGTACTGAGTGTTCTGTTATTTTATTTTATTTCATTTCAGTTGCTGCATATAAACTGTTGTAATTATTTTACTTGAATGGTTTGGTTAAAAAGATTTGTCAATTTAAATTTTTTATGCCGGCCTAATAGGATATTAGTAATTAAATTGGTTTTCGACAGTGATGCTAAGAATGAACCATATGAGATTCCTGTTTTAATTTGATATAGGAGTGATCACCCGGTATTTTATTAGGCGGGGTGTCACAGGTTGTATCAGAGCATCAGGTTCTAGTGTCCTTAGGAATCTGTGCGGACGTACTACGCTTTCAGCGTTGCTTTTGATTTGATGTAGAGCCTTATGATTAGGATTGTTGATATTCTCGTGTGAGATTTCATTCTCTTGCCATTATGTAAAATTATTATAAATCTTTTGCGCACTCGTTCAGGATTCGTGTGCTGATCGACAAAGGGCGACTAGGGAAGTCTGTTGTGTGGGCAGTAGGAGGCGAGACTTAGTTAGAGCTATAAGTTGATATTGGAAATGAGGACCACGGTAAAGGTCATTTTCCTTGTGGCATTGTCGAATTATTGCAACTACTACTAAAATATAGTAGTTAAAATTATCAAGAATCATTGTACTTGAGAATGGTGCTAAACTTGAATTAACAAGTAGAAGACTTAGAAGCTCTTGCTTAGAGTTCGGTATGGAATTACTTATATGTGAAAATTTGAGGAAATTTTTTTCACTAGTGAGAACAATGTTGAAATGGCGGGGACGATAATCACCATATTCGGGGGAGCATGACGTATTGCTCATAAATTAATCTTACAGATGGATTTTTTTTCCTTAATAAGAATGTGAAATTTGGTGAATTAGATGTTAATCACTAAATAAAAATGGAGTTTTTAAAGATGAAGAAATTTTTTTTGGGTTTATGTTAATATAACTCATGGGAAAATTTATGGATTTGTTGGATTGACTTTAAGATTGAAAGGATTTAATCCCTAAACTATGTTAAGAAGTGTTTTAGGGTGACTTAGAGTGGTTTGGGAACCGTGTATTTGGGTTGAAATGAGTTTTGGATTGAATTGGAAGAAGAAAAAATGGGAAGAACAAATTTTGGAAGATGAACAGTGCATATGCAGAAATCTCGTTAGAAATCTGCCCAGGTCGTTCGAACGAGACTTCATTCGAATGAGAATTCTAACGAGGTTCCAATAGGTAGTTCGTTCGATGTTGGAAATGTCGTTCGAACGAAATGTCGTTCGAACGAGAATTCTGGGTCTTCTAACGAGATTCCAGAATGACTCTTAAGGCCCAATTTTTGTTCTGAACTTCTCGTAGGCTTATTTAAATGAGTGTTAAGCCTGTACGAATGTCGGTGTGATAGTCCGACCACTGGTACCCAGGATGTTGTGTAATTAATTCCCTGGAAGATGATAGCATTGAAAGGCTGCATCCATTGAGTTATAGCTCTGAGGAATGATTATTATACTTATATAGTGTATGATATATAAGTATGGATATACTTGATGTGTATAGTATATTGTATATATATTTATATGAGATGTGAAACATATATATACTGACATATTAAAGAATGGAATGCGAGGTAAATTATGGATGAGCTCGCCTTGATTATATGTTTAGATGGAACTTCGATGAGGAGATTTTTTATTAGCATGATTTGAGTGCATGGGGACCTTATGGATATAATTTAAGGTATGCAGGATTTATAGTTAAGATGGGAGTTTAAGCTTGTTGGTGTTCGTGCGAAGGACTTAGTGTTAATGCAAGCGCTTGTGGTATAGCTCCTTAACATAATTGAGAGTTCTGACCATATTGTGTTGGTAGATGGGATGGGATTATCCCGGTTATATATTTGAAGATAACAAGACACTCCATATGTGAACCTTAACGACGTCGGGAGTGGACAAATGTTAGAAAATGCAAGAATGTGAGTTTTGACAATAAGTCATCCAGTGTAGAGGAAACACTATAGAGTGAGAGCCATTTGATGACTATATAATTATATAGAGATATAAGTGCTATGAAGAATCACTGAAATTTTCCTCTCACCACAAGTATGTGGGTGAGGTAAGATAAAGGAAATTAATTTGAGACTTATAGCCAGACTTTGAATATAAGGAAAATTCAGAGGAAATACATTTTGGGTATGATGTTTATAATATTTTTTTTTCAGAGAGTAGGTGCCCTAATTAGTTGGACTTTCCATTTGTAAAAGATGGAAGGATATAGTGGTAGAAGTACATTAGTAGGTTAACGAGGTAGGATTTAGAATGTCCTATTGGTGTCCCTTAGACCGCTATATCTCAATGACCGACGAAGCGAGGGATTAGTGTATCAGGAAGGTTCCTTGTTTGGATTTCACTTTGTGAGACGTCCCACGCACGAAACCAAGAAAATTTTGGAAGTCGAGAGAGGTATTGGGCACTAGGGATATAGTTAGAATAGTACTCATATTGCGTGTGTTAGAAACACCTTAATCTTAGGACTACCACGAAGTAAGGGCAATAAGACTATCGACACTAATATAGGAAGGCTATTGTGAGCTAACCACAAGAAGATCGATGAGATAATCTTGAGAAGGATCGAATTTTCCAGGTATCGGGAGAATTAAATTTTGAATTATTCGGGTTAAGGTATACCCAGTTGTTAGTACTAGGCCAATAAAATGAGGCCCATTATTTAGAGTGAGTGTGATGTATCAAAACGTTTGCAATGGTGGTGCATATATGCACGGATGATAGGGGGTACAGGTACCCTGATTAGTAAATCCCAAAAATGTCCGAGATGGAAAGATGTGAAAATAAATATGTATAATATATGCTTGAAAGGCGGCTATAAACAAGGTTAAACGGTATAGCGTATTGAATGTCGTGCGAGAATGATGATAATGCAAACATTTAAGTGCAACGAGAGCTAACACACCCGAGATGGGATTGAAAAGTCATGGAAAGTCATTTAAAAAAGGTACCTCTTAATGAAAAGGTTACACAATTTATTGTGAGAAAGTAGAGCGGAGTCTTACTCAAATGAGTATTGAAGAATGGCTTGCGCGTGCCTGTATGGTTAGCATACTCCAAGTAAAGAAGGAGTGTATGTAGTACCAAATTCCGGAAGAGTATATGAGAGTTAATAGTTTAATTATTCGGTATAGGGAATGTAACTTGGAGATTACGAGAGATATAGTAATCTGAATATTTATACAATACGTAGTAATGCGAATAAAATACGTATGAGAAATGTATGATTAGGTTGGGAATATGCCTATTATGTGATATTATTATTAAGAGCACTAATGGGTGTTAACCCGAGGGTGGTCCATGATTAATATATTTATGTATAGGGCTGATGTGACTATATGTGTATATATATGGATTTGCAAATATTTCTACTGTGTCAGACTAGTAGATATGGTATTAATAACAAATACTTTGCGCTAAGGGGTCTTAACAAAAAGGGTTAAAGATTAGTGTAAATATATAGAGATGATGAGACTATATATATGAGCATACACCTTGAGATGGGTGGAATATAGTGAGAGACCATTGTGTTAGGCTATATCTAAATTTGGTTAAGCTTGGACGTAATGTATATACCGATCCTAGAGTAGTGGTACAGGCTATATCTGAATTTCAAGGACGAAATTATGTTGTAAGGGGGGAAGTATGTAATAGCCCGTACTTTTAAAGATATTTAAATTACAAAGGTGGGCGTAATTTGGTAAATTGAGGAATTTCTATGAATAGTAATTTTGGAAATTATGAGTGAAATTGAATAAATTCAGAATATAAAGTAAATAGTAAATATTAGTTTGTAAGTGTCAGATTAATATTTACATGGAGTATATTTTCTTATGAGACTAAGTATATGAGTGGATTATTTTTAATTACATGTCGCACGTTGGGTAAAGCGACAAAGGAAATATTTTAAATGGGAAAATACGTATATTGAACGTGTTGGGTCAAAATAGTGAATCTTAGTTAAGTGATCGGATGGAGATTTCGACTGCGCCATTGGGATCGGAATGACCGAGATAGTCAAAATAGAGTACCCGGGGGTAGTATTTGGGTTCCTGGCATTTTTGGACTAGTAGGGACTCGTAAATGAGTACACGAGTCATTTAACAATTGGGTATACACCCAATTTCGGGTTTAATAAGAGAAAACCCTCATTTTTTCCCCAAAATCAGATCTAATAGAGATAAAGAGAAGAGAGAAGGGAGAGAAGAAGAAGAAGAAGAGAAGAGAAGAAGGGAGAATAAGAGATTTTCGGCCAAAGTTCGCGGGATTTGACTCGGGGTCGTCGGATTTAATCCACAAGGCAAGTGTTTACTTGCTTTATTAATTTAGTTTGTTTATTTCTCATATTATAGTTGGTGTGTAAAACTATAAAGATTTTTGGGAGGAGTTTTCGTGAATCAAAATGGCTTTTACGGAAGATTATCGAGTAAACCCCGAATAATATCAAATTTGAGAAATTTAGGAATTAATTGAAATTAATTGTTGGATCTGGGTTCTAGGATGATTAAAACCCTTTGTATGTGTGTATTTATGATTTATTGAGGTTGTATGATGATAGGTGAGAAAATAAAAATCTCGGGGGTGTATTAATGGAGGTTTGGGATTTTGGAGAAGACGATGAATAGTAACTCCGTAGCTTGCGGGATAAATTCAGACAGGAAGAGTGCAGATTCAACTCTCGGTCAAAACATGAAAGTTGTAGATCTTTTTGATACGGTCACGTGGGATCTATCCATGTATTTTTCTAAATTTTCTACAAATTGTTATGATTTTTACAAGATGGCAGTTCCGGGGTGAAACCACTAACTCGGAAATGCACTCGGAAATTTGAAAAAAAAAAGGCTAGAATTATTTAGAGATAAATATTTGGGATTCGTAAAAATAGTGTGGGGACTTCTAAATATTTTTTTTAGTAAGGTATGTATCGTGGGTTAGTTAAAAGTAAACCACACAATTTACCCAAATAGGGGTGTTTGGGAGGAGTAACACTCGGGGTGATGTTTCGGTGGACAAAATTTTATATAAGTAATTGTGCGCGTAGAAAACACACTTATATGCCAATTTTGATTGAGTAAAATCCTATGAGGTGAGAGTAATGCCTATCGGTGAGAGGAATGCCTATCGTTATTTATGGGACGAATAAATATATCGGTGTTGTTGGTATTGTCATCGAGCGGTGAGAAAAACTCGAAAATAATATATTGAGGATTAGTCAAAATTGATAAATGCGTAGGATATTCGAGAGATAAATATATTATGTAGGAAATTTATTATACGGATTGTGCGTATGCCCGAATGTTATTATATACGTGGGTTAAATAATTATCTATACGAAATTATGTATAGGTGATAGAAATACCTATAATTATAACATGGTTGTGTGAATACCAAATTGATGATATATTTATATAGGTGGAATGTGTACTTATATGATTGTTTATTATGTGTATGACCTACCTACCATACTTTCTGTCACGGGAGGTTGGCGTTCGTCTGAGGACAATCTTATCCTGTGTTGCCTTCATGAGGATTTTAGATTTGGTACCTCAAGAACATATGACTGTGAAGGGCTTATTTGTGAGTCGATAAGTCTGCTGACTATGGGAGCGTAGGTATGTACGTGACCCATGGGTATGTGAACTATGTTCGCTTCCAATATGTGTGATTTGTATTTATACGATTCCTGAGTGATGCGAAACGCGTGATCCTTATGTGCGTGATGTACAGGGATTTGATAGCAGAGTATGAGTGCACCGCAGCTGAGCCTAGGGGTTCCATATATGCATATATGTATTGTGATTAACATATATGTGTACTTGAGATAATCCATGGATGCTTAGTAAATGAGAATGACTAAGCCACCTATATTTTAATTCGTGGATGATTAATATACTTGTTGCGTATAGTATATTATTTATATATATGAGATGAGATATCATATAACCTAACCTTGTATAAAGTGAAAAGAATGAATAAAGTGTGATATTACTTCCGGTAAATACAAATCCGGATTTATATGAATATGAATCTTAGGTTCTAATGAGAACTATTAATAAATACGGGATGGTATAAATATGGTATGTACTGAAGGCCTAATGGATCCCGATGATCAACATTGTCACGTAGTAGTGTACTGGGGGGGGAGTTCCTTGTTTGGATTTCGCTTCACGAGACACCCCACGCACGAACGTAACGTAATGTTGGGAATGGGGAGAAGTTTAGTCCTTAGTACTCTAATTGATGAGGATTATTAGAAGATGGGTAATTACATTAGTTAGGCAGGGTTGCTTAACTAGGTTGTTTAAAAAGGTATGCGATGGTTGTGCACTGTTACAAGAGGGGTGAGGTGTATCTCATGTGAGAGCGATACCAGTTTAAATATGAGAAATAACATATTTTTTTAAAATATGGATTTTAATGCACTTGCTAAAATGTTTTCAAAACTCGGACTCTGACCCATTTCCCTATTTTTCCCTCTCTCGCTATCTATCTATATATATATAGTTGTCTAGACACAGGGACGCCTGGATGATAATTCTTTCGAGTTAGACGTTTGCTGCAGCAGCTGTGGATACAAGCAGGTTTATATTAGACGCTTCTGTCATTGAGATCTAGATAGGAGGTATTGTAGAACATTCGGGCTTATGGCCCAACGATACTCATTTATTCTTTTATCGCCTTTTAGTGCGGCATTCGATTTGGTTGTATTATTGTACCGAGTGTTCGGTTATTTTATTTTATTTCATTTCAGTTGCTGCATATAAACTGTTGTAATTATTTTACTTGAATGGTTTGGTTAAAAAGATTTGTCAATTTAAAATTTTGATGCCGGCCTAATAAGATATTAGTAATTAAATTGGTTTTCGACAGTGATGCTAAGAATGAACCATATGAGACTCCTGTTTTAATTTGATATAGGAGTGATCGCCCGGTATTTTATTTGGCGGGGTGTCACATTACCTTGACGAATTGAGGCATCGCTAAACATGAGTTATGTCTTCATCAAATACTTTTATATATGAAAATTTTCTTTGCAATAATAAGTGCTTTTGTTGGAAAAGAAAAACAAACAAGAAGAGATTTAATATATAGAAACTTAAGTAATAAGATTGAAAAAAAATATTGGAAAAGTCGTAACCAACTATTTAAACTAAAACAAAAGTCATAACTAATTGTTTAAACTAAGACACAAGTCATAACTAATTATTTAAACTAAGGCACAATTCAGTCACAAATTTTTCATAACAACTACAAATGCTAAATACTACTAAAATCAACTCTAAGGGTATTAAAAATAATCCAAACTTAAGAAGCTAACTAAGTGTCTCCAAGATCTTTTTAATCATCGCTCTTTGACTCTAAATTATTGCATTTTGACTCTCCAAAACAACATTCAAGCGTGAGATGTTAGATTTCAGGGCCACATTCTCTACAATGGTATGTGCTCCATACCTAGATCCAAATGTCTCAGGTCGAGTCCCAAACCCAAAATCCTTTACATAATCTAACCTCTTCCCAAGAATCTCCTCATAAATTTGTGCTTTGATAAACTCTAAATTTCTTTGCTACATATCAAGCATGTTTTAATCATGATCGGTGCTATTATGTAGTTATACTAGATATTTAATCACAATCATATATGTTAAAGAAAATCATCTTTTCCAGAATCAAATCTGCCATATTATGGTCTACATAACATTTTACTAAAAACATTAGTATTTTAAACCAATATTTTCTTTTTACAGAAGAAAAAATGTTTTAACTTTGTATATTTACAACAACTCAATAAATTATTTAAAATGTCTATATGCACCAAAACAGTCAATCAACAATATGAAAATATGAATCCAATTCACCAAACACTAATTTTCCATGGGACATAAAAATTAAACAAAAAGTGACAACAAGTCTTCAACAACAGAGAGTAAGACAAAAATCAACTATACTTATATATGCATTCTCGACCTCATCCTCGAGCACTATTGAAATGGGTGTTATGAAAGAGTTCAATACGCCTAATAGGTATTTCACATAACTTACCATCCTTATGCCATAAAATAAAAGGCAAAGTAATCAAATTTGTGTTATAAATAAAATCTACAAGTTATTAGTTATCGAATTTACCGCCCCATATATGTGTTAAATAAATGATTTTGACCCATCATGGTGATTAAATAAATTCTTTTGATGACTTTCTCTACACTTGGCTTAGTGACCCTGAATTAGTCCCAAAATCTGTTTTTAATACACTAGTGTACTGTTAAAAAATGAGATAAAAATAGTGAATATTTTTTAATGAAGGCCACAAATTTTTTACCTAATATTTTAGTCCAACAATCTATACGAACTCAACAATTCTAATGTATGACTTTAACTTTTTCATAATTTAATTTCGATCTTTTTAAAGCCTACTGTTGATACAAAAAATTATCCTACTACATGGACCAATCTTGTACGAACACGTGTCATCCATGTGGGCATCAGTCCAAGTCAGTAAGGGAGATTCACCAACCAACTGAAGGAATGTTGACCAACAGGTTAAATAAGGCCAACCAACACCAAGAAGACTGACCAACAATAACAGTAAATCGTCAATAATTATATACAATATTAGCATTATACAGATAAAAATGTATGCATTGTAAAGGCATTGATTGAGGGTGAAAAGTAGCACATAGTCAACACGCTGATCGTTGTTTTCTGTTCACCGCCTCAATACAAACAACTTAAATTACGACTGCACTTGCGACACAAGTGTAGCGGGAAGTCGGGTATCGAAAATCCACAGAGACGAGTTGCTAGAATTTTTTGGATGTAATACTCTTGAATAAAAGTGTAAAAGATGATTATACACAAAAGGGAAAAGATGCATAAAAGGGAAATATTAATCTAGGCGAGGGAAATAAAACAAGATTAATAAAACGAGTAAAAACTATAGGTTGCGTTGAATATCCCTCATCCAAGTTAATTAGTACAAAATGGTTACATGGGTCGACGAGTTATTGGAAATGTGTCTCGTTTCGACAGTTGAGTAAATCAAGGGTTGTCACACCCTTAAATCCGTATAAAATCCTAATACGATTATGGCGTCAACAAATACCCCAGAAATTACGCCTGCAAGGTCATAAGCATGGAACATACATGATATGTCCCGTCAAATCCCATATGCGTAATAGCTAGGACAACACACCCGAAATAGACCCATAAACTCCATTACCAAAGCAAAGCAACATGTCAACCCGGAATGAGTTCAATCCGTCACAACCTAGACTAACTAAGATAGAAAGCATATAAAAAAGAGATAAAGCAAAGCAATAAATCTACACTACAAATCAACTAAATCAAAGCATGTGAAGAAAGCATGTAAACCTAATTACGAAAGCACGTAAATTAACTATAAAGCAAGAATAAAGGAAATACAACTTATATTAATGGAGATGGAAGATGAAAGCACAAATTACAAACCCAAATGGGTGTCAATCTAAGAAGAAATGAAGAAATGATCTCTTAAACCTCCAAAACCCTAACCTAAACTATCTAAAACAAATTATATTTGTTATTTACAACAAAAATCCTTTATATAGTAAAACGAATTAAATTAGAAAAGAAAACGAAAAAGAACTGAAAAGGAAAAATATCTGCAGAAAATAGGGGGTCGATCAATCGATCGATGGTAAAAATCATAGCCCACTGTCTCATCTCGAGGGCAAAAACTGGAGGATTGATCGATCGATGGCTACAGGTCTGCACGAATTTCCTCTTGTTTTGTTTGGATGGTTTTCTCTTCCGCTAAAATTGTCGTAACTTCTTCGTTCTGGATTGGAATAGAGCACCGTTCGTGACCACGCAAAGCTTGCGAGTAGGGCTACAACTTCCGTGTAGATGATGGGCCGGGTGCCCAAGATGTGAAAGACTAAAATTCCCTTAAATGTGCGATTGCGTACGGAACTTGAGCAGAATGCATCCGAACTTCATACTTAGTACCTAAATACCTAAAAAAGCCCAATTATACCTCATATAGCATGTTAACAATATAAACTGAGGTTGTCTGGTTAATGGGCTTAAATATAGAGATTAAGCACTTGAGGGGGCTAAAATGCGTAGGTTCGAGCGATGAAATACGTAATATTTGCATCGTATCACACCCCCTAACTTACACATTCCTAGTCCCTAGCAATGAAATAGAATGAAACAAGAACTACAAGCAAACCAAAAGCAGGAGATGGTACAAAAGTATGGTATAAAATCATAAGGCCACTTTCGCGGGCGATTCGATTGCATTTAGCATATGCAGTAAGCCATTAAACCCCTAGGTTACCTTAGTGGACGAGTGTCGTCTCGTGAGGGATTTCAGCGATGATACCCACAAACATCACATGGTTTACTCAAAATATGCCCAACCCAACATATGACAAGATTTCATACGCATTATTAGCACATTGAATGGATTCAAACAAAAGTCCGAATCATTAACATTATAGAATGCACCTCATAGAATTGAAACCTTAAAATGTGGGAGGGGAGCGAGCACATGCAAAGTGTGATTTGGCAAAACTTATATAAATCAGATAAGCATTAAAGCAAGCATATATTCAATCCTCATGGGCATTACACTCATCAAATGAATTCACTCAAAACAAGGAGTTAACATACGAAACATGCGGACAAAAAGAGTAAATGTAAATGGAAACTAGGCCGCACACATGTCACAAATGAAGAACGCTATATGTGAAATTAAAAATTTGTAATCTCAATGAAAGATATTACACATAAAAGAGGAAAACTGCATTTTCTCAGATTATCAAAACTATTTAAACCTTTGAATTACATCAACCTAAGATCACATAGGACTTTAATAGGGTTATAATGTAGGCTAGGCTAGGGTACAAAATGAAAGGGATGTATATACGGATTCAAAGTGTTCGTAATGAAAACTTGGAATAATGGGAAGATGCGGGAAATATCAAAATTGGAAAATAAGTTCCAAACACGCATTAAATATATCATTTTGAGAGTAAACAAAGCTTATTGAACACTATACAACATTTACAACTTTCTCTTTCTTTTTCTTTTCTTTTCTTTTCTTTTTTTTTTCTCATGTTTTCTTTTGTTTTCTTTTGCTTTCCCTTTTTTCCTTTTCACTACACTTTCTTTACTTTTCACACTCTTATATGCCTAAATTACAACCGCAACACAACAACAACATTCAATCCTAGGCAACATTCCAAACAAAGGTATGAAAAGAGTATGTTTGGTTTAAAACTCCAATTTGGAGTTGGTTATGGAATTTTGGGCAATGAAATGAAAGGCTAGTGTTTGGGTCAAATGGGTTGACTAGTGAGCGTGTAAAACGTGAGGTTAAAGTCAATAGGTGATATACAAATAATTCCTATGATCATTTCCAAAAGTTTACACAATTCTCGATATAAAACAAACTTTAAAAATCATGCTCAAGTAATACATTTCAAGTATGAACTCAATTAATGATTGATCAAATGAAAGAATAGAGATATTAGCAATGAATTCAACGTTTTCAAAGAGGAAAGAATAGTGTATAACGCTCACAAATGACGAACGGTACAAAGCTTACTCGGTGTAAGTATATACAACGCAACAATAAAAGTGCATGTGCTCATGGTATTAAAGTTTAATTCGTGAAGTTATTCATAATATCAATGATATGAGGACTATACTCTAATAACTTCTAAAATCGAGAACATGCATCGTTGGGTTGTCAATTGAATCGGGCAATTATTGAAATTTATCATCGAAAATAAAGGCAAAACGCCAAAAAAGGAGAAAAAAGAAAGAAATTTTTTTTTTTAATTTTAATTTTTCTAAGAAAAGCAAAGCATACTAAGTAACTAACATGTGAGCAAAAACATGGACTAACTGAAGAAATGGATCGAATATCCCACACCCCCTAACTTAAAACTTGACATTCTCAACAATGTAAATTAAGAACCAAGTTAAATAGAGGAAACGAGCGATATTACCCAAAATTGGAGTGATCCACATATGAGCAGGTCCAAAGAATCTAAAAAACAAGTTAGTACCAAGCATAGCAAAAACAAATAACAAAAAGTTAACTAATTACACGAGACTAAATTAAAAGAAAGGTAAAGATAAAAAGAATAAAAAGATAACTATATACAACCTCCTATTTAGGCTTCACACTAACTGTACACTAGAAGTCTAAATAGTTAAGGGTCCACCATGAAAACGATTTGACTTTGGAGGATAACCGGTGTACCCTCACTCTCAAGCATACCTTTAAAAAAATATTGATTCCGTTTGAACAACAGAAGGCATGTTTAAGGTGGAAGAAATAAACCACCATCAATTAAAAGTTTTGGAGGGACGATGGGGGATTTGGATTGAACGAGTGACAAAAATATGTGGGGATTGAGAAAAACCGAATATCCTCCCAAGGATTTTGAAATTGGAATTGGAGGTGGCGCACACGAAGGCAAAGATGTTATCGTGGAAGGCGACTCGAGCAAGTACTTCTCATCGGCGAAAATATTTAAAACATTAAAGTTTGAAACCGAATAATCGGGTACTTGTGACGGTGTGATAACAGAGAATGAAAATGGGGAGGAAAGAAATTCAAACTCATGAGATGAATCATCATCGCATGAAGATTGAGTTTCGAAGGAAATAATATCATTTTCAATGAAATGTTCTTCTTTGGGGGCCAAAGAAGAAATCATTTCATTGCAAATAGATATTCGTCATTTTCATCCTCACTTTCAATATCTATTATGCAATGGGCAAAGTCAACAATGATTTGTTCCAAAGTAGGCACAAAGTCCTCATTTGGTTCAAAACATTCCTCGACTTCGTAAGTCTTGGAAGCAAAATCGTCGTTGGATTAAAATAATAAATCCAATTCATGTTCCCACAGATGATTTTCTTCCCGATAATAATTTTCAATTTTCTCATTTTCAAGCATACGCGAGCCCTCGCCAAAAGTCATAGGTCGAGGCGCGGATTCTTGAAAATACGAACTTTGAAAATTACCATCGAACTTAAACTTAAACTCATTATTATAAGAATTTTGAAAACTATTGAAATTCGTTTCAAAATTCCTATTATAAGGAGGTAAAGAACCAAAATCATTATCATCATCATCAAAATACACGAACTCCAAAGCTTGACTTTTGTAATACTCGCCCAAAGTCATTTTAGATGCTATAGCTTTTTGGGATTCTAAGTATTGACCAAAAGTCAAAGGTTTGTGAGAATTTTGAGAATTATCATAATGATTACCGAAAGAATTGGAATAAGACATGCTTATCCCAAAAATGGCTCGAAGTGGCAAATTCCACAAAGTATATGCACGCGCGAAAAATTCAAGCGTTTCTAAGTGCTCAAATGTAGAAGTCCTATAAAAATATTAGCAAATAATACAAATAGAAAGAAAATACTATGAAATATTAAATCAAATAAAATTTAAAACAATCTCATCCCTGGCAACGACGCCATTTTGATCGAGGGTGAAACGTAGCACGTAGTCGACACGTTGATCATTGTTTTTTGCTCACCGCCTCAATACAAACAACCTAAATTACGACTTCACTTGCTACACAAGTGTAGCGGTAAGTCGGGTATCGAAAATCCACAAAGACGAGTTCCTAGAATTTATAGGATTTAATACTCTTGAATAAAAGTGTAAAAGATGATTATACAAAAAAAGGGAAAAGATTCATAAAAGGGATATATTAATCTTGGCGAGGGAAATAAAGCTAGATTAATAAAGCGAGTAAAAACTATAGGTTGTGTCGAATATCCCTCATCCGAGTTAATTAGTATAAAATGGTTACATGGGTCGATGAGTTATTGTAAATGCGTCTCGTTTCGACATTTAATTAAATTAAGGATTGTCACGCCCGTAAATCCGCATAAAAGCCTAATACAATTTTGGCCTCAACAAATACCCCGAAAATTACGGACGCAAGGTCGTAAGCACAGAACATACATGATATGCCCCGTAAAATCCCCTAGGAGTAATAACTAGGATAACGCACCCAAAATAAATTGATAAACTCCATCACCAAAGGAAAGCAACATGTCAACCAGGAATGAGTTCAATCCGGCACAACCTAGACTAACTTAGCTAGAAAGCTTATTAAAAGTGCGGTAAAGCAAAGTGGTAAATAAACACGATAAATCTACACTACAAAGCAACTAAATCAAAGCATGTAAATAAAGCATGCAAAACTAATTATGAAAGAATGTAAATTAACTACAAAGTAAGAATAAAGAAAATACAACTTATATTAATGGAGATGGAAGATGAAAGAACAAATTACAAACCCAAATGGGTTTCAATCAAAGAAGAAATGAAGAAATGATCTCTCAAACCACCAAAACCCTAACCTAAACTATCTAAAACGAATTATATATGTTATTTACAAGAAAAATCCTTTATATAGTAAAAGGAATTAAATTAGAAAAGAAAAGGAAAAAGAAAATGAAAGGAAAAATATCTGCAGAAAACATGGGAACGATCGATCGATCATTTGGTTCGATCGATCGATGGTAAAAATCATAACCCACTGTCTCAGCTCGAGGGTAAAAACTAAAGAATCGATCGATCGATCCTTTTGATTGATCGTTCGATGGCTATAGGTTTGCACCAATTTCCTCCTGTTTTGGTTGGATGGTTTTCCCTTCTCCTAAAATCGCTGTAACTTCTTTGTTTTGGATTGGAATCGAGCATCATTTATGGCCACACGAAGCTTGTGAGGAGGGCTATAACTTTCTTGCAGATGATGGACCAGTCCCCAAGCTGTGAAAAGACTAAAATTCCCTTGAACATGCGATTACATATGAAACTTGAGTGGAATGCGTCCGAACTTCATACTTAGTACCTAAATACCTTCAAAAGCCCAATTATACCTCATATAGCATGTTAACAATATAAAATGAGGTTTTCTATTTAACGGGCTTAAATATAGAGATTAAGGCACCCGAAGGGGCTAAAATGCGTAGGTTCGGGGGATGAAATATGCAATATTTGCGTCGTATCAGGCATTCCATCATTTAATATTCCAACTCTTGTACACCCTTAAAGGGCTATAAATACATTGTAAACCCTACACCCAAGGGACATGAACAATGGGACAAGAGGCACTTTAATTAAAAAAATATACAACAGTGGACGTAGGCTTTTATATCAGTCGAACCACTTTAAAAATTCCTTGTCTCTTTTATTCATTCTTATATGTGATCAATTAATTAGGATAGTCTAGTTTTTTTACATCAACATATTAGTGCCGCCTGTGGGAACGTATTTCTAATCATTCTCATTCATTCAAATACCTAAATGGCTAAAATTACTGAATCAAGTCTAAAAAATGATTGCATTCTGCATGTCCCTTCTATCCCACCAACGACGAATGAATTAACCAGAATTATGTCTAGTCTTGCAAGAGGCGAAGAAACTATGCAGGACACTATCAGGCAACTTGCACAAACTCTTCAAGTAGGATCACCTGCTCTGTCTGCTAATGGAAATATGCCAGCACCACTAAGAGTTTGTAGGCGAAGTGAGTCAAGAACTATAGGGGATACATCTTATCATCCAGGGTCAAATTCACTACCAGGGTGCCAGAATCTTTCAATACACAGTCTTACTCTCCAGAAAGGCTAAGTTATTCTTCTCCCTTTGATCATTTGGGACCCAGAGGGAATAGAAATGTTCCTAGGTTAATGTTAGGAAACACTCGACGACCATCTGATCGAAGGTAAAGGCACTGCCCAATTTAGATCAGATTCCTGATGTACTTCTCAGGCCGAGCAATAATCCCAAGAGGAGAGTTCGACGAATAACAAAATAGTAATGAAAAGGTCTGATGCTGGTAACAACGCTTGGAAATGATCTATGCATAGATTGGAGGACAAGCTAGGGAGATAGATAAGGCCATAAAGCCACTACAAAGAAGTTTTGTAAAAGGAACTCCCTTTGTGCAAGAAATTATGGATTTCCCCACTCCAGCAAAGTTTAAAGCTCCATCGGTCACACCCAAATACGATGAGAAAACTGATCCAGTCCTTCATACAAAATAATACTATACAGCAGCTGATATTTATGCAGTTCCCGATGAAATCAGGTATAGAGCATTCTCTGGAATAATTACTGGATCTGCCAAAATCTGGTACAATAGGCTTCATCGTGGGAAGATTTCCAACTTCCACTAGTTGGCCGAACTATTTATTTGCAACTTTTGTTTTAGGGCCAAGACTATGAAAAGGGCGGCACATTTGCTTAGTGTACGATAGAAGGAAGGAGAAAGCACAAGACTATATCACTCGTTTCGATAATAAAAAGCTGTAGGTTGTGGATTATGAAGAAAAAATGGCTATAATAGCCCTAATCAGTTTTTTCTCCCTAAGAAGGTCTATTATACACTTGTTAAAGATCCCCCAAAGACCATGGCAGAATTGATGGCCAAAGTAGCCAAAATCATAAATGCCAAGGAAGCAATGGCAGCCAAGAGGAGCTCAGGAGTAAAATCTAAAGGAAAAAATAACAAGAAGGATCACAAAGAGTCCAAGGAACATAAGGAGTCAAAACAAAAAAGAATTATAGAAAAGCTCAGGAAGTATCGCAACTACACTCCACTAACCATGGGAATTTATCATGTCTTAGAGGATATTAAACACAACAAATATGTGTCTTTGCTTGATACATTGAGGAGTTCCCTTACCAAGAGAGATACAACTAAGTATTGCAAGTTCCATAGAGACTATGGTCACGCGAAGGATCGTTTCATTTCCCTTCAAAATGAGATTGAAACTCTCATTCGAAGAGGAAAACTAAATCAGTTTATTGATCGATACAATAATGAAGGAGCTCGACACAGATAAAAATCTCCTTGCAAACCTAGAGAGGAGAAGAAGATGGCTCATGAAGATGACCAGGATGATGATCCCGACTTACCCAAAAAGCCCTGATAACCAAAACATAACGCATTCACACTAATTTTTGGTTCTTTTAATTGCCAAATAATTACAAGTGGAGATGCAAGAAAAGGAGATCATACAGCAGAGCAGAAAGCTTACCTCAATGTGCCTCAAGCTTACTCGTACATATAGATGATTAATCTTACCAAGGAATATAGACCAAGGAAGGTTAATAAATACAAGCTAATAATAGGCTTTTCTAAAAATGATCTATCAGGAGTACTGTACCCCCTTGACGATCCTCTGGTAATTAAAATTAGAAAGGAAGATATCATTACCTTTAGAGTGTTAGTAGATAATAGCAACTCGATAGATATCATGTTCTATCCTTGTTTCAAAAGCTTGAACTTTAAGCTCAACCAGTTAGAGCCCTATCATCGACCACTAATAGGTTTTACAGGTGAGAAATTTTTCCTTTGGTAACCATCAACATGGAAGTGATGATTGATACATGTCCATCCAACTGAACAAAGAAAATCCATTTCTTTATAATGGATAAAAATGTCCATTCAGCATACAATATAATTATGGGAAGAGTTGGACTAAAAATGTTTGAGGTAGTGACCTTTACTATTCATCAATGCCTAAGATTCCCAACCTACTTTGGCGTAGGAGTTGTGAAGGGTGATAAGAAAGTAGCTCGAGAATGCTACTACTCATCTATCGAGAAGGAGGATCTGGAAGAAAAAGAGGAAAACCATCACTTACCAAGTGGATACCTCTGAACCTAATGAGCAATATAGGTTAAAACCTTATATCCAATTGAGGAGACAAAGCTGGTAAAGGGTCAGATTATAAAGGCAACAGAAAGCATTGTGTTAGATGGCGATAAACCAGAGCACAATACTTAAGATGGAACGGCGATGGTTCCTATTCTTAAATAGGAACTAGTGAGCTTCCTTAGACAGAGAAAATAAGTGTTCACATGGAGTCATAATGATATGCCAGGAATTGTTCCTAGCTTCCTTTTCCATGAGCTCAACGTTAATAAGTAAATGAAGATAGGAAAGCAAAGGAGAAGAGTTTTTAACCCCGAGAAGAACCAAGCCATAGAGAAGGAAGTTGAAAAGCTTCAGAAAGAAGCCTTCATTGATGAGGTGAATTATCTAGATAGGTTGGCCAATGTAGTTATGGTCTAAAAGAAAAATAACAAATGTAGGATATGCGTAGACTTTACAGATCTTAACAAAGCATGTCCAAAGGATCATTTTCCTTTCCCCCGAATAGATCATCTTGTGGATGCTACCTCAAGACATGTGTCACTTAGTTTTATGGATGCTTATTCGGTTATAATCATATCAAAATGAAGCCTGAAGATAGGGAAAGCACTTTTTTCATTTCTCCTCGAGGAACTTACGGTTATAATGTTATGCCTTTTGGTTTGGAAAATGCAGGTGATACGTATCAAAGGTGGGTGAACGAGTTATTTGAAGAGAAAATAGGCTAATACATATAAGTATACGTGGATGATATGCTTACAAAGAGCAAAAAAGTGTCTTACCATATTATTGACCTCAGCTAGACTTTTGATCAATTTGAAAAGCATCAGATAAGATTAAACTCGACCAAATGCATCTTTGAAGTACAAAAAGGAATGTTCCTTGGGTATATAATATATAAGAGGGTAATCAAAGCAAACCCAAACAATATTAAGGCATTACATGAGATACAATACTCAACTTGTAAGAAGGATGTGCAAAGGCTAACTGGGTGAGTAGCAACTCTGAATAGATTTATGTCTCGAGCTACAGATAAGTGCCAACTAGATATGTTCTAGACAAAGGAGTTTTGTAAAGGAGAGGATTGGAAGTCCATTTGTAGCGTTGCATTCATCCATTTGAGGTTCCAGACCTAATTCAAGAATGACATAATGGATCTAGTATAGCTCACATAGTAGGAATAACACTTTTGCAGCGAATACGTACGCAAGGATACTATTGGCCAATGATGCGACTAGATTGTGTAGATTTTTCTAAAAAGTGTGGCAAGTGCCAAAGGGATTCCATCATTTGCAAGACTCCATTGGCTGCTCTCACCCGAATCACTTCACCCTAGCTATTTTTCCATGTGGGGTATAGACTTGGTCGGGCCACTACCAACCACCCAAGGAAGATTCAAGTACATGGTTGTTGTAGTGGACTACTTTACAAAGTGGGTTAAGGTAGAGCCATTGATAGGGATGACTTATAAAAAGGTCTACCAATTCATTTGGAAGAACATCATTTGCAGATATGGGTTGCCTTATGCCTTCATCACCGACCATGGAACGCAGTTTGACAATGAAGAATTCGCAGCTTATTGTGATGAATCCAACATCCAAAAATTACACTCTACTCTAGGTTACCCTCAGAGTAATGGGAAAACTGAAGTAATAAATTGAACTATGCTAAATGGGTTTAATAAAAGGCTTGATGATGTAAAGGGAAACTGGATCAACGAGCTACATTATGTTTTATGGGCGTACCGAACAACCCCGAGCACTACAACTGGAGAATCCCCATACATGCTAACATTTGGGACTGAAAAAGTCATATCTGCTGAGTTGGGTCTTCCATCCCATAGATTTTTAAATTTTATCTCTCCTGTGAGTGATCTAATGTGAAAGTTGGATTTGGATATGCTAGAAGAGGTACGAGAAGACGCTACTCCGTGAAATGCAGCTTACCAGCAATGAATAGCTCAATTTTATAATAAAAGAATGAAGCCGACCAACTAAAAGGAAGGCGATTATGTGCTAAAGAAGGTGCTCCAGAAAAATAATAAGCTTGAAGCAATTGGCACTGGCCCTATCGTATTTCTGTAGTCATCCCACCTGGAACATACAGGATTGAGACTTGGGAGGGGGAAGAATTCAAGAATCCATTGCTCACTGATCATCTTAAAAAATATTACCAGTAATATGCACTCAGTTCAATATCAATTTCTAGTATCAATAAAATTATCTTTCCTCTAATTTCTTTTTTTCCAAAAATTTTGGGAGTACTAGTGTTATGCAATACCTACCTATATAGTGAATAAGCTTATAAGAATAAGCTTATAGGCTTAAAATTTTCCATAAAACTTCAAAATGTTGCTCGGTACCAGCAATAAGTTGCTCAGCATAAGCTATAAAGTGCTCGGCACAAGCAAAACTTGATCGGCATCATACCAAACAGGTTATCACGACCTCAAGATGGTCAACAAGTATAAAGATAAAATAATATCTTTATCCTACTGTGCGAAGTGAAGGAAGAACGTTGTGAAGATTTCTCAAGAGGAATATAGGCACATATTCCATATATGCCTGGTCACTGGTGACTAATAAAGACAATCTAAGTAATTTAGTATGTTAGTAAAACCTTTGGAGACACATGGGTAACTATCTCCAAATTTAGATTATAATCTAAGTATGCTAGTAGAACCTATGTATTCATTGGAAATTGATACCAAGTTTAGATTTTAATGTAAATGTGGCAATATAACTAATGAGACAGAAGAAATCATTCACAAATAGTTATCAACAAGATAAGTTAATCAAATGCTTTTTCATTCGTTCGAATAATGATTACATAACTGTGTTTACAAAAGAAATACATGACATTATTCTAAAGGGCATTTCCCCTCAGCTTTGGAAATTGGATCCATGCCAGGTGGTGGATCATCTAAAGTATAAGGATAATTGATAAAATTAAAGTCTTCAAGCATTCTCCTATTGTTACTGCTTGGCCGATTTAGGAGATGAGGAGGTCGAACGATTTCCAGCTCGTCGCGCAACCTATAATCTCCCAAATATTTAAAAATCAGGGTCTGGAGAATTGTGTTGGTAGGAATCTAGTTAACATCCAGTATAAAGGGAGGATCTTAAAAGTCTAATAACCCAGGATCATAACATTTCTATAAAGGACTATTTTCTTCTACCTTCAGTACCATTAGATAATTGGTCCAACCCCATTTGTAGCCTTTATTCTGGGTCTATTTAAAACTGGCATCAAAATGCCCTAAAGCTTCATTATACCCTTCCATCCAAATCATTTTATGTTTCTTGTGAAATTAGAAGGTTAACCTCTTAACTTGATGATGTAATTTGTTCAGCACTCCATCCTTAACTTGAACTTGAGAAGACTGAGTGGAGTGTTGCTCGAATTGAGTTTTAAGCTTCTGAAACATCTTATCAAGGGCTTGGTTTTTGGCCTTCAGTTGGAAAACTTGATTGGCAAGAGTTTGTTGAGTCCTAGCCTTATTTTTGGTTCCTCAGACATGTCTAATTCTTGCTCGGGAAGAAGATGCAGACTTAGTCTTTCTGAGGGCTTCCAATTTTTCCATTAATCTGGCATTTTAGCCTCGAAGAAAGAATAAACTTCTTCGGTAGTTGGAACAGCAGTAAAAGAGGACTTCAAAGAATTGAGTTCATCTCTTAAATTATTGTTCTCCTCCTCCAACAGTTTGGAAATGGCTTTGGCTTCCTTTACTTTATGGTAGAGAAAAAATTCTTGTCTTTGAAAGTGAGAAGAAAATTTTACCAACTTCTCATTCAAAGCCCCAACCCTCCCTCAAAGCCTTGTACTTCTTCTCATAGTCAACATGAAAAAGAGCGTTGACCTTCTTATGGTCCTCCTGTATCTATTCAATCATTTCATAACAGGAAACATTATTGGCCACTTCTCGATCAAGAAGGCATTTCAGCTGAAGATAGGCTTCCTTGGATTGTTCAAACACACTTTCCCCGAAGAACTTCAGTAGATCTTCTTCGGTCAGAGATAAATGACTAGCCTTAAAAATTTATTACAGCTATTGAGTAACTCGAAACCAATAGAGGAGAAGTGTTCCCGTTTATCCATACACTATTAAAAGCAAGAAGAATATCCAATCAACAACAGAGTATAAAGTATGGAGAAAAGACAAGAAAAAGAGGAAGACAAATTCTTTTTATTGATAAATTGTTACGTAAAAATAAATTAGTAAAAGGAAAAGAAAAATTACAAGTGCAGAAGAAAATAAAAGAAAAAGATGCTCATATAGATCTACATCTTCTTCATGTCTGGCGTAGGCTGAGTAGAAGTAGAAGTAGCAGTAGGTAGAGATGGATGGTTGTTAGATGGAGGAGTAGAAGAGTCGATAGATTGGTGTTGATTGGAAGAATCAAACATCAATAGGGGTTCACTTGAACCACCATCATATTCAATCTCCTCATCCATGTTTGGATGAGCTCTTGGATCATGTGTGAGGAAGAGTTCAGAATCTTGAGGGGTGTCGACCTCCACCAAGGTTACAGACCAACCATCCTCGAAGCATTTCTTCTTTGAAAATTCAATTTGCAAAGTAGCAGAACCAATGGCTTTGTCCCAGCCCTTATTAAAGACAACCTCCCTGGACTTAGCACTTTTAGCCTTCTCAACATCCAAGTCCTTCTGTAGCTCGGTGGTCTTAGCTTTTTCAACATCCAAGTCCTTTTACAGACTAGCAACATGGCCCCGAGCATCCACTGTATCTTCTTCTACAATTCTTTATTTTTCCTCCCATTTCTTCTGCTCATTGCTCAATTCTTATTGGGAGTCAAGTAATGACTTCTTAACCTCATCATAAGATTCTTCAACCTCCTGATAAGAAGAATGCAAAGCATCATTCTTCTCTAGCATGTTGTTGAAGTCAACAAGAAACTGCAAAAAGAAAACAAGACAAGTTAATATAAAAAATATCAAACAAAGAAATAAAGAAGGCAAAAGAAATTACAAGAGCTTGGCTTTGAGTAGCCCTTTCAGAAATTTTTGATCGGGGTAGTGCAAATGAAACATCCCTATAGTTTGTCAAAGTACCAGAATTTATTAACTGTCTGTCCAAACCAGGGCCAAGAAACATTGGTGATCCAAAAACAGATAAATCAGCCAACTCTCGTTGGCCGATGTTGGTTGAAGACCCTTCTGCTAGCTTAAAAGGGAGTCATATTTTCAACCTCTTGAGGTGGCCTTCATCAGTTTTCTTAGTTGGGGGATTCTTCCCAACATCCCCCTTATTGAATGCGGGTTTCTTCCCAAGATCCTCCTTATTAGATGGGGGTTTCTTCCCAGCATCCTCTTTATTTTTGGATCCCTTAGTAGCTTGTTTTAAGGAGCCAGTAGCAGCTATGTCACCCAAAATATTGGGAAACTACCTCTTCCCTATGGCAGCAGCAAGAGATAAGTCTAAATCTATAGAAGAGGAAACAACATCAGGATCACCACTTCCAGATGCAATGGCAGAGGATATGGAGACGGGGTTTTGATCAAGGTTGATTAAAAGAGAGGGTGCAACTATAATTGGGTGAGCAAAAAAGGCGGTGATATTATTTCTATACTGCAACAAGTATGAAGCTGATCTAGTATGCTCTTCACCAACTTTTTGATAAATTCCCCAAATGAACTTCAACTCTCTAAGTTTGGTCACTCTTCTTAGGACATTTTCTCTTTCGGTCAACTGTAAATAAAAGTCAAAAAAATATATATCAGTATTAGCAGTTAGCATAATATACAAAGAAAGACAAGTAAATAAATGCAACCTATCCCATTGTCACTTGGTGGGAACTTAGTCCCCTAGGAATCAACATTCCTAGTCAAAGGAGCATGTTGCCAAATTTTAACAACTACTCCATGTTCAAAGTAATATCTATCGGAGTCAGGAAGGTTAACTACTAATGCTTTGTTCACGGCCCTAGTTTTCAAATAGAAAGTGGTATCACTATTTACCCACTTATAGCAGAACATAATTTCTGGGATCCCTAGATGAGTCCCATTGATTTAGTTTAATCTATATACTCCATTAACTTCCCTCCAGGTATTAGGGGATACTCTAGCTGGAACAATATCAAAATACTGGAAAAATTAAAGATAAAATGGGTTTGGGGGAAAGGTAAACCCACATTCAGCAATAAAAATAGAGGGAAACCAGTGACCCTCTGGTAATGAAAAAAGATCAGCGGGACTATGATGTTCTAGTTCTACTTATGAAGGAATATTCCATTCACTTCTAAATTCATCAAGATAAGTAACAGGATAAACCATGATTGATGAAGAAGAAAAAGAGAGAGGAAAAAGATTCTTACAGAACTTAAGGATTCAGCAAGAACTGAGGAACCGAGATCGATCACACAAGAGAGAGATAAAGCTTGAAGACACAACGGTAGGAAAAAAACTCAAAAAGTTTAAGGTAAGAGACGATCATGGCTTTTCCCGCCTTTGTAGGTTGCCTCAAAAATTAGAAAGGTAATGATTAAAAGGAAAGGTCGATTGAACTATTGGCGGCTAAAGACAGAAAATACATATTTACCCAAAAACGATTAGATAAAGTTGTGGATAATTACAAAAATACCATCCACATTATGTGCCAAAAGCTAAAGTAATTAAATTTACAAGTATGGAAAATCGGTAACCTACTAAGACTCAAAATTATTTCCCGAGCAACTTTAAGAGCTAAATGGACCAATCTTGGGGGTTCTCTTGATACAAAAAATTATCCTGCTACAAGGACCAATCTTGTACGAACACGTGTCATCAATCTGGGCATCAGTCCATGTCAGTAAGGGTGATTCACCGACCAACTGAAGGAATGTCGACCAACAGGTTAAAGAAGGCCAACCAACACTAGGAAGACCGATCGATAATGACCGAAAATCATCAACAATTATATACATTATTAACATTGTACATATGTAAATGCCTGCGTTGTAAAGACGTTTCATCCTTTACTATTCCAACTCTTGTACACCCTCAAAGGGATATAAATACATTGTAAACCCTACACCTAAGGGACATGAACAACGGGACAAGAGGCACTTGAACAAAGAAATACATAACAGTGGACTTAGGCCCTTCTATGAGCCGAACCACTTTAAAAATCCCGTGTCTCTTTCATTCATTTTTATCTGTGATCAATTAATTAGGATAGTTTAGTTTTTTGCATCAACACCTACAAAACAAGTTTCATGTTTATCATAGCACTTTAGATGAGCCACGAAGGAAGTTTAAAATTAGCCCTAATACACATAATATGTAGATGGAAAAAATGTGGACCATAATTCTGCAAAGATTATTGTAATAATAGTATAATATTTCATGCTTAACAAAAACTTTAGAGTTGTCTAATGTGTGCAAAGAAAATTCTAGTTCTCTTGTGATGAAACCTTTTTGTTTTTGTGTCGTCGCACCTCTTCCACACTAGTAAACATTTGAAAATTTTATTTAATTTTGTAACGGTGGTTGTCGTATCAAGAACCCATGCTCGTTTGTACATATCTTTGAACAATGGGATTTGACATGTCAATGTCAAAGTTTGTCTCATATTGTGAGTGATTTTGGAATGTTAAAACTCGACCTAAAAACGTAAGCTCAATCATTGATAGCTAATAGTAATATTAGATTGTATACGTTCTAAAATCTTTCAACTAAAATAAATCGTGTGACCTTTAGTAATTTGCGACCACTTCTATACTTGTAGAGGTGTGTACGCTCGCTTTATGACACCAATCTCTGCAATAAAAGACTTGCGATTAATTCTCAATGGTCTACCATGTTCAAACTCCACATTAAGCTTAGTCTTACTCACTGCAGATATTTTTTCAGCTGCTAAGTTGCAAAGAATGACCCACACTCTGTTTGGAACATTGGACACTAGAAATAAACATAATAATATAAATTACGAAACCAATTATCAAGTAACTAAGAACATAATGACATGATTTATTTATCACCATCGAGTGTATCAGCAGAAGCGGCCTCAGAGTGATTGGAATCATCAGAATTGATTTTATCTCTCCCTCTTCATCTATTACTAGGCGCCATAGCATATCACTATGACAAAGTTGTACGTAAAAAAATATATTTACTTATGAATTTATTACTACTATGATGAGAATAAAATCACTGTGACAAAGTTGTACACAACAAAATAGATATAGTTTTTCATTTACTATAAGGCTAGATTTAGAAGTGGGGTCAAATAATTTATAACTACAACAAATTGAATAAGGCTTCCTAATATGTTTTCTATATGTAAAACCATATTTTTAATTACAAAGATACATTATGAGGCACTAGAAGACGGGGAAATGTTATGAATTATTTTACCCATCTTCTCAACAATCAATTTAGTAGGAAAGTAAAGAATTATTTATTTTACATTTAGAATTATATAAATGTTAGCTGCCATTACATATACATTCTAGCACATATATGGATAAGCATGAAAAATCAAGCCCGTATACGTGTTGGATTCAATTCGTAATCTAATTACACTACATATATGCCAAATAATTTGTACCCCAACACCAAATCATGAACCCACGTAGTTTTTTATAATATTTAAGAAATATAATTTACAAACCAATAATATCAAATTAAAAAATAACATAACTGCAAAATGAAGCAGAGAAACTGAAAAAGAAACACAACAGAAGTGTGTGTTTGTGTTCAAGCACAATTAAGTAAGTTTGCGTGTATACATCACCATGATTTGCTATGCGTATACATATGATAACATAAGATAAAGTTCATACACACACAAACATTTTTTTATTCACCATTAATATAAACTCAAACAAACATATATAATCTAAATATAACATAACATAATTAGAAACAACATTCATTGAATCCAAGAAATAGACACTCCAGTATACTTTTTCAGAATACACCATAAAATAGGAAAATCTTCACAAACACACTTCTATAATTATTAGTTACCTTTACATATATATACATACACATATATGGATAAGCATGACAAACCAATCATGTATACGCATTGGATCCAATTCGTAACCCTATTACACTCCATATGTGCCCAATAATTTGTACTCCAATGCCAAATCATAAACCTACATAGTTTTATATATATATATAAGAAATATAATTTACAAACCAGTAAGACCAAATTAAAAACTAGCATAGCTTCAAAATGAAGCAGATAAACCGAAAAAGAAACAAAATAGAAGTGTGTGTTTGTGTTCGAGCACAACTATGTAAGTTTGTGTGTAAATATGACCAGGAGTTAGTGTACATATAAATATGACCACATACGATAAAGGTTATGCACACCAACTCTATTTGATTCCCTATTAATATAACCTCAAACAAGCATATATAATTTGTATATAACATACCCTAACTGGAAAAAAACATACATTGAATCTTAGAAGTAGACACTCTAACAGCTTTTCAAAATACACCAGAAAATTGGAAAATTTTCACAGACACATTTCTAGCAGAATACGCATCAGGTATACCTTTTCATATTTATTTTATTTAATTAGAAAATTAACTTCACAAACATTTGAAGTTCAATGCTAAAATATATTTATGCGTAAAATGAAGACAATGTAACACAAACACTTCTCTATCGCATTTGTGTAAAATCAAGACAAGCTGATTTATCAAAAACCCTCTTTAGTAACTTTTAACTATACAAGTTTAGTAACCACCTAATAAGTTTTTTGAAGTTTTCACGTGTAATGACTTTTAAAAATAAATCCTCTCAGTCTCTTTTATCATTAGTGTCTCATTGACTTTCTAGACTGTGTAGACAATATTCTTTTAATGTGTCGCGCTTCCCTTCAATGTCATCATCATGTACAATATCATCATTCTTCTGCAAGATGGTTGGAATAATAATCTCACGTCTCCTCTTTTGGGTCTGACCAATGGTAACGCATCTAGATTTCCCTCTTGAATAACACATCGTATGTCACAAGAGTCGTCTTCTTTGTATGCATCTTTAATTGTATTATCATGAGTATCTCCCATTCTATCTCCCTCTGGGACATCCCAAATATGTCTATGTTGCAATTTTTGCACTACTTTACAATTCGATCCAAATTTGTAACAATCTAAGTAAAATACTTGTGACACTTGTGCCGCAAGCACAAATGGATCATCTGCATACCATGTATTACTAACATTAGTAAAAGTGAGGTGATAATATATTTTTTTTCTCTTGCTTTTTGGATTACTGTTATGCCATTGACATTAGAATACCGCAATGTGGTACCCTATTATGTAATTCAGTTCGAAACATTATATAACTGACCATAAATATCAATAACTTCATCATCGTGCTCCACTGGTACAACTACCCCAATTTTTTGAGTTCTTCCAAGGTCATCATGATCTTTAGTATGAAATCAAACTCCATTAATAACACACGCAGTTTATGCAACCCCATGAACATTTAGACTACAAGACAATGAATAAATTTCATTTCTGGCAAGTGGAGACCCTTCTTAATGCAAATTCCTCATCTAAAATAGATAAGTAGTTAAATATTTTGTCAATTATCAATATTATTTATCAATTATTAATATCATTTACATAGTAAACTACACGCCCACATCAACTTACTCAATTTTTAAACCACTTTTGAAATTTTTGTTGTGGCCTTTGGTACAAGTTATTAGGAGATTCCATCTATAGTAGTGCCATATGTTCACTACGTATGCATAATCAAGAACATTTAATTATAAACTAATAATTATAAGTATATATAATTAAAGTAATAATGGGAATAAGACTTATTCTCTACTTGTTTGTGTTTTATCATAATTATTCAAGATGTACCAATGGATCTTGTCAACATCACCTTCTAGTAACACTATGAATTGTCTTCCACCAGGGGTGGGGGGAGGGGGGAAATTGGGAAAAAATTGATAGTAACTATTATACCTGCGATGGGAGAGCATCATTATTTCAATCAAGTCGATTGAATTTGGTTTCAACCTCGCGAAGGTACATTGAATAAAATGTTAATGCTTATTTAACAACATACATCTCTGTTATTGATCCTTAAAAGTGAGCCTTATTATTGGGACTTCCATTTAAGTCCCTAGACTCCCATTGACATAATATTGTAATGTAACATGTATTAGAAAAATATAAATTATAAATTTTTATGGAGTAAATCTCAAATGGAAACATCCATCAGGAGTTTACTACTCCGACAATAATATCCTCACATGGTAAATGCACGAGAAGGTGGACCATTACATAAAATAATGCTGACAAAAATATTCTTTCACGCTAACATAATATACGAATAATCCATTCTTCTAATTTCTAAAGGTCCTTCACAAGAAATGTTTTGGCACATAATTTTTTAAATAAGTTGGATAAGTCAATCAATGTTATCCAAACATCGTTAGGCAAGAATGGACATATTCTCGTAGAAAAAAGTCATTGTAATATAACATGACAATCATAAATTTTCAATCTGGATATCTTACCATCGTTTATATTGACATTTCGTGGCATGTTAGTTGCATACCCATCAGGAAATTTAAGTGATTTTAAAAATGTATAAAATTTATTTCTCTCATCCGACGTTAGCGTATACGATGCACGTGGCTTCAACCATTTTTTCTCGTCCTCTTTCAGATGAAGATCCTTTCTTATGTTCATGTCATCCAAATCTAATCAAGATTTGTCCGTATCTTTGTTTTTCCATTCAATACTCAAGGGTGTTCCAAGAAGTCTATATATCACACATATTTTTTTCAATATACATGGCATCAAGATTGTGTCTTAACTTTATCTATGACCAATACTTCAACACAAAGAAAATACTTTTCTTTGTCCAATTCAATTCCTCAAGGGTATGTTTTCTCTTTCTATCCTTATTGTTAGGCTACTTGATAGGTTTTAATATTTGGACCCTACCCAGCTATAGTATATGACATCTCTGAAAAACTTTCTTAGTGCATCTCCCATTTCAATCTTCCCATTGTGAAGTCGAATTCTTCACTATGGATGGTGTGACACCCCGACTGATTAAATATCGGGTAGCTACTCCTTTATTAAATTAATTCAAAATGCCAAGTTGGTCCAGTTAATAGCATCACTGTCGAAAACATTTTAATGATTACTAACCACCTAGTATTTAAAAAGTAAGTTGTCAAATTTTAATTAAAGTCTGATTTACATGCAACAAGTGTAATAAAGAATAATAACACCATTCACCATAATGAAGTAAATAGAATAACCATCCCATAAATGTAAATAAAGTTTGGAGGAAAAACTCCTCACTACAATCCCACAACTAGAAATAAGTAACGAACCACTGAATCAATACATGCCAAAGTCTTAAAACTGAAATGGAAAAGTAACTCTAATGGAACTGGGCAACATGCCCTAAAACTGAAGAATACTGAATACAGAATCCAAATGATAGAAGCGTCTAAAAGCAAATCCCTGTAGCTTCCACAAACAGCTACAGCTCGTCACCTGAATGAGTATCCTATGCATGGTGTCCTTGTGGCTGGGCACCTAAAATGGTTTTACAAGAAAAATATATTTGAAAGCAAACGGGTCAGAGCCCGAATGTGGAGATATTTTAAAAACCTGCAAGTGCTTTAAAAAAATTTAAAACATTAAATTCAAAGTACATGTTAGGACGTGCACTCACGTGAAATTCTCACCTCTCGTCTAACTGTGCACTCCTAACGTAAGTACCCATCTAAAACGACCCAACCCACTAGCTAAGTGACTTCATATCTAGCTAGACTGTCATAGGTCCTACCCCTATTACTCGGTTCCATTAACATATAACGATCTCAATAAGTAGGGGCTCAACGTAAACTCATATGCTCAATATACGATATATATATATCACTATCAGTTGACCCGTTATGTTTTTCTCAAAACAATACCGTAATTATATTCACAACATTAACATGAAGATTCCCATTACTTAAGTGTATATTAATCACATCATAAATATACAATACAAGCACCCCGAGAACTAAGCTGTGGTGCACACATACTCTGCTATCCATCTCGGTACATCACGTACATAAGGATCACATATTCCGAATCTCTCAGGAATAGTTCACAGATAACAACATCGCAAATAATGGAGGCGAACACAGCCACATCACATGGGTCACGCACATACCTACGCTCCCACGATCAGCGGACTTATTAACATCCCAATAAGTCTTTCTATGACCTATGTTCATCAAGGTAACCAGTCTAAATCCAGGCAACACAAGGATTAGAGGGCCCTAAGCGAACGCAAACCGCCCGTGATAGCAAGTATGGTAGGTATGTCATACACACAAATCATATACCAATACTAAGTAAACACGCATCTTAGTAATCATCGTAGTTTAATTGTATTACATATCGCATTCTCGTACCAACTTAATATATATATAACTTATATGATTCCGGTCCACATTTATACGCGCCGTAATTTATTCTCACGTCGTAGTAGGCACTCACATCTCAACTCAAATGTCTATTTGATTTGATCCATACTTATACACATTTACTCCTCATAATATCCCAAATGTCCCAAGTATACTAATACACTATCAAAGGAATGTTATCTCTATCCTCGGACAAATTTACGGGACTCCCAAAATCAAAACAGGCCAAAAAGGCCTAAACTGCCAGCTCGTTAGAAGTCTCGTTCGAACGAGGCTGTCCGAACGAGATTCCAGTTCGTTCGAACGAACTGTACCTTCTAACGAGATCTCGTTCGAACGAAGTATCGAACGAAATTCCCTTTCGTCAGAAGCGACTAGTCAACTCATTAGAAGCTCGTTCGAACGAGCTCGTTCGAACGACCTGGGAAGGTCTTCTAACGAGGGACTAGTTTCGGCCCAGATTTTTCCAAATCTCATTTTTCACCATTTTTACTCCTCAAATCTCCTCTAAAATTAGTCCCAGCGATTGTTTTAAGGTCTCTAATCAATCCTAAATATACCATAGTCACATCCTAACACGTTTTAAAGGATTAATTCATCCTAACATCAATCAATTTACAAATCTCTACACTTTTCCTCCAATTATTCAAGAACATGAACCCTAAACTTTTAAGTCCTCAATTTGTCCATTCTAAATCCATTTTTCTTACATCCAACATTTATTAATACCAGAATAATCATCTCTATATGATTCTACATGCAATTTGTCCTCAATATTCAAGTTCTAAGTCCAAACAACATGGGTTTTCATTTATCTTCCAAGAACAATTGTAAATCTTCAAATTATCTAACATGGAGGAAACATTATCTGAATTAAAAGAAATTAAATCACTTGCCTCGATTGTCTCTGAATTTGGTGTTGATTTCCTCTCTCTTTCTGCAGAATTTCCTCTCTCTCTCTTTCTCCAAGCTTCTTCTCCAATGGCTATGGTGGCTAGGGTTTTCTTATGGAAAGTAATAGAAACCTACTTCTAATAACCTACGTAACCTATTGGGTTAACATGGGTTGGTTAGTGGCTTAGTGGGTCAAACCCACATCAGATTTACTTCTCTGATTTTCGTCATTTTTTAAATCCCAAAAATACAGAATTACCAAAATACCCTTTATGTTGTCGGTATGGCCTAAAAATACCCCGGGACCCAAACTACACCCCCGACTAGTGTTTTCTGACTATCTCGACCCTTCCGGACGCGTTGGCGCACTCAAAACGACCATATGGATGATAGAAATAAAAATCACTTTTATAATTAAAATAATATACCATGACGCGGCGGTCACACGCGTCTCAACAAAATTTCCAAATTGCCGTATATAAATCTCACGACAAATTTCATAATTCCAGATTCTTATATAATCATATATACTCAATATAGTCACATACCAACTCACATCTCGCTAGTATTTTATCCGGATTAATTCCCAATTAAATCTCATTTAATTAATTAATCCCAAAATAAATATTGTCAAAAGTACGGGGTATTACATACTTCCCCCCTAATAACTGAATTTCGTCCCGAAATTCGAATCTAGAAAGTACCTGTTAAAAACAACTCGGGATAACGTTCGTGCATCTCATCCTCGCGCTCCCATGTGGACTCCTCGATATTGTGATGTCGCCACTGAACACGCACTAACGGAACTATCTTTGATCGCAGCTTCCTCTCACTTCGGTCCAAAATAGCAATCGGCCCCTCCTCGTAGGAGCTATCCGGCTGGAGATCGATGTCCTCCACAGCAATGTGAGAATGAGCCAAATTATCTCTAAGGTATTTCCTTAACGAGGAAATATGGAACACATCATGAATCCGATGAAAATGTTCCGGTAACCCAAGTCTATACGCAACCGGTCCGATCCGCTCAATAATAGGAAACGGCCCCACATACCTCGGTGCCAACTTCCCCTTCTTCCCGAAATGCATAATCCCCTTCATAGGAGATACTCTGAGCAAAACCTGGTCTCCCACTTGGAACTCTCTGAAAAATCTCTTCGCATCAGCATAACTCTTCTGCCTGTCTTGAGCTACCCGAATGCGACTCCGAATCAACTCAATCCTTGCCGAAGTATCCTGAATCACTTCTGGCCCAAGTAGTTTGTTGTCCCCCACCTCTAACCAACATGTTGGGGAACGACAAGGCCTACCGTACAACGCCTCAAACGGAGCCATGCCAATAGTGAACTGATAGGAGTTATTGTAAGCAAACTCCACCAGTGGAAGGTACTGCTCCCATCCACCCCCAAAGTCAATAATGCACATGCGTAGCATGTCCTCCAACATCTGATTTTGCGCTCGGTCTGCCCATCGGTCTGCGGATGATAAGTCGTACTCAACCGCAATTCCGTGCCCATGGCCTCCTGGAATCTCTCCCAAAATCTCAAAACAAATATCTTGTCTCTGTCAGACACGATATTTAGGGGTACACCGTGAAGTCTCACAATCTCTGAAATGAAGAGCTAAGCATACTGTCCCGTAGTGTAGTCAGTCCTTACGGGTAAAAAGTGAGCGACTTTGGACAATCTGTCCACAATTACCCAAACAGAGTCGTGACCCCTCTGCGACGTAGGCAACCCCGTGATAAAGTCCATGGATATGCTCTCCTACATCCATACCGGGACCTCCAACGGCTGTAGCAGTCCTGTCGGTCTCTGATGATCCACTTTTACAAGCTGACAAGTGGCGCATTTCGAAACAAACTCAGCGATATCTTTCTACATACAGCTCCAACAATACTGGCGTCTCATGTCTTGGTACATTTTGTCCCCTCCGGGATGTACCGCGAACCGTGAGCCGTGCGACTCTGCCATCACATCGTGTCGCAATTCCTCTCCTTCCGGAACCACCAATCTCCCATTGAAGCGTAATCCCCCGTCTGAGCTAACGGCATAGGACTCGGCTCCCTCTGTAAGTAATCGAACTATCTGCTCCTGACAGAACGAGTCATTACCCTGTGCCCGTACTACCTTCGTGACAATCTGCGGTGTAACGGTCATCACAGACATGAAAGATCGGGCCACTGCATCCTGGTGTCCCAACTCCTTCCACTTAGCCTTCCACACCCCTGCCACCTCATCTGCTGGCCTACGGCTCAACGCGTCTGCTACCACGTTAGCCTTTCCTGGGTGATACTGGATATCGAACTGGTAGTCTATCACAAACTCAAGCCACCTACACTGCCGCATATTCAACTCTTTCTGCGTGAACAGGTATTGTAGGGACTTGTGATCTGTGAACAGTTGGAACTTCTCCCCCAAAAGATAGTGCCTCCAAATCCGTAGGGCAAATACCACTGCCGCCAACTCCAAATCGTGCGTGGGGTAATTCTTCTCATGAGGCTTAAGTTTATGGGAAGCATAAGCTATGGCCTGTCTCTCCTGCTGTAATACACCTCCAAGCCCTTGAAAAGATGCATCGGTGTAAACCAAATACTCAACTCCCGATCTCGGCAATGCTAACACAGGTGCTGAGGTCAATTTGTCCTTCAATTCATCGAATGCCAGCTGACAGGCATCACTCCAGATGTAGAGCACACCCTTACGAGTCAGATGTGTCAAAGGACCTGCTATTTTCGAGAATCCCCGAATGAACCTCCTGTAGTATCCTGCTAGGCCCAAGAAACTACGAATCTCAGTCAGTGTCGTGGGCTGTCCCCACTCCCTTAACGCGGATACCTTCCCCGGATCAATAGATATTCCCCGATCGGAAATAATATGTCCCAAAAACTGGACCTCCTTCAACCAAAACCCGCACTTCTCATATTTTGCATACAGCTCGTTTGGATGCAGCGTCTGCAAAACCTGCCTCAAATTCTCGGCATGCTCCTCCTCTGTCTGGGAGTAAACCAGAATATCATCGATGAAGACAATGACAAACTGATCTAGGAAATCCCTGAACACTCTGTTTATCAAGTCCATAAACACTGCTGGAGCGTTGGTCAAACCAAAAGGCATAACTCGAAACTCGTAAGAGCCATATCTCGACAAGAACCCAATCTTCGATACATCCTCCTCCCTGATACGCAACTGATGGTATCCTGATCTCAAATCAATCTTTGAGAAGAAAGAAGCTCCTCTCAACTGGTCAAATAATTCATCGATTCGAGGCAACGGATACTTATTCCGTATCGTGACCTTGTTCAACTCTCGGTAGTCCACACACAATCTCAGTGAACCATCCCTCTTCTTCACGAACAACACAGGGGCACCCCACGGTGAAGTACTCCTCCGAATAAACCCCTGACCCAATAAATGTTCTATCTGATCTCGTAGCTCTCGCATCTCTGCCGGATCCATACGGTACGGTGCGCGTGCTATAGGTCTCGTACCCGGTAGTAAATCTATAACAAAGTATATCTCTCGACTGGGGGGTAGGCCTGGTATCTCCTGAAACACATCCGAATATTCCCTGACAACCGGGATCGAATCTAAAGGAATCACAACCTCCTTAGAGGTATCCTCCTCTATGTAATACAGATGAGCGGTAGATCCTCCCTCTGGGCGAGGCATCGCCACTACGAACATCTCTTGCCCTGGAATGGCAAAAACAATGCTCCCGCTGAAGCAATCAATCATGACCCTATAAGCTACGAGACAATCCATACCGATAATCACATCGTGAACATGTATATCTAATACCAACATGTCTGCAGGTAATACCAAACCACCAATCTCTACCCCCACTCCCCGGCATATAAAGAATATAAGTGACCCACTCCCCAATGGTGAGTCGACACACGTCACTGTGCTCTCCGCTGTGGCTAACAACCCTAAAGCCTTCGCGAAATGTGTAGCTATAAAACAATGTGTAGCTCTCGTATCAAATAATACCTGACCCATAGTGCCATGGATAGGAAACGTACCCTCAATCGCAGGCGGTGTCTGTGGAACTGCTGCCTGGTGGACGTTATAGACACGTCCATACTGTAGCTGCCCCTGCTGAACTGGGACTGCTGGAATGGGTGGCAATGCTGCCATCTGTGGCGGTGCGGAGAGAGCGGCGGGAAACATAGGCCTCTGTGGCTCCTGGCGAGCACCCTGTTACTGCTGCTGTGGGGCCCTGCCCCTATCAGGACAATCCTGTCGTTTATGGCCAGTCATGCCACAAACAAAACACTTCCCTGGGAAGTTCCCTCCTCACTGTCCCTGCTGTCCCCGGCCCTGGTGGCCGTTACCGTTCCTCCCTTGGCCCTGCTGGCCCTGGTGAAACTGCTGCCCATTCTGCCCCTGTTGGCCCTGATGGCCGTTTGGACCCTGATGGCCCTGACAGAAACCTCCTTGTCCGTGCCTGTAATTCCCTGATCTGAACCTCTTCTGATCCCCCTGCTGAGAACCCTGCTCACCCTGTCTCTGCCCCTGAATAGATTGTGCCCCACCGGTATCATGTCCTCCGGTCCTGCCCTGATGGCTAGACTCTCCGGATCTTTTGCCCTCAGCCATATGAAAGCGGTGATCCTGGCAGTGTAACAAAGCAGCATTAACCACATCAGAATAAGTGGCCAACGAAAGGTTCCCTAACAGATACTGACGGATCCTCCATGTCAACCCGTCGGTGAATTTTTCAATCTTCTTCTCTGTTGGTATCTCATCCGGAACGATATTCAATAGATTTGTGAACTCGGCCTCATACTCGGCCACGGTCTTACCCTCCGGCTTCAAATTCATCAATTTCCCCCTCATTTCCGTGTGAACAGCCGACGGAAAGTACTTGCGGTCGAACCGCACCCAAAAGTCCTGAATAGTGAGAGTATCCCTCTCCTCTACGGTGGAAATAGACTCCCACCACTGCAGTGCAGATCCAACTAGCTTGAAAGTAGCTAGCACGTGATTCTGAACGTCCGTGCACTCATACATCCTCAAGTGCCTCTGCATATCCTTCCTCCACTGGGTCGAGACTACCACATCTGAGCTACCTGCAAACTCTGGCGGATGCACTTTCTGAAAAGCGTCACGTACATGCTCCCAAGCAGACGGGAATGCATTTGCCTGTACTGGCGCAGCAACCGGCGCCTGAGGTGGTGCCTGCTGGACTACGGCAATTGAGGCATTTACCGCTTGAGCTACAATAGCTGCAACCTCAGCGGCGTTCATCATGCCCTGAACTGGAGCGGGCTGGGGTTCGGGCGTTGCATCCCTGGGAACTCGTCGTGCACGTCGTGGAGGCATCTGAAATAAGAATGAAGTTTATAAGTTCGCATTTATAAAATTAAAATAGCTGAAGAACGAAGCATACACAAAAAGAGTACAACAGTCCTAAAATATAGGGCTCTATATCAAAGAAACTTAGCGTAAACATAATAAGCCGTCAGATCCAAAAGGACACTAGAACCTGATGCTCTGATACCACCTGTGACACCCCGACTGATTAAATACCGGGTAGCTACTCCTTTATTAAATTAATTCAAAATGCCAAGTTGGTCCAGTTAATAGCATCACTGTCGAAAACATTTTAATGATTACTAACCACCTAGTATTTAAAAAGTAAGTTGTCAAATTTTAATTAAAGTCTGATTTACATGCAACAAGTGTAATAAAGAATAATAACACCATTCACCATAATGAATTAAATAGAATAACCATCACATAAATGTAAATAAAGTCTGGAGGAAAAACTCCTCACTACAATCCCACAACTGGAAATAAGTAACGAACCACTGAATCAATACATGCCAAAGTCTGAAAACTGAAATGGAAAAGTAACTCTAATGGAACTGGGCAACATGACCTAAAACTGAAGAATACTGAATACGGAATCCAAATGATAGAAGCGTCTAAAAGCAAATCCCTGTAGCTTCCACAAACAGCTACAGCTCGTCACCTGAATGAGTATCCTATGCATGGTGTCCTTGTGGCTGGGCACCTAAAATGGTTTTACAAGAAAAATAGATTTGAAAGCAAACGGGTCAGAGCCCGAATGTGGAGATATTTTAAAAACCTGCAAGTGCTTTAAAAACATTTAAAACATTAAATGCAAAGTACATGTTAGGACGTGCACTCACATGAAATTCTCACCTCTCGTCTAACTGTGCACTCCTAACGTAAGTACCCATCTAAAACGACCCAATCCACTAGCTAAGTGACTTCATATCTAGCTAGACTGTCATAGGTCCTACTCCTATTACTCGGTTCCATTAACATATAACGATCTCAATAAGTAGGGGCTCAACGTAAACTCAGATGCTCAATATACGATATATATATATATCACTATCAGTTGACCCGTTATGTTTTTCTCAAAACAATACCGTAATTATATTCACAACATTAACATGAAGATTCCCATTACTTAAGTGTATATTAATCACATCATAAATATACAATACAAGCACCCCGAGAACTAAGCTGTGGTGCACACATACTCTGCTATCCATCCCGGTACATCACGTACATAAGGATCACATATTCCGAACCTCTCAGGAATAGTTCACAGATAACAACATCACAAATAATGGAGGCGAACACAGTCACATCACATGGGTCACGCACATACCTACGCTCCCACGATCAGCGGACTTATTAACATCATAATAAGTCTTTCTATGACCTATGTTCATCAAGGTAACCAGTCTAAATCCGGGCAACACAAGGATTAGAGGGCCCTAAGCGAACGCAAACCTCCGGTGATAGCAAGTATGGTAGGTATGTCATACACACAAATCATATATCAATACTAAGTAAGCACGCATCTTAGTAATCATCGTATTTTAACTGTAGTACATATCGCATTCTCGTACCAACTTAATATATATATAACTTATATGATTCCGGTCCACATTTATACGCGCCGTAATTTATTCTCACGTCGTAGTAGGCACTCACATCTCAACTCAAATGTCTATTTGATTTGATCCATACTTATATAAATTTACTCCTCATAATATCTCAAATGTACCAAGTATACTAAAAAACTATCAAAGGAATGTTATCTCTATCCTCAGACAAATTTACGGGACTCCCAAAATCAAAACAGGCCAAAAAGGCCTAAACTGCCAGCTCGTTAGAAGTCTCGTTCGAACGAGGCTGTTCAAACGAGATTCCAGTTCGTTCGAACGAACTGTACCTTCTAACAAGATCTCGTTCGAACTAAGTATCGAACGAAATTCCCTTTCATTTGAAGCGACTGGTCAACTCGTTAGAAGCTCGTTCGAACGAGCTCGTTTGAACGACCTGGGATGGTCTTCTAACGAGGGACCAGTTTCGGCCCAGATTTTTCCAAATCTCGTTTTTCACCATTTTTACTCCTCAAATCTCCTCTAAAATTAGTCCCAACGATTGTTTTAAGGTCTCTAATCAATCCTAAATATACCATAGTCACATCCTAACACGTTTTAAAGGATTAATTCATCCTAACATCAATCAATTTACAAATCTCTACACTTTTCCTCCAATTATTCAAGAACATGAACCCTAAACTTTTAAGTCCTCAATTAGTCCATTCTCAATCCATTTTTCTTACATCCAACATTTATTAATACCAGAATAATCATCTCTATATGATTCTACATGCAATTTGTCCTCAATATTCAAGTTCTAAGTCCAAACAACATGGGTTTTCATTTATCTTCCAAGAACAATTGTAAATCTTCAAATTATCTAACATGGAGGAAACATTCCCTGAATTAAAAGAAATTAAATCACTTGCCTCGATTGTCTCTGAATTTGGTGTTGATTTCCTCTCTCTTTCTGCAGAATTTCCTCTCTCTCTCTTTCTCCAAGCTTCTTCTCCAATGGCTATGGTGGCTAGGGTTTTCTTGTGGAAAGTAATAGAAACCTAGTTCTAATAACCTACGTAACCTATTGGGTTAACATGGGTTGGTTAGTGGCTTAGTGGGTCAAACCCACATCAGATTTACTTCTCTAATTTTCGTCATTATTTAAATCCCAAAAATACAGAATTACCAAAATACCCTTTATGTTGCCGGTATGGCCTAAAAATACCCCGGGACCCAAACTACACCCCCGACTAGTGTTTTTTGACTATCTCGACCCTTCCGGACGCGTTGGCGCACTCAAAACGACCATACGGATGATAGAAATAAAAATCACTTTTATAATTAAAATAATATACCATGACGCGGCGGTCACACGCGTCTCAACAAAATTTACAAATTGCCGTATATAAATCTCACGACAAATTTCATAATTCCAGATTCTTATATAATCATATATACTCAATATAGTCAAATACCAACTCACATCTCGCTAGTATTTTATCCGGATTAATTCCCAATTAAATCTCATTTAATTAATTAATCCCAAAATAAATATTGCCAAAAATACGGGGTATTACAGATGGTTTTTAGGCAAGTATTGACGATGACCCGTATAATATATGTTATTCCTTAGTGGTTATGGTAACGTATCTTCATTACATATTGGGCATGCTTTATATCCTTTTGTTCTCCAACCTGATAAGCTCCCATATGCAGGAAGTCATATATAGTCAATAATAAAAATGCATGCAAACAAAAATATTCATTCTTCTAAGCATCCCATGTATGAATACTGACATTCCACAACTCTTTCAATTGCTCAATTAATGGTCTTAAGTAGATATCCATTTATTTTCCAAGCGCTTTAGATCCAAGAATCAATAATTCCATCATAAAAAAGGTTCTTTCATACACTTCCACAACTCAATATTATAAATCACTAATACTATAGGCCACATGAGGTATGATTTACTCTTTTTTTCAAATGAATTAAAACCATTAGAGATAAGACCTAACCTAATATTATGAGGGTCCTCTACAAACCAAGGATATTGTTGATCAAATTGTTCCCATGCCAAGGAGTCGACGGGATTCCTTAGGACACCCTTCGTATCGAATTTTTTTTCCTTATGCCACTGCGTATCAGCCGATGTATGTCTTGACATAAACAATAGTTGCAATCTAGGTTTCAGTGGAAAGTAACACAGTATCTTATGCGGTATGTTCTTTCCATTCTTATAATTATACCTATACCTTGGTTCATCAAATATTGGGAATTTTTTTAGCATTTTGATGCTCCTTCTAGAATAATACACAATCATATCTGGAAGCATGAATTGTTTTGTAGCCCAATCCTAAATCCTGTAACCTTTTCTAACAATCATAATGTGACAAAAAAAATATTTTCCTTGGGAAATACATCTTTTAACAATTGGAGTAACATATCAAATTATTTGTTACTCCAACCATTAAGAAATTTCACATTCATTAACTTCACAAGAAATTAGAATGAAGTAAAATACTTATCACCTGGATAGAGTTGTTGTTCAACCTCACAAAAAAGATCACTCAATTTCGGATGATAGTTTCTAAATCACTAGTTTTTATCACTCTCATCTTGAAGAATATTTCGTCCAATTTCATCATTTCCCATCCCTATCATATTATCGTCTCCGTCTTCATTTTCAGAAGATTATGATGGTTGTGCATTCAAATTGTGACATACAACATAACTAGAGGAGACCTCACGTACCAATAAATGTGTTTCAATGGTAGGTTAGTCATGTAAATATATTTTCATGCAATCTCGACAAGGACATCTCAAGGTGTTATTTCCATTTAGATGAATTTGTTTATCATAAATAAATGACTTAACACCATCCTTGTACTCTTTAGATAACTTATCGGTCAAGAACATCCAACTATTTGCCATACTTGATTTTCTAATAATACAAATTTACATTTTAATTAACTAGGTAAGGAAGTGTTAAAATATTAAGGCCATAATTTATATACGACCAAATGTTTGCATATAAATTATATCGATTACGACTTATTTAATCTCCCCATGCATAGAAATTTAGCAAGACAACTAAAAAATAAATTTACTCTTGTGTGATCTATTTCCCCCAATATGCAAAACCTTTATTGACAAGTTAAATTGCTAGTACCTATTCTCACTATACATGCGCAATAGTACTTTGAGGAATAATATCCTAATCATATATTTTTTTAAATAATTTCAACCAAAAAAGCCGACAAATACTTAAAAACTATTGGATGACAAAATGTTAAAACATTTATGGAGATAAAAATTTCATGCATATCCTTTGAGAAGAAGGTAAAATGAAATTACTGAACAAGACCGCCAACAAACTACATTACTGAGTAATATTACAGGCTCAACTCTTATGTAGCAGCAGGTTTGCCTTGCTTCCTCTAGAGTTTCTTGATGTAGAAATCGAGATCTTTCCCCTCCAAAATGTATCCATCGCCTTTGCCACATTGACTAAGGAGGGAAGAGATGCATGCATACAACCTACCACCACCAAATTGGTTTTTGATGTGAGCATTAATTTTTTGACCCTCTTGGCACTTCTCAAGCTTCTTAGATACGTGATTGCTTTTTTTCCCTCACCAGTTCATTCTCCCTCCTCAATGATTTCTTTCATAGAAGTTCCCTTTATCGTCCTACCGATTTTACTACCTGAATGATTGCACTCTTCGCAGGAGTTTAGGTATAAAAAGCTCTTTGTTTGAGGTATGGTACACAACATCAAGGATACGAGTCTTGCAAGTGACACCTCACTTCCCCATGAATAATTTCATGTATCCAATCGGAGGTTCCTCCATTTCTCATTTCACATTTCACATTTCCTCTTCTCACGCACACTCTCCTTACAATCTTATTACTACTGATGTTGGTATTTGCAGGTTGTCTACCCATCTCGTACTTTGGCATCTTCTTACAAGGTTTATTCTTTCCACCAATGGCACGTCTCTTCTGTATAGAGTCCCAAGTGATACCCATGTTTGCATAGAGATGAAGAGACGACTACTCACTCTTCTTATCTATTGCCTATTGTGTCGTATGTATTTTGAATTTTGAAATTTATGTTTCTTTTAATTATATTATGTAATCCTAACATTTTAATTCCGATTCATTTAGCTATCATTTGTCATTTGCATTTAATGATTTACGATGATGGATATGTTATTACTTATGTGATGATTTAAGAAACAAAGATTGGGTTCAATTTTTTTTGGATTCTAATTTCTCGTAGAATTTTTTTATTACAAAATTATGGTGACATACATGGTGTTTTTAACTCACTATTATACTGTTAAACTTATTTCCAAAGGAGGTATGTGTAATTGTCTCAATATTAGTTTAAACTCCCATAGAGAGTGCAACCTCCCAATATAATTTTCTCGCAATATGCATTATATAAATTAAAAATCCATGTGTAACCATCTCTAAATGACAAAATCTATCTCCCCTCTTCCCCTTTCCCGCAACCTCCTAAGTTCCCTTTTAAACCTGTCTCCTCCTCGTCGACACTCTATCCCTCTCAACAAGCTTTTTTCAATACATTCACGGTATGTCTCTCTCTCTCTCCCTCTCTCTCTCTCGCGCGCGCGCTCTTCAATTCTCTGCATTTCACCCATTTCTCTTTCTCTAATTTTTATATCTTCGATTTAAAATTTAAAATAATTTTTATTCCACCCGTAGTCAATTTTATCAATAACTCCACTAATCCAAATTATCCATTGATAATAAATTTGAAGTACAAAACACTGCTATATTATTTGTTTTAACTTTTTATTGGGTTTGGAAGAACTAATTACAAAAAACATGGATTTCATAGATTTCTTGCTCATAAAACTCAACTTCCATGTTTTATGACAAGATTGCTGTGTCCCCAAAGAGTGATTATTAGTTATTACGAAATGATCCTTTTTTTTATCTCTTGAAATTGACACTTCTCTCATTTTCTTTTCACACTTTTTCATATATTATTTTGATGAGTTTAATGGCTTTGGGGATGTTTGGGTGATGAAAAAAGTTAATGTTGATCAGTATATGATAATGACATGGAAAACATAGTAGGGATATTTGATCCAAATTAGACATTTGCACTCTATTTGTCCAAAGTAGTGTAAGATCTCTTTGTTCACTATTCTGTCTCAAGCAGTGTAAGATCTCTTTGTTCACTGTTATATTTGTCCCAAGCAATGTAATATCCCAAGAATTTTTTTTAAGATTTGTAATTTTCTTATGATTGTATGAATATTCGTTGCAAGTAATTTTGGCAATGACAAATGTATATATTTATTCTGATATAGTTTTAATTTCCTAAATAATAATAATATTTGTATTTAGGTATGTTTTGTCATTATTATTTTATTGAGTTAGTTTGATTAGATATGGAAAACTATGCTTTGTATGGTAAAATAACTACTTATGCACAGTTTTGTTAATGCAATTTAATATCTGAATTCTATATCAAGATTTACTCATTTGATCCTGATAGATTACAATTGTTGTTGTTTGATGATAGACGAGGGTAATGATGAACACGAATCAGTATAAACAAGCAAACACGATCAATTTAGATGTAGTTTGGTTTCCTTCAATGCTTTTATACGTGGTTGCAAGTACCAATTCAAAGAACAACACATGAAATTATTGAGAATGACACCTTTTCAGCCCACGTTCAATGCTTTCTACAATGGAATGGTCACTGACATATTTGTGAAGAAGTGTGACTTAAGCATGATATGAATTATAAAATAACTGTAAAGGTATAATCAATTATACTAAAAGTTGTAATTAGCAAAAATCGCATAACAATTAAGATATCATGTCTTAATAGTTATTATTTTCAAATTTAAGATATTAATTTAATAAAATTAGGCATACTAACAAACTTAGGAAACTAAACATTCATAATTGAAATTGAAATATAATTGAGAGATTTAAATAAAATACATTAATACTCCATCATTCCAAAATTAAGAGTCCACTATTCTATTTTGGGTTATCCCAAATTAAGAGTACACTCTCCCTTATTTGACATAATCAACATGTCAAATTTTGCAATAATGAATATGAGTTGATATTGGTACGAAGGTGGTATAAGCAATCACAATAGTAATTCACAAACCTTAATTAAAAACATACCCACAAGTACAAAACCATAAACAATAATGAAATCAAACCATCAACAAAAACTAAACCTAAGTAAATAAAAATAAATAAAAGCCTAAACTAGCCAATAACTAATCAATGGGTAATAGAAATCTACTCGTAATGTTTATTTATGAAAGCCGTTTACACAAGTTTACCCTTAAACTATTAAGATTTGACAAATCTACCGTAAAACTTATAAAAATGTTATAAATAATTTTTTTCTCAAATCAACCATAAACAATCAGAATATTATGTCATTGAGCATGTTTAAGAAAGAAAAATATATGAATTTCAAACATACATTGGCAGAGAGAAAAAACCCTAGCTTTCAAATACCAAACCCACATTAAACTTTGATGTACAAAATGGTTGGCTATTTTTCATAGAATTAAAACCATAACCCATGATAAATCATTAATAATTGGGAATGATGATATAAAAACATACCTTCATTTGATTACATGAGAAAATGTTACGTAGAACCGACTTCATAAAATGGCTTTATTTTGACAAAAGGGTTCACTTGATTTTGAAGTAAAACAAACCGCATATATAAGGAATGAAACGGTAGAGAAGAAGTTAATGTGGATTAGAAGAGAAAGAGAAATAACATGATGGAGAAAGACTCTACGAGTAGAAAATGGAAAAACCCACGGCTTTTTTATTTCTTAACCCACGAATATTTTTCCCTACAACTAGCTTATTGCGATGAAGAGATCCTCACTAATGACTTGTACATAAAAGGGTAAATTTATTTGTGAGAAAATTAACATATTCATAAAAATTAAGTGTATTTTTTAGCCTATGCAGGAAACTAAGGCCAGAAAGGATTTTGCACCTGGACATTTTCGACATTTCTGTATATTTCTTAAGAATTCAAGGCTTTTACAATGTAATTAAAATACTCGCAAATTTTTTTAAACAAGTATCTAGAATTTGCGATGAAAATAATAATTACTCATAATATATATATATATAATAAGTTAGGCTGGTTTTTGAAAATATACACATTTTTAACGGTCTATATCGATGCCACCTACTCACATATTTTTACACATTTTAATGGTTTAGATCACATCACATTCCTTTTTACAAATCTACCCTCACTAATTTGGGTTTCCCCCCTTTTTTTACCCACAAAGATTACACCTTAATTCAAAATTGAGGGTATTTTTGTAACACTCTCTACCTCACACTCTTACACGCATACCCTCAAGCCCGTCGACCTCGCTCTCACTATCTCCGTTGCGTCGACCTCATTCTCTCGCTCTCACTCTCTCCGATGTGTCGCCATGCGCCCTCCGCTGTCCTAGCCACTCCCTCTGCTGTGTCGCCCTCCGTTGCCAGCCACTCCCCCCACTGCTCTACGCTGCCCTCCGCCGCCCTTTATCTCAATTCAGGTAGTCTCCCTCTCTCTCTCTCTCTCTCTCTCTCTCACACACACACACACACACATACGCACACACACACATTGTGAAATCAATGTTGTGTGAAATCAGGAGCTGTGTGAAATCAATTTTGTGATCGAAATGTTACATTGTGGAGGTTTTGACCCTCTTCATTTAATCTAAATTATAGCTTCATTGTTATTTACATTTAGGTATTTACATTTTAGAGGTTTTATCTGATTTGGGTCTTTACATGTATTGTATCTGATTTGGGTATCTGATTTGGGTTTTTACGGGTCTTTACATTGTGGAGGTTTTGTGAAGCTTGGATTTACTTATTTTCATTGGGTATTAACATTGGTTATTTACATCTGATTCACTTATTGTTATTGGTCACATTTGTAGGTTTACTTATTCACATTTGATTTGGGTATTTACTTATTTACAGGTATTTACATTATGGAGGTTTAACGAAGCTTGGCTAAAGTATTTACTTATTAAGGTATTTACATTATTTTTTTATTAATAGGTTGCCTTTTGTGAAGCTTGCCTTCACGTATTTACATTTTTAGGTTTGGGTTTGTACATTTCGGCAAATTTATTTTCATATTTTTTAGTTACTTTTTTGTATTAATATGTTGCCTTTTGTGAAGCTTGCCTTTACGTATTTACATTCTTAGGTTTGGGTTTCGTGGGTTCTGCTTCTTTTGTTCAGAGAACCAAAGTCTAGAAGTGTTCTGACATGTTGAAAGATGTAAGGATACGTCTATTCATTTCTTATATGTATAATCTTACATCTATATTTTGGTTATTGATACTCATTGTTTTTGTCATCATAGGTTGCATTTACGCGACGTAGACACCTTGGTGTTATTATTCGAGATGAATCTGAAGTAAATACTATTTCAATTGAGGCCCAAAATCAAAACATCGTGGCAAGTTTCGATGTAGGTATAGGAAAGATAAAAGGCAAAGAAAAAGTTATTTCAGATAGGGTATGTTCGAAAAGGCCTTTTCACTTTTTATAAACTGTACTTCAGAAATGCAAAACATTGTTTCACTTTAAATATGTTTTCCCTTTCTTGGCACAGTCTGAAAGTGGAATCTCAAAGGCAGCATTTGCTTTATGGCGACGACGTGAATGAGAGCACATTGAACGTGTTCTATCTGCAAATTCTTCTCTTGCTCAATCGTGTCAAACACCTACCCTTGCTGATCACGTTCATAGTAATGTAACTCCACTTATATTACATCTGGATGGGGTACGTGAAACACCCAGCCTTGCTGATCACGTTCTATCTCCGCATTCTACTATTACTCAATCGTGTCAAACACCTCGGCTTGCTGATCACGTTCGTAGTAATGTATGACTCTTTACATCACATATTTCTAAATTTCTATCGTTATAAATCACATCGTTCAAAACACCTATCGTTATAGGAGCAATCTGAAATTAGAATCTCAAAGGCTGCATTTGAGCAGCGTCGGAGACGTGAACGTGAGCATATTGAAAGTGGAACCATGCCTTCTCGCTGCCCTTCACCTTTCCCTAGCCTACCGCCTGTCACACCCCAAAACCCAATATCTACACTAATCATTTTTTATTGGAATATTAGATCATAATCTTGAGCCCATTGGAAATATGATTCATTCATCAATATTTTCCTACATAATGAACATAATATTATTCTTATATCATGAAATTCAATATCAGAGTCATAATTAAGTGAACATACAATACCGTGATTAACTATGATCAACTCAATCCATACTAAATCAATATATAAAATGTGTGAGTATATTAAAATCTTCAGTGTGACAACGATAAAATCCCATTTTTAAACCCCAGCTCTCTCCAACGGTGCAACTCTCAAAGCTACCGGTCATATGGTATCCTAGATGGCAGCGTATGAACCTGAAATTATTAAAATACAAACCATAAGCATTAAGCTTAGTGAGTTACTCCTTCCTTGTAATAGAATAACAATTCTATATCGAATATGTAGATATAAAATCCGAACAATCCTGCCCATTGGCAGTAACAAATCATGGATCATAAGATCCAAATAATTCTGCCCATTGGCAATAACAAATCCTGGATCATAAGATCCAAACAATTCTGCCCATTGGCAATAACAAATCCTGGAACATTAGTTCCAACAAATCATTGGATCTTTGTCCAATTCCAATCCTGGATCATAAGACCCAAACAAATCCTGGATATTTTAATATCCAAACAAATCCTGAATACCGAAGTATTCAAACCAATCCGGGATCATGAGACCCAAACAAATCCTGGATATTTTAATATCCAAACAAATACTGAATACCGAAGTATTCAAACAAATCCGCTCTTAGAGCTATATTCATATTTACATATGAAACAAATCATAAGTACACTCACCTTTGCAGTTTAACTGGCTTTGCCCTTGCCTTTATCCAGTACTTGTTCAATCAGATCTTCTTCCCTTCCTATCATTCTTAAAATATTAGTACAATCATAATAATATCAATAATCCAAAGAAGGATTTAAACATAATTCAATCCATAAGCATCACATGATTCCATTCAAATCATTTATCACAAGTGAAGTTCCATCCAAATCCATGCTAGTATATTTAACATATCCAAATCATAGACCAAATATAAATTCATTTATTCTTGGAAATTCAATCCTTGTCATATTAGTATTCCAATACAAAAGACTTTACATCATTTTAGGTCTCGTAGAGTAAGATATGCTCATTTCTTTACCACATGGCAAATCTGCCCTATAGGCCCTCTTATCGTTCATTCAACTTCCACGAATTTCCATAATTTTTCTACATCATAAATTTATATGATATTTCACCCAACATCAGTAAACATATTAAAAAATACAAAATTAAATTTTCATAATTTTTAAGGTTCGTTTGCTATGTCAAGCAAAACACCGAACACATGGCGGGCATATTTTCACCCTTAGGGCAGATTTCATACCCGAATTTCAAACTCTCACCAAAGACTCATTTCTTGGTATTTTCACATGATTTTCGGATATTTCATACATGTATGAGTCCAGGTTAATCACCAATTGTAATAAATCAATTCCAGTAAGTATACAAAAATAGATGGAAGTTTGAATAAACAAAGTTTCTAAATAAAGCAATTTTAGGGTTTTGTACATTCAACTTAACTTAAACTTGCATATATCCATTCATATGCACCCAAGCATGAAAGGTCAATAAAAAATCAAGGATTTATATCATATAAATCATAAATGAAAGAAAAATAGCAAGATTCATGGTTGGAATTACCTTAGGGGCTTTTACGTAATTTTCTATGAATTTTTTGAATGTTTCTCCTCACTTTCTTCTTCCTAACCCTCACAATTGTTTTTCCTCAACTTAAAACTCTCCCAAACTGAGTTTGCTAAAGAAAGGAGGATATCTCAAGGGTTTAAGTCAGCCAAAATAACCTCCACCTCCAACCAATCAATTTATAACATGTGGCATCATATAAAACAAAATATCATTTAAGGCTAAATGACTACTTTAGCCCCTGTTCGTAAAAAGGCAATATCTTCCCACTCGGATGTCCATTCGATGGACCGTTTTTTGTGTTACTACCCTAACTCATATATATACAAATATCAAGTTTACACCTGAATTCAATTGTTATGTAATAAAGGTAAAAACTAGTCTTAAACTTGAACATTCCTACCGAAAACTTCAAATTTTCACATTTGTAACTAGTTCGATTCTTCATGTTTTATGAAGGTAGGATTAGACTAAACATAATGAATTAACATTATATATACTAATAACATATTATAAATATCACACAATCTAATCATGATTTAAATATATTTTATCATAATTATATTCGGGTTGTCACAGCCGTCTAGGAGAGAAGCAAAAGGAAAAGAAAAAGTTGGTCCTATTTGGGTGTGTCTCTTTCGTTATTATGCAATATGTATTTACTTCTACTGTATTTACTTATTTCATTTTTATGCAATACGTATAGGAACAATTTCAAATTGAAATCTCAAAGGCTAAAGTTGCGCGGCGCCTATGCCGTGAACGTGAACATGAACGTGAACGTGAAAGTGAAGTCCATTTAGAGGACGGCCATTTACATTTGTATGAAGAAGATGAAGAAGCTCCTCAAATTAATCGATTCGTTCGACCCCTCCATATGAATGACCCAGAGTAATTGAAAGGAGCCATATCTTCAATTACTTTGCATCATTTGAATCTGTTATAATCACTTTTATGCAATGTATCATTTTTCCATAGCATAGTAATTTCAGTTATAATCAGTTTTAATCAGTAATTTTAGTTATAATTTCAGTTTTAATCAGTAATTTCAGTTATAATCAGTTTTAATCAGTATGCAAGTAAGTATTTATTCAGTTATAACTATTTTAACTAATTTCAAGTATGCATTTACATCATAATGCATTTATGCATTTCAAGTTTGCATTTACATCACTTATAACTGTTATATTTCGTATGCATTTCAAGTATGCATTTACATCAGTTAACTGTTATAATCAATATGCATTTTGTGATTACATCAATATGCAATTCACCAGTATGCATTTCAGTTATAGCTATTTTAACTAATTTCAACAGTATACATTTTCATCAGATCAATTTCTACATTCACGTTCACATAGTAATTAATTTACACCACATAGTAATTGAAATCAGCCATATCTTCAATTAGTTTGCATCATTTGAATCTGTTATAATCTGTTATAATCACGTTTATGCAAGTAATCATTTTTATGCAAGTAATCATTTTTATAGCATAGTAATTTTAGTAATAATTTCAGTTACAATCATTTTTAATCAGTAATTTCTGTTTTAATCAGTTACGGAAGTAATTTGAGAGGTATGCAATTCAGTTATAATCAGTTATGCATGTAATTTTAGTTTTAACATTGCTATACCATTATATTTCAGTTATAATCATTTTTAATCAGTAATTTATGTTTTAATTAGTTATGCAAGTCATTTCATCGGTATGCAATTCAGTTATAATCAGTTATAGCATAGTAATTTAAGTTATAATCTCACTTAATCAATAATTTATGTTTTAATCAGTTATGCAAGTAATTTTTGTAGTATGCATTTCAATTATAATCAGTTTCATCAGATCAATTACTACGTTCACGTGCACATAGTCATTATAACATAGTCATTAAATTACATCGCATATTACATTATATTCCATGTTTCATCTTTTTTGCTTCAAATACCGCCTTATTTCCCTTTTTAAAATAAATTTATTGTTATTGTACAGGGTACATGGTATTGGCATGGGTAGACATTTTCTTGGAATGATGAAGGTTGAGTGTCCTCATTGTTCGGCCTTACATTGGCTTGGGGAAAAGTTAAGCAATTCTTCACTCATTGTTTGGTAAATGTTGTTTGCAAGGTAAAATAAGGTTACCATCCTTGAATGAACCTCCGTCCGAGATCAAATATCTATACGATGGTAACAATGTTCGGTCAGAGTCATTTCGGAGATTTTCTAGATAATATAACACTGCTAATGCCTTTACCAGTCTTGGAGTACAGATGGATGATAGAGTACTTACTAGACGAGGTCCTACATCTTTCAACATTCATGGAGAATTGCGTCATCGGTCTGGAACCTTATTACCAGAAGAAGGGAAAGAAGGAAGTTATGCTCAGCTTTATATTTATGATCCTGATACGGCTTTGGATATTCGCGAGCACCGAAATCCACAACTAAGAAGGGATGTTCTTGAAATTATCCAAAATTGTTTGTTGACCTGTAATCCCTTCTCATCAAAATTTCGGCAGGCATGTGCTATTTTAGAGTAGGTAAAAACAACAAATGTGAATGTACCAACTTATTTGCATTATAGCAAGTCAATAGATAGACGACGCTATAATTTATCATCAAGTAAGGAGATTGCAGTTGTATTACCTGGAGATGGATCTCAATTGAGTGCGATGAGAGATATCATTCTTCGTTTAAAGGGAGATGATCAATTGATGCGAATTAATGAGTGTCACCCAGCGTACTTACCGTTTCATTATGTGCTATTGTTCCTTCTCGGTGAGCTCGGATGGGAACCTGATATGACACGTTGGGATGTAGTCAGTGGGTAACCTGATTTATGTAATCGATTGACTCAACTTAACTATTATGGTTATCATATCTTAGAATGAGAAAATGAATACTCCACAATTCTTAGAGCGGATAATTGTTTCAAGAATTCATTGTTAATACTTGGGCTTCAACTGCGCAGAACCGGTTGACCTACTTCCATCTTAATCAAGCCGACTTGCGTGTTGATTTGTATACTGGACTTGCTGAAGGTATAGTAGATGGGTTTAATGCAAATGAAATTGGTAAACGTAGCATTTTACCATCTTCCTTCGTTGGTAGTGCTAGGCATATGTTTGAAATTTTTTAATATTCAATGGCCAACACACGTTATAATCAACATCCAGATATATTCCTTACTATGACTGCAAATCCTAGTTGGCCTGAAATTTCTGGAGCTTTATTGGAACATCAACATTCTTCAGATCGCCCCGACATCGTAGCTCACGTGTTTGAGATGAAAAGAAAAGCGATGATGAAAGAGGTGAGAACTAATAATGTTTTTGATAGGAAAGTCGTGCACGTTTTTACTACTGAATTTCAAAAGAGGGGTTTGCCACATGTTCATGTTCTTTTTTTTGGAAAGCATAAGTAAAATTAGGACATGTGATCTGGTGGATAGAATTGTATGTGCTGAATTGCCTGATCCGAAGGAAGATCCTACTTTATTCGAGACAATCTTGGGTTGTATGGTACATGGCCCTTGCGGTCCCCAAAAGCCCAACGCCCCGTGCATGGAAAATGGTAGATGTACAAAGAAATATCCTCAAGCTTAGGCAGAATACACGACTATAGATCAAGATGGATATCCAATATATCATCGACGCAATGATGGTCGAAAGTACATTGTTGCTGGAGGGAAAGTAGTATGTAATAAAGATTTTGTGCCTTATAATCCATATCTTTCTAGAATGTTCGATTGTCATATTAATGTGGAAGTTTGTGTGGGGTTGAGATGTGTTAAATATATTAACAAGTACATATATAAGAGTTTTGATCGGACTACAATGGTTTTAGGAGGATTAGATGAGATCCAACAATACCTTGATGCGAGATACATTGGATCGCCTGAAGCTGCTTGGCGGTTATTTGGTCATCCAATGCATGAAGAAATTCCCAACGTTGTCCGGTTAGCGCTTCATTTATCGGGAATGCATCGGGTTTCATTCAATCCTAATGATTCTATGGAGATAATTACGTCTAGAGCTACTAATCAAAAGACCACTTTGACTGAATTCTTTGCCATATGTGCATCAAATTCATCTGCACGCGCTTTCACATATCCCGAGTTTCCATAACAATTTATTTGGAATAAAGAACCGAAGACGTCGACTGGGAGATATCCAAGATCGCAGGGTTATGCAATTGGTCGAATGTATTTTGCTGCCCCGAATACAGGTGATATTTTTTATTTGCGTCTCCTTCTAACAGTGGTAAAAGGACCTCCATCGTATGAAGCGCTTAATACTGTCAATGGTATAAATTACGATTCATTCAGGTTAGCATGTACTGCTTTGGGGCTTTTAGAAGATCACAGTAAATGGGTCTAATGTTTGCAAGAGGATGCGGTCCTTTAAACCGGGTATCAATTGAGAAGGTTATTCGTTGTTATCCTTACTCAATGTGCACCTCTACATCCTGATATATTGTGGAATCAATTTGCGATGCCTATATGCGATGATTTGGCTCATAAGATATGGACTTTGTACGGCATTCAGACTCCTACTGAGATTCAAATTGAAGACTATGGTTTGTATCTGATCAACGAGTTATTACAAGACTTAGGAAAAAGCTTATCTGATTTTCCTCCGATTCCTTCGATGCCTCTTTATTCGTGAGCATTGCCAATTTCAAAGTGAAACTGAACAGATACAACCTCAAACTAATGTTGATTGTCTAAATAATGGAAAACGGTCTTCATATGAATCCATAACCACTTCGATTCTAGAAAATTAGGGAACTACATTCTTTTTAAATGGTGGTACGGGCACCGAAAAAACATTTTTGTACAATACTATTGCTATAAAACTTTGCAGCCTTGGACATAATATTATTACTATTGCTTCTTCTGGAATTGCGTCATTGTTGTTTGTTGATGTAAAAAACTAGATTACTCTAATTATTCAATCACAGATAAATAAATGAGACAAAGAATTTTAAAGTGGTTCAGCCTTATATGAATGGCCTACATCCACTGTTATATTATTGCTGAGTGTTTAGGAATTCTCGATTACAAGTGCTATCAAGAAATTTTGGTCCCCTTGAATGAGGGTGATACAAGGTATTTATAGCCCTTAGGCTGTACATGAAAGGGTGATACATTAAATGGTATACATATGAAAGGGTAACTCATTTAATGCTCTTCAAGCGTGTGCGTCAAGATGATAAGCATTCAATGAATAGTTGAACTGTTGATTATCTGGCAATCAATGCTGTGGTCGAGATGCAGCTCGAACCGCCTTAGTTTCTCATCGTCCAAGAGTTCCTCGGAGCACTGGAGTTCCTCGGAGGGCTGGTGTTCCTCGGAAGACTGGTGTTCCTCGGAGTACACCTGTTGCTCGGAGTGAGTATGTTGGTCGGGGGAATGATCTTCCTCGTTGCTATTGTGCCACGTAGATTGACACGTGTCTTCTTATTATTCGTCCACATCAGCATACTAATTTTGGTATCAACAGAAGCCCTCAATGTTTCATATTTCAAACTTTGAGGAGTATGGAACATTCTTTCTCGGTATATGGCAATATTAAATGACCTTCCTGGGTTTTAGGAGCCTTTTCTTCGTATTTGAATTTCCTTCCAAATTCGCAGAATCCGCCTTTTTTGCATTTTTATAAGCGCTTCGATCTTCGTGCACTTTTTGTCCTTTTAGCGGCCGGTAGTGTAATAGTTTCCTTTTTGTAATCATTTCTTTTGTCGTTTCCCAAGGCAAAGTATTTAAGCTTCAGAGGCAATCCCATCGTCTTCTACCTTTTCAATTTCTGCTTTCGAGTTTTCTATAGCTTTTCTCTCTCCTGTGCATTCATCCCTTTCTTCGTTTGTTTGTCAACAGATCTCCTTTTTCCTGTAAGATTTTCTTCCTTCTTCTTCATTTCTTTTTATTCACCATGGTTTATATTATCGAATCTCTTGAGAAATTCCGTTCTGACTTTTCTATTCCTTCTTGGGTAACTTTGGAGAGTCTTTCTGAGCCTTCAAATTATTTTAATTTGGCTGAGGGACATTGGTTCCCTAGCCTTTTTATTGCTGAATGTGGATTTTCTTTTCCACCAAACCCTTTGTGTTTAGAGTTCTGTCAGTATTTCGATGTTGTCCCTGCAAAAATAGCCCCCAACACATGGAGGATAGTTAATGGGGTGTATAGGTTAAATCAAACTCATGGAACTCGTATAGGAATTCCTGAGATTATGTATTGTTATAGATGGGCTGTTTTAGACAATGTTTTTATTTAAAAACTAGGTTTTTGAATAGGGACTTAGTAGTCAATCTCCCTGATACAAATAGGGATTATTTTGAACATGGGGTGTTATAAAAAATTGGCAACATGCCCCTTTGGTTGGAGATGCAGTATATGAGGGTCCCAAATGCCCTCCATATGGCAATGGGATAGGTTATTTTCATTTTATTTCATTTCTGAAATTATGATTTCATTATGTTTGAATAAATGCATGATTGACATTTCAATATGTTTTTGTTTGCAGATGACAGCAAGAGAAAAACTACCAAAGAATCAGAAGTTAATATAAAGCATTTAAAACATATCTGGAATTTGCATCGAAGAGTTGCAGACGAGCACATCAGGTCTGCTCCATATTTTTTGCAGTACAGGAGCTACACATCATCCTTTACTGCTCATCCTGTGGTCAGCATTAGTGAGCCATTGCCAGCTTCTGAGGAATCTTCACCAGAATCTCACATTCCTCTAAGTCAGAAGATGGGCAAAAGAAGAGTTCCTGCTATCTTCAAGGAGACTTCCTCTGCTGGAGATGGAAAGAGAAACAAGAATGATGTCCCAAAGGGGACAAAGAAAGTAGATGATGCCCCTTCTGTTGCTCCTCAGAAGGCTGCCGAGAAGCCCCCAGTGGCTCCGAGCAAGAAAAATGCACCTGTGGAAGTGGCCACCATCTCTACCACCAAAAGTTCTTTGGTTGAAACTGCTGAAGTTCCACTGAGGAGATTGAAGAAATCCTCCTCGGTTACTTTGACTGAAACCATTCCCCGGCTCCAAGCTAGTGGAGTTGGTGTCCCAACCATTATTCCCCCGAGTTCTGCAATGAGCTCGGTAAAGACTTGGACTATTCCTGAAGTCCAAGGAATTGAAGAAAACATGTCTAGGGATATGCTGACATCCCTAGGTACTCGTCACATTGCTTCAGTAAGTTTCTCTTATCCTGAATTTTTCTTTATTCTAGCCAATATATGTATCTCGGCACTAACTTATCATTATTTTCTTTTTCAGCTGGTGAGTTGCTTTAACACCATAGTGAAGAAAGATGAAGCAATCAAGGCTTCCAGATCCTCATCTGGAGTAGAGGATGCTTTCCAGGGCTTAGCCCAATCTTTGAAGGACTCTCGCCAAAAATATAACGAGGATAGGGGTGAATGGGAGAAGAAGATGGCTGCATCTGAGGCAGAGAAGGTGCAGTTGGGAAACAAAATAGAAGACTTGGAAAGAGAGAATAAGAAATATGTCAAAAAGCTCACAAACTTTGGGGAGCTAGAAAACAAGTTGAAGTCGGCTGAGGAAGAGCTAACCCTTCTGCGAGAAGTAAATCGCCAGAAGGAGGAGGTGGAGGCCAAGTTGAAAGCCTCCGAGGATCTTCTATCCGAGAAGCTCTCCTCAAAGAAAATGAAAAGAAAGGTGGCTGTGAAAAAATCTTTCCGCACCGGTTGGGATAAAGTATGGGATAGGGGGTAGCGGCAATGATGACCCAGGTCAAGTATGGGAGTTTGAAATACTTCCGAGATGGTTGGGATGCTGCCCTGCAGGAACTGAAGGTTAGCAAGGACTCTGAACTATTCCAGCAACATCTTCCTGGCCCCCCTCCTGTGATTGAAGATGAGGAAGAAGACGAAGCTGCTTCTGAGGAGTCTTCATTGATAGTAGGTGATCAAGTCCTTGCTCCACAACCCAATCAGATAGCCACCGAGGAGATCTCGTCTTTGCCTGCTCCTATTGAACAAGTCTCAACTTCTGCCAATCAACTCATTGTTCCCACCGAGCAACCAAGCTCCCCGTCCCAGCCTCCCGAGAAAGTCTTGGGAGACAAGGAAAAGGTGTGAAGTTGTTCGATATTCTCTTTCTATTTTTCTTTTACTTGTACTCTGTATTCTGAACGCTGTACTCCTTTTGATGATGTAATAAAATTACCTTTTTTTGTTCCTCTGCGTTGTTGATGTTCTGTCTTCTTCTTTTATTAACTTTTGCCTTCTCTTCTTTACTAGTTTGTGGCTAGAATGGAATTATTATCTGCCAATGATACAAAGTTGATGCAATAATGCCATGAATATTATAAGGCTGGTCACACAGAATTGAGTGTATCAGAAGTTGCTGACATCCTCGGTCATGATGCTTCAGAGCAGGCAGTAGAAGCTTATCAATACCTGAAGGGCTTACTTGATCGAGCTGTGGCCAATAACGTGGCTTACTATGACATGATCGAGGAGCTTCAATATACTTTAGAAGATCTTCAGACTCAGTACAAAGAATCAACTACCCTTTTGCACGAGGGGTATGAAAAGAGGTATCAATAGCTTTCTGCCGAGACAGGCCACAAAAAGATCCTTGCTGGGAACGATGTCAGGGAGAGAACCCTAAAGGGTGAAGTTGAAGCTTGTAGATAGATTGCCGAGCTGCTAGAGCAAGAAAATAACAATTTGCAGAAAGAGCTGGCACAGTATAAGTCTGCAGCATCTTTTTCAATAGCTGTAATCCCAGTGACTGACGAGGGATTTTCCTTTCTAGAGGTTGAGAATGCCAAATTAAGGCAAGAGTTGGATACCTTAAGAAGATCTGGTACTTCTGCTGCTACTCGGGGACGAGGAAGAGGTTCTCGTGGATGAGGAAGAGCTGCTCAGAATGTCGTCGAGGAACCAAGTTCTAGTCCTACTCGGGGAGGATCAAGAGCTCTTAGTCGTAATGTTGAACAAGCTCGTACTCGATCAACGTTGTAAACTCAAGCGTTCCAATTGAATGCAAAAAATTGGGCTTTGTCTGAAATGTCTAAGAAAATCCAAACTCTGGAGGATCAACTTGCTTCGACAACGTCTGCTCTGGATAATAAGGATGTTTTTGCTAGGAACCTTCATGAGCAGTTAGAGAGAATAACTTTCCAATTCCACAAACAACCTCGTGAGTTCTGGATGGCAGGCTACAATGAGGCCCTTTATCACTTGGATGCTCGCCTTGAAAATGCCAATAATTAAGGTTATAAACATGGATGGTTGAACGCCCTGGGTGTATTAAAACTATAGCAGGTCCATTATTTATGGGATTATCATGCTCTTGGGCTACTAGACTTGCCTGTGCCACCTTATAAATTGGACATGGAATGGATCCCAGCTCGTGCCATTCCTCAGAGATTAATTTCAAAATACCTTGGTGACTACAATCTTCATTCTCAGATCTAGGTATCTCGTCTCGAGCATCTACTGGACACACCTTCTGTGATGAACGTTAGGATGCTGAAGGACTTGAACTTTATTAACTCTCCTCAGACTTTAAATGATCCGCCCGCTGGCGAGGAACCTATTTCAAAAGCAGAGGGAAAGAAACCAATAGAGTAGGGATCTCAATGTAATAGTTAGTACACATATGTAACTTGTAATTCGTTTTGAATTCTAATGAAAGGCTTTCATTTTCTGTTTGCAAGTCTGTATTGCTATTATCTTGTGATTATCAGACACTCTATTGCATAACAATATTGTATGATTCCTCGACCAACTTAGTAATAAAAAATTACAAGTATTAGTAATGTTGCTCGATCACTTAATAATAAAGTAATGAGTATAAAAATGTTAAAAATTCTTCCAACCAACCAAGGTTGTTAAATTGTTCTCGTCGACCAATTATAGTTAGTGAGAGTTTTTATCCCCGACCAGCTATACTTGGTAAATTTTTGTCTTTTTCATAAAATGTTCCCGACCAATCAAGGTCGATGATTTTTCCTCGTCGACCAACTACAGTTAGTGGGTTTTTACCCCCGACCAACTATACTTGGTTCAGTTTGGAATATTTGTTCTTCGAGGAACTTTTATGAAATAAACTTACTTCCCAACCAACATAAGTTAGCATTTGAGATAATATCTTACTTCTCGACCAACATAAGTTGGCATTTGAGAGCATATTTTGTTTCCTAACCAACCGAGATTGGCCTTTCGTCGATCATCTTGTGTTCTTGCTCTTTTACCAACCGGAGTTGGTCTGAGTTCGAACTATCATGTCCACTAGCTCTTTTACCAACCTGAGTTGGTCACGCTAATGTACGCCTCCTAACCAAAGGAGTATAGTTTGTTCTCGCCCTTTTACCAACCGGAGTTGGTCGTGGGTTTGAACTATCGTGTCCACTAGCTCTTTTACCAACCTGAGTTGGTCACGCTAGTGTACGCCTCCTAACCAAAGGAGTATAGTTTGTTCTATCCCTTTTAACAACCGAAGTTGGTCGTGGGTTTGAACTATCGTGTCCACTAGCTCTTTTACCAACCTGAGTTGGTCACACTAGTGTACGCTTCCTAACCAAAGGAGTATAGTTTGTTCTCGCCCTTTTACCAACCAGAGTTGGTCGTGGGTTTGAACTATCATGTTGCGTTGCGTACCGAGCAGCGTAGTGTTAAACACACTAGTATTCCCCGAAAAACTTTCAATAAAAGGAGAGAAGATTGTGAAATATCATCGTTTCATTCATATTGATGGAAGTGCTTTAAATTTTACATCACTGATAATACTTGCGTAGGTGTTCATCATTCCATGCATTCTTAAATTCCTCTCCTTCTAGAGTTGCTATTTGATAAGTTCCTAGTCGGACAACTGCAGTAACTCGGTAAGGTCCATGCCAGTTTGCTTCCAACTTATTGTGCTTCTGAATGACCTTCTTTAGCACATAATCTCCTTCTTTTAAGTCGCATTTTTTCACCCTCTTGTTGTAGAACAGGGCTGTTCGCTGTTGATAAGCAGCATTCCTAATGACTGCCTCTTCTCTAACTTCCTCGAGCATGTCCAAATCTAATCTCCTCATCAATTTGCTGACTGGGGAATTGAAATTCAGCACTCTGTGTGTTGAAGACCCAACTCGGCAGGTATTACAGCCTCACTTCCAAATGCCAGCATATATGGTGATTCTCCAGTTGTTGCTCGGGGAGTTGTTCGGTAAGCTCACAATACTGACTGTAGCTCATTAATCCAATTAGCTTTAGCCTCACTTAGCCTCTTCTTCAAACCATTTAGTAATGTTCTGTTCGTCACTTCAGTCTGCCCATTGCTTTGAGGATGGCCTGGTGCTGAATGAACTTTCAAAATGTTTGACTGATGACAATAGGTGGCAAACTCCTCGTTATCAAATTGTGTTCCATGGTCTATGATGAAGGCATGAGGGAGACCATATCGGCAGATGATGTTCTTCCAAACGAATTGGTATACCTTCTCGCACGTCATATCAATAAGTGGCTCATCTTCTACCCACTTAGTAAAATAATCCACTGCGACGACGAGGTACTTGAATCTTCCTCGGGTCGTTGGCAGTGGTCCAACCAAATTAATTCCCCACATGGCAAATGGCCAAGGGGAAGTTATGGGTGTCAACAATGCTTGTGGAGTTCGTCGAATGGAGGAAAAACGTTGGCATTTATCACATATTTTGGCATAGGCTATACAATCAGCCCTCATCGTTGGCCAGTAGTACCCCTGCGTCATCACTCTTTGTAAAAGTGTCCGACCTGCTACATATGCTCCACAAGATCCTTCATGGATCTCTTCAATCAATTCCTTCTCCTCGGAGGGATGCACACATCTTTGCAAACCTGCCATAATTCCTCGTTTATACAAAACACCATTAATTAGTACATACCGAGCAGCTTCAAACTTCAATTTCTTGGCAGCGATCTTATCCTCCAGTAATTCTCCTTCCTCGACATATGCCCTGATGGGATCCATCCAAGATGGTCCTAAATCAAGAGTAATAATATTCATCCTCAGGTCTGCATCTATGCTTCGACTTTCTAACACCTCAATTGGTATCGTTCTTCGCAACTCGGTACGAGTAGCTGATGCTAGTCGGGCCAGTGCGTCTGCTTGTGCATTCTTTATTCTTGGTATTCTGATCAACTGAATGGCATCAAATTCTGCCAACAATTCCATCACCTTTGCATGATACTTGACATTAATTCTCCTTTAACTGCATATGTTCCCATCATCTGATTCACAATTAATTGAGAATCACTGAATACCATCACTTGTTGTGCTTCCATAATCTTTGCTAAATTAAGACCTGCTATCAAGGCTTCATACTCAGCCTCATTATTGGAAGCTTTGAATTGGAATCGTAAGGCATATTCCACGTCAATCTCGTCTGGGGTGTTCAAAACAATCCCTGCCCCACAACCTATTGTACAAGATGACCCATCTACATATAATCTCCATGTAGGTAACTCGTCTTCAAATTTCTTTTCTGACAGAGTTCCTCGGTGAAATATCTGCTGTTTCCTTTCATCCTCCCCTGGTATTTTTCGTTCTTCGTCGACCATCTCTTCTCGCCCTTTCACCAATCGGAGTTGGTCTGGGTTTGAATTTGATGATCTTTCTAATCCACAAGCCCTTTTACCAACCGGAGTTGATTTGGACTTATGTCTGTTGATCCTGTAACATCCACAGGTTGGTCAGTGAGCAACTTTTGCTCCTCGGGGGTATCAGGATATGTAAATTATGCTACAAAGTCTGCTACAGCCTGCCCTTTTAATGATGATCTGGGTTCATACACAATATCATATTCATCGAGCTCTATTGCCCAATACATCAGTCTTCCTGATTTTTCTGGCTTATGAAGGGCTTGTCTCAATGGCATGTCGGTATATACGACGATGGTATGGGCCTGGAAATAAGGCCTCATTCTTCTACTTGCTTCAATTAATGCCAATGCCAATTTTTCCAGCTTCGGGTACCTGATCTCTACACCTCGGAAAGCCTTACTTGTGTAATAAATTGGCTTCTGGATTCCATTCTCCATTCTGATCAATGTCGAGCTGACTGCATTCTCTGATACTGCTAGGTACAAGTACAACTTTTCTCCCATTACTGTCCTGGACAACAGTGGAGGTGCTCCCAGATATTTCTTCAAGTCTTGAAAGGCTTTTTCACATTCATCATTCCACTCGAAAGTTTTTCGAAGTGTTTTGAAGAATGGGAGGCATCTATCAGTTGCTCGGGATACAAATCTGTTTAGCGCTGCAACTCGTCCTGTAAGACTCTGCACCACTTTCTTCGTCGTTGGAGATCGCAACCCTAAAAGAGCTTTGATCATTACTGGATTTGCCTCAATGCCTCGCTGGTTGACGATGTACCCGAGGAACATTCCTTCTCGTACTCCAAAGGTGCACTTCATCGGGTTGAGCTTCATCTGGTATTTATCCAGTTGATCAAAGGTCTGACCTAAGTCAACTAGATGATCCGAAGCTTTCTTGCTCTTTGTCAGCATATCGTCGACATAGACCTCCATATTGTAACTGATTTGTTCTGAAAAAACCTTCTTCATCAGCCGCTGGTATGTCGCTCCTGCATTTTTCAAACCAAAAGGCATAACATTATAACAATAAGTTCCCCTAGGGGTAATGAAAGAAGTGCTTTCCCTGTCTTCAGGTTTCATTTTGATCTGGTTGTAACCAGAGTAAGCATCCATGAAACTGAGTAGCTCGTGTCCCGAGGTAGCATCCACTAGTTGATCAATTCTGGGCAATGGAAATTGATCCTTTGGGCATGCCTTGTTGAGATCAGTGAAATCAACACACATTCTCCATTTATTGTTTTTCTTCTTCACCATCACCACATTTTCCAACCAGTCTGGATACTTCACATCTTCAATGAATTTGGCTTTCTAGAGCTTCTCGACCTCCTCTTGTATAGCTTGATTCTTCTCGGGACTAAATACTCTTTTTCTTTGCTTTACAGGCTTGATCTCCTTATTCACATTGAGCTCGTGACATAAGAAGTTTGGATCTATTCCTGGCATGTCTTCATGACTCCACGCAAAATTTTTCTTCCTGTTTCTCAAGAAAGTTATCAACTCCTATTTTATTGAAGCATCTAACGATGAGCCCATCTGGGTTACTCGTTCAGGATGCTCGTCGTCGAGAATAACATTTTCTGTAGATTCCACCACCTGTCCTTTTACAAGTTGGGATTCATCTCTAGGATCGAGTGTTTCGATTTCTGTACCTTCATCCACTTGGTAGGTAGTAGTCTTTTTCCTTGATTCTTCAAGCTCTTCTTGCTCGGCAGACGAATAATAGCATTCCCGAGCTACTTTCTGATCACCTTTCACAACTCCTACTCCGAAATTTGTAGGGAATTTTAAGCACTGATGTACTGTAGATGGGACTGCTTCGAACTTCTTCAAACCAACTCTTCCCATGATGATGTTGTAAGCTGACTGCACATTCTTATCCATCACAAAGAAGCGTATCTTTTCTATTCGACAAGCAGGCCAAGTTCCAATGAATATATCCAACTTGATCGTCCCAAGTGGAAAGACTTTCTCACCAGCAAAACCCAATAGAGGTCTGTGATAAGGTTCCAATGGAGATAATTTCAAATTTAAACTGTCAAAGCATGAATAGTACATGATGTCTGCCGAACTACTATTATCTACCAGCACTCTTGAAATCACTACTTCTTTCATCCTCATTTTGATCACCAAAGGGTCGTCGTGAGGGTAAAGAACACCTGCAAGGTCGTTTTTTGAAAAACCGATGACCAGCTTCTCTTTGTTTACCTTCCTCGGGCGATCCTGTTCAGCCAAATTTATCCGTTGAATGTATGAGCAAGACTGAGCCTCACCGAGGTAAGCTTTTCTTTCTGCAGTAAGGTCTCCTCCTCCTGCATCTCCTCCTGTAATGACATTACAATCAAATGACCCAAAGCGTATTGAAAATACCTCTCGTTCTGGTTGTCTTGGTTTCTTGGGAAGATCGGGGTCATCTTCTGTATCATCTTCATGATCCCTTTTCTTTTTCTCCTCTGCTCGATGAGGAGATCTAGACCTTTCTCTAGTTCGGTCATTATTCCTTCTTTCGCCTCCCCGATCAACATACTTCTCTAGCTTCCCTCTTTGGATGAGTGTTTCAATCTCGTTCTGAAGAGATATGCAATTTTTGGTCATATGGCCATGATCCTTATGGAACTCATAACATTTCTCCCTATTCCTCAGGTCAGGGTCTGACCTCAGTTTCTTTGGCCACTTTACTTCCTCGTTATTCTTGATTTCTTCCAAGACATGATTAATACCCATTTTCAAAGGAGTATAATTATCAAATTTCTTCAGGACTTCCCATGACGATTTATTATTCTTGGAATGCTTGTCACCACCATTGCCCTTATGCTCTTTCTTCTTGGATTTGTCGTCTTCCACCTTGGTTTCTTTATCCATATTCTTCTTCGCAGCCATTGCCTCCTCGGCATTCATGATTTTGGCCGCTTTCGCCATCAACTCTGACATAGTTGTAGGTGGATCTTTGGCCAAAGTGTAATACAACTTGTTAGGCAACAGCCCGCTCATCAAGGCGGTGATTGCTATCTTTTCTTCATAATCTATGACTTCCAGTTTCTCGTTATTGAAACGAGTTATGTAATCTCTAGTACTCTCACCAGATTTTTGTCTAACACTTAACAAGTGTGCTACTCTTTTTACTGGCTTTGCCCCAAAACAGAAATTGCCGATGAATAACTCGACCAACTGAAAGAAAGTTGAAATCTTACCCCGAGGAAGATTGTTGTACCATATCTGGGCAGATCCAGTAAGAGTTCCCGAGAATGCTCGACATCTCATCTCGTCGGGGACAGCATAGATGTCGGCAGCAGCTTGATATTGCTCTATGTCTAGAACAGGATCTGTCTTTCCATCATATTTGGGGGTCACCACTGGTGCTTTAAACTTTGATGGGGTAGGAAAACCCACAATGGCCTGGACAAAAGGTGTCCCTTGAACAAAAGTTCGTTGTAAGGGATTCTTAGCCATTTCTCCCAATCTATCCTCCAAGCGCTGAATGGAACCCTTCCACGCATCGTTTCCTTCCTCGGGTTTATTAGTTCGAGCAATTGATTATTCTGATGTGGCCTCTTGAGATCTATCTTGACGAGCAACTGGCCGTGATTGTGCTGATCCTTCTCTTAGATCTGATGGTCGTCGAAAACTCCTCGACATGGTCTTAGGTGGACTCCTATTCCTCCTAGGGCCTAATTGACTAAAAGGAGACACCCTACTCAGTCTTTCCAAGGCACTGGGTCTTTCTGGAGAGAGAGTGATACGTTGATCAGTATCTGTAGCCCTTATTGACGAAGTTCGCCCAGGTTGATAAGAAAAGTCATCAGATTCCTCATTACGATATAACTCAGTACGCCTGGATCGTGAAGGAAGTAAATAAGTTTGCCTCTGACCACTTCGTTGTCCTGAACGTGCAGGTGCACCGCCATGAAGGGTCTGTATGAGTTGCCTCCTTGTTTCCTGCATGGCGGTTTGTCCTTGAGCAAGATTCATCATAATCCCAGCCAGATCTGGAGGTGCAGATGGATTTGGAGGATTTCCAGCATTTCCAGCATTTCGATTGCTGGATTCCGGGTTATTTGCCATTGATGATGAATGATTTTCGGTGAAAAATAATAATAACAATCGTTCCCACAAACGGTGCCAATCTGTTGATGTAAAAAACTAGATTAGTCTAATTATTCAATCACAAATAAATAAATGAGACAAAGAATTTTAAAGTGGTTCAGCCTTATATGAATGGCCTACGTCCACTGTTATGTTATTGCTGAGTGTTTAGGAATTATCGATTACAAGTGCTATCAAGAAATTCCGGTCTCCTTGAATGAGGGTGATACAAGGTATTTATAGCCCTTAGGTTATACATGAAAGGGTGATACATTAAATGATATACATATGAAAGGGTAACTCATTTAATGCTCTTCAAGCGTGTGCGTCAAGATGATAAGCATTCAATGAATAGTTGAACTGTTGATTATCTGGCAATCAATGCTGTGGTCGAGAGCAGCTCGAACCGCCTTAGTTGCTCATCGTCCAAGAGTTCCTCGAAGCACTGGAGTTCCTCGGAGGGCTGGTGTTCCTCGGAAGACTGGTGTTCCTCGGAGTACACCTGTTGCTCTGAGTGAGTATGTTGGTCGGGGGAATGATCTTCCTCGTTGCTATTGTGCCACGAAGATTGACACATGTCTTCTTATTATTCGTCCACATCAGCATACTAATTTTGGTATCAACATTGTTGGTGGGGGGTCGAACTGCACATTCGACCTTTTGTATTCCTTTGGACATTCTTAAAAATTCAGTTTGTGGGTTTACAAAGCAGTCGATTCATTCTGAGTTGTTTAAGTTGGCAAAATTAATTATATGGGATGAAGTTCAAATGCAACATCGATTTTGTGTGGAGGCCGTAGATAGGACTTTGAAAGATATTCGTAATTGTAATAAGCCTTTTGGAGGTATTAATGTTGCCTTGGGTGGTTACTTTCATCAAATTCTACCCGTGATACCAAGGGGCCTTCGTGAGCAAATTGTTGCCGCGTCATTGAGGCGTTCATTGTTATGGAAAGATATTCATGTTTTGACTTTGGTTTCCAATATACGTCTTAATAACGCAGAAACTGAAAGTGTTCCATTTTCAAGCTTCCTATATGAGGTATAATTTGAATTTTATAGTCCATTTCTATTTTCAAATATTCCTATACCATTAATAATGTTACTAATTTAATTTACATATTTATAGATTGGGTCTGACCCCCAACAAGATGTAGAACTACCTTCAACAATACGCAAGTGCAGTGGTCTTAATGAGTTATTGACGGAGATTTATCCATCGCTGAATGCGGACGGCACTACCACTCCTAACTACTTTAGAGAATGAACAATTCTTTATGCGAGAAATGATGATGTCAATATTATAAACAGTTCTGCATTAAATATTCATCCCGGTCAAACAATAACATAATTGGATGCAGATAAGTTGTGCCTGGACGAAACAAGTAGTGACGTAGTTAATCAATATCCAAATGAATATTTGAACTCTCTAAGTCCTTCGGGGTTGCTTTTATTCAAGTTAGAACTTAAAATTGGTTGTCCTATTATGTTGCTAAGAAATATTTTGTCTAGGGATGGTCTTTGCAATGGCACTACGTTGATCGTTGTTAATTGTGCTGAACATGTAATTGAAGTTAAGATTTTAATGGGCGATCATAGAGGTAATTTCGCTTTCATTCCAAGAATATCTTTTACATCCTCTTCAGCAGAAGTGCCAATTCAGATGTCAAGACGCCAATTCCCGGTTAGATTAGCATATGCAATGACGATGAACAAATCCCAAGGACAGTCTGTTAAATTTGTTGGAATGGACTTGTGAACACCGGTTTTTAGTCACGGTCAACTATATGTCTCATTTTCAAGATGTACAAGTGTAAATTGTTTAAGTATCCTTCTACCTCAAGATGGTACAAACTCAACGACAAATATTGTGTATCTAGAAGTTTTGTTATAGCAGGTTATTTTTATGTTGCATGCTTTGAATTTTGTTAAATCTTTTGGTTGCCAACAAGTCTACTAATTCCCTCTGTGTATGTGGCAGTGGTAGTGTATGTGTAGCAGCAGTAGGTATTTGTTTGAGGAAAACATTTTTCTTAGTCCATTCATTTACTATGGATTACCTTCTTCAGTAAGTTTTTTTAAATTATCCCCTTTTCTCTTCAGAATATTTGGTAACTTTTTATAGTTTGGTTATTTTCTCATTCATTGTTTTCTATGTGCAGGCTATATGGGAGGATTCATATTTTTTAGTACTGAGGGTAAGTTTCATCTATTTCTTTATATTTGGCATCAATTGTAGATTGAGGTTCCAAAGGTTCCAATATTATACATCAATAATATTTGCTATGTTGTTGTATAAAATTGAGTGTGGAGGAAGTAGATTAGGACAGATGCACTGCATATATATGCAATCTGCATATATATGCATATGCACCGTACCTTAGATTGAAAATCATTAACCATTGCAATATGCATATATATGCAGTATATATGCAGACAGATTGCATATATATTGCATATATATGCATATGCAATATATGAAATATATGCAATTTGCAGTCTCCACACTGCATATATATGCATATGCATATAATTGTATATATATGCATATGCATATATATGCAATTTGCGGCCTCCACACTGCCTCCATACTGCACACTGCCTCCACAATGCATATACATGCACTTCATATATATGCAGATTGCATATATATGACATATATATATGCATTGCATACATATGCAATTTGCGGCCTCCACACCGCCTCCACACCACACTGCCTCCACACTGCACATGGCCTCCACATGCATATATATGCACTGGAATTGCATATATATGCAGTTGGATATGGAATCTGTGCAATTTACGGCCTCCACAATGCATATATATGCATATGCATATAATCGCATATATATGCAATTTGCGGCCTCCACGCGGCCTCCACACTGCACACTGCCTCCATAGTCATATATGCATATGCATATAAATGCAGTCATATGTATGCAATGCATATATATGCATATGCATATGCAATCTGCATATATATGCACATATGCATATATATATGCACTACCTCCACACCACACTGCCGCCACACTACATATATATGCAGATTGCATATATATGCACTGCCTCCACACCACATTTAGACAATTTTCAAAAATTGTCTAAATATATGCACTGCCTCCACACCACATATATATGCACCGCCTCCACACCACATATGTATATATATGTGCATATATATGCATATATATATGCACTGCCTCCACACCACACTGCCTCTACATATGCAGATTGCATATGCATATATATATGCACTGCCTCCACACCACACTGCCTCCACAATGCATATATATGCATATATGCATATACATATATATGAATGCATATATACCCATATCCAACTACATATATATGCAATTGCCGTGCATATATATGCAATCTGCATATATATTCAGTCATATATAAGCTTATGCATATATATGCATATGCCATATATATGCATATGCACCGTACCTTAGATTGGAAATCAGTAACCATTGTATCTTTTGTTGTTCTTTACAGAAATCAATGAATGCCGGAAATTTATCATTTATCATCTGCATTTCATGTCTACGTTGTGGGATAAACAGACGGGTAACCTGACTCGACCATCGTTTGCTATTGATGGAATGTCTGATGTATCAAATTTGTACTTTGATAGCTTCATAAGGTGACCTTCAGGTGCGAACCTCGCACGTATTTGATTTCCATATCCTTAGAATAGTCAATTTTCTTCCATGTTGACTACTTACTGCCATTTATAATTGCTGATTTTTTTTTTAAATGTATCAAGTTATTAGAAAATATGGTGGACTGGAGTATGTATGTAGTACTACTGTGCTGATTGCTTTTGTTAATGCTGCTATCTGTGAGTTTCATGTATGTAAAGTACTCGGGGAAATCAAATGAATGTGGGTTCATTTATGTGAGTTTCATGTATGTAAAGTACGATGATATCTGCTATCTGTGCTGATTGCTTTTGTTAATTATTTTATTTGTAGAACATATATGATGGGATCAAACTCGAAACTACATTTTTGTATAAAAGAGGTAATCCAATTGGATCCGTCTGAATCAATCTCGAATTTAGACAATTTGGATGTGATTGTATATTTCATTTTAATGATTGTATATTTACTTATCTGATTGTATCTTTGTTCGAAAAACTGATGAATTATCTTTATTATTTGTCGAATCGTACAGGAAACCTGAGAGGGAGAGATTGATAATGGCCAAAGGTGGGAAGAAGGATGGGAATACCGCAGTAGTAGTACCTAATCCAGAAGCACCACGACACAGACATTTTGAGGAAGTCCCACAGAAAGAATAAATTCATATTCTCCTTTCCCAACCTTCTAGCTCCCATCTACGAATTTGGGATTTTTTTTTTAATTTGTTGGATTTGTTGTTACCCCTTAAATAGGGTGGATAGTCCAATAAACAAAGGAGACTATGCCCAATTTTTTTTAAAAATTGACACTTTGTTTTTTTGAGACAGTTAATTTGATTGATGAATATTGTATATTTCATTTTATATGTGAATTTGTTTGAAGAATTCAAACAATTTGGATGTCAGACTATTTGTTATTTGTTAAACAGGGTGAATAATTCCATAAACAAAGGAGATTATTCCCAATTTTTTTAAAAATTTGACACTTTGTTTTTTTTAGACACAATGTGAAATTGATGGATGAATATTGTATATTTTGTATTATATGCAAATTTATTTGATTAATCTAGACTATTTGAATGTTATTGGACTATTTGACATTGTTTTAAAATTAAACTTCGAAATTTTTGCGTTTCCCTATTACGTACTTTGAAAAATTGTCGCCATTTCGCGATTACGTATTTTGGAAAATTTCTTCGAGCCTTCAGGCACGGGCATACGCTAGTGTGTATATATATATATATATATATATATATATAGCGATGAAACAAATTTCATCCCGAAACATTTGGTTGCAAAATCTATTTTTTCTTGTAGTGACATAAAGGTAGTTAGTTTTTAGTTGATCTGGGTTCTTGGATTTATGTTAATGGAGGTCTTGTGGTTGAATTTCGCAATGGATAAGAATAGCTTGTGATCTAGGAAGGTCGGTCGATCAGTCCTGGGAGTCGATCGTTGGACTCCTATGTTTTTGGCCAAGGATGGTGTAGTTATTAATTGGTGGTATTTTTCAAAACATGGCTACAACTTAGAGACTTTTTTTAGTTAAAAGTGATTAATTAAGTTGATATATAGTGATTTAAGACTTGTAATCTTTAGATGATAAGGATTACTTTTCTTGGTTTTATGTGCACCATACTAGTTGTGTTTACTCATAGGATACGTACTAGGGGATATTCTTATGGGGCGCATATGATGAAGACTTCATTGGTACCCCGGTAGATAGAGACATGCTTTAACTTGGTCATAATTACTCTAGACATTATGTTATAAAAATACTCGTTGTATCTAAATGTGATTCACAAAGTGATAATTTCATTTAGGTCGGGATATGGGGGAATATGACTGGTGTGAAGGCATGGTGATTATCCCTTATAGACGCGTTGAGGTTATAGGTGTGGGATAACCTATAACTATATCTAGTACATGCAAGCGATCCCCAAAGGAGGTAAAGATAAGCCTTCATTATGTGAGGGATTGAGAATATCACATTTATGAAGTGCGAGGCACGAACAATATTTATGTGGATGTAGACATATATATTGTCTTCCTTTATATATGTTCATAAACTTGAGATGTGTAGACTAGTACAATTATAGAACCTTTACTTATACTTAGTTGAGATGAATAAAAAGTAATCATGGAGTTCACTTTATCTTGTTATTAGACGCATGTGATATTTAGGGTTGTTTGGGGTGGGATAACTTAAAAACAACTAAAAGAAGAGAGGAACATGCAGAGTTATATTGTAGCCCAAACTCAATTATCGTCTTACTCTTCATAAACTTGTTTTTCATGATATTTTTAACTTTATTTTTCAAGACTTTGGTCATCATTGTCGACTCAACCTTTATCTCTCTAGTGAGGTCTTCATTATTGCTGCTTATTTAGGATGTAGGCATCGAGCTTGCATGCTCAATCTCTTTACCACTCTTTATATTAAGTTGACTCACATTTAATTAGTAGTTTCATTTCAGTAATATGTTTTATATTGATACAATGGTATTCATGTGGTGGTTCCATTACTGTAGTTGGTTTGGTATTAGAGTTTTTTTTTTATTCACCTCTATTATTTTTCAGTTATTTATTTTCATGGATTTTTTTTTATTTCCCCTCATGCTTAGAATGATACTCAATTGTTTTGATTCCTATTAGTTTGTATCAGGACTGATAAATATATTATTAAATTTTATGAGGTGTCATATCCTAGCTTCATAACAAGATTATGACATAATCTTATTAAGCTAGAAATCTCGAATAAGTTTGACGGGGTTAATATGCATGGTCATGGTTTGGGACCATAACCACCATGGTCACGGTACAAAACTGTGACCATTTTAAAATTGTGGCATAGTTAAATTCATTGCTGAAAGGTTTTGGCCTACTGATGCGACCAACGAAGGTCGGACATCGCTGCAATGAAGGTCCTCACTACATCAAAGGAATATTTCACTGGGCACATATTAGGCCAATGTTGTGGAGTTTTTTCACTTAAAAACTTGAGAGTAGTGAAGCTGAGGGTCTTTTGCAATGAACGAGCACCAGTTTGTGAGAAAATGGAGTTTAAGTGAGTATTATTTTGGGCATTTCTACCATTACTTCTCCCTTGTGACACCCGTGCTCGAGATTTTATCCCTTTTTTCGTGTAATTTGTAATTATGTAGAGCACTTGGGGATTCAGATCAATAATTTATGAATGGTTATCAATAATTATATATTCTCGTGGCATTTGTGGAAATTATGGGGAATTTATTGGCGAAATTTAGAATTTAGAATTCATTTTTTCGTTCTAATGAAGTTAAGGGTTGTTCGAACGAGGTCCTCATTTCGTTTGAACAAAGTCCCCCTGGTTCGAACAAGAAGGCCTCCTCCTTAGAATGAGCTTCTAACGAAGTTCTAATTAACCACCTCTATATAATATTTTTTCCCTCATTAGTATATCGTTCAAACATCGTTCTAATGAGATTCAGATCTCGTTCTAACAAGACATGATCTCATTTGAAAAACCGGAGAAGTAATTGGTTATTTAGAGCTTCCCTTATGTGCTATCAAGTTTTGTACCCTTGAATTGATGAGGTGTGAACCACTAAGGGAATCAGATCATAAAAATGTGTTAAGTATGTTTCCCTTGGTCTTCAAAATCATTCTTACGGGTTTATTTGGGGTTATTTCAGATAGCGAGGTGGTGGGTTCTTCCACACCATTTTATATCGGGATTTACACCCCTCCCTCTCCCTCTCTAATTTCAAGAGTGTTTCATCTTCCCCAAGATTCTCCCATCATTTTTATATCTTCCCATTACCACAATACACCATTTCCAGGCATTATTATTCGTTTACGAGATTATCAAGGGTAGAAGTGGGTTGTGTTAGACAATAAAAAGATTTTTGGAGATGTTGGATTTTTTTTAAGAAGAAGATGTAGAAAGTAATGGAGTTTGAAGGGGGTATTTCTTGGATCTTTAATAGGGACAAGCTTAGTGGATGTAGGAAACCTCTTTAAGGCCACCTTAGGAGATAGGAGGTTGTCATCTTCTTTTACATTACATCCTAGCATTTTTGCAACTTCTTTGAGGTGGAAAAACTATACTCTTAGTTTAAGAACTGTATTTCTCAATAGCATTAGTCTTGTAGTTAGAGTTTGTAAGAGTAGGAAGCATGAATTATTTAAAAGGTATTTTTTATGGATTTGTGTAAAATGACATATAAAGGATTTTAAGAATGTTGAGTAAAATGCCATATTTCATGAAAACTTGGTGCTAACATTTTATGGAATAAAATGTTTTGAAAGTAATATTTATCTTGTTAAAGATATTTTATGAGCAAATGTTTCAAATTTTCTTGTAAGATTTGGGACTTTCTTAAAAATAGGCATTTATTCAAGCTTTAAAGGATAAAAAAATATCTTTTAGTCTTTGAAAAGCATGTTGTTGCAAATATTATGACATTCTTGAATAAATCATGTGTTAAACTCGTTTTCCTAGATTTTTGGAGTCAAAATCCCTCTTCCCATGTATATAAACTTGTAGTATTTTGATAATAGACATATAAAAAAAATTAATGGAAGTTGTAATGAGTTTTAACATAAAATAAATAATTAAAAATTTCAGCCATTAAAGTGTTGAAAATGTGATAAGTGTATGGTCTTAAGACTACAGGTGTTAATAAAGAAAAATGGCGATTTACCCATATAGTCTTCAAAATGTTTAATGACTTCGTAGCGAAAGAATGTAATGACATAAAATGATTTCCAGCTGGAGAAGTGTGTTACTCTAAAGTGTTGAATAATTTTTAGTGAGCTAAAAATATTTGAGAAGTTAGTGTGGATAACTTAATAATATTTTTGGGAAAATAACACTTGTGGAAATGGAGGAAAATGCAAGTTTGGAAATAAAGGGTAATTTTACATAAAGTGGAATATTTTCATGAAATAAAAATATTGGAAATGGTGTTACGAAAATAGTCCTAAAAGGAATAAAATCAACGTGAGGGTGTAAAGGACACGAAATGATGATTTTTAAGTGTAACAAAAGTTGGGTTGAAACCTGAGGTTTTGACTTCGGCTGGTATAAAGGGTAATAATATGGACATTTGAAAGTGTTAAAACACATTAATATGGACTCGGATGACACAAGGAATAACTACCAGAGCATATATGGTAGCATAGCCGGTGCTGTGGAGCCCGTTAAAGTATGCAGATATTTGGAGGGTTTCAAGAAAAAGATAATGAAAAATATGGAACATGTCAAGAAAGGGATTTTGTGGTGAATATAATAAAATGCAACCTAACTTGAAGAAAATTGATAAATGTTCCGATTGAAAGATAATGTGGGAAAGTAATGTGAGAAATGGGCTAATGTCCATGAAATAAAAGGAATGGTAAAGTGAAGTGATTAGATGGGTAATTAAGCAACTTAACGAGGTTTAACCCATTATTAACACAATGGTGAGTTTAGGAAAGGTTTTGAACGAAGATAAGTATTTTTTCACACGGTGCGTGCATGTGTTGAAATGTGATTTTCAATTAAAACACTAAGAAAAATTTGGTGTAGGTAAATGAGAAATTTCGAGAAAAGGAGTGTCTTTGCTAAACAAAGGGTAATTGTTTAAGGTATTTAATTAAATAGGGAAATAATTGTCAAAGTCAAGTAAAAAGGGACTCTTTTATAAGATCGAGGTGAATTCATCAGAATAAATAACGTTTTAGAATTAAACAGCCTCACTCATTAATGTATAATTATGTATATATATACTGATTAATTGTATGTGCACGTAGATAACGCGTTAGAGTCCATTTTTTGTTGTTCAATTCTATATTGCATTATTGTGTATTCCCACTAGGCATTCGCCTCATTCCCTCTTTGTCACAACAGGTTATATGTTGTTCCATATTTTGAGGGCGTTACTTAGGTAAGCTTTCTTTTATTTTTAAGCTAGTAGCTCTGTTTTCTTGGATTCCGGGGATGGTTTGCACGGGTACCTCACTTAGCTTGATTTAAATTGGAATCCCATGTTAAACAAGTGAAACATTAATTAAGTAAAACTGGACTAAAAATATTATTTAGGTTGTCTTATTGCACTTCACAACAAATGTTCATGTCGGGCCGGGTTGACCACGAGTAACCCATAAATTCGAGCCAGGGTGTTACATCCCTTGTATAGACAAAGTATTTTAGGGTTTTGAGCCGAAGTTAAGAACAATCATTAACCTTTATTTATTACTTTTATTCTTGTATGCACATTAAGAGGTTTATGAGGGTTAAGAGAATAGCTACCCTTATTGATTGAATAAAAGAAAGAAAGCCATCATCTGTGGATGTACCTATATTGGTGAACCACGTACATCTTATTTAGTGGTTGTTGGTGAGTGGTTTCTCTTGACTTTATCATTACTCTGCATTAAGATTGTATTCTTCTGTTATTTCTTGAGTTGTTATTTCTCTTGGATGTTGTGTGTGTATAAATTAATCATTTCAATGATTATCCGCCGAACTTGGACAAGACTCAAATCCCTCTTGTTTCCATTTTAATATTTAGCTTATATGATGTAATTTCTTTCACAAAATTATTATAGCATACAAAAAATTATGGATATAACTCATCCTGTGAGTGCTATATTTTTTATGTTTATGTTACGAAATATCTCCCGTATATGGTCTGGATCTCTACATGTAAGGATTCATGCTTTGTCCATCATATAAACTCTAGAAAATTGGTTATATTTCTCCCATCGCAAACTTTATGAACAATATGTATTTGAATCCATAAAAAACTCATTCTAATAGTCATGTGGATGAATCAAAATCAACAAAAACGGGCACGTAGAATATTGGGGAGGTGTCATCATTAGATTTCAGTGTTCTTCCTTTAGTTGTGGAATCATAAATCCCAAAATAATAGGGAATCTTCTCTAGAAACTAATTTCATATCCAAAAATGAAGGTAATCAATTTTTTATAATTTATATGATTGCTCTATTGGAAGAGGTTTTTATTTTTGTTAGCCCTAATATGGTTGAAAGTACCCAAAAAAACAGGTCGCGAGCAATAAATAATTAGAGGACACAACAAAGAAATGATATTGCCTCTCAACTATCTCAAAATGAGAAACATATGACAAATCATATTTTTTTCAATAAAGAAATGAATTATATATAAATAACCCTCCAAGGGGGCTAAACTCGAATATAGGGAGAATACAAACTAGCCGAGACCGACAGTGTCCCTTCAGAGGCCAGCCCCATAAACCCATGAATAACACCCTAGGTTACATAACTTTATGAAGCTTCTCCATGAAGTCTAAAATATTAGGAGTGTTAATGTTATGTCTCTATTTGTGCCAAATCAATAGAGTAATCAAGAATAAATAATGAATCCTAGATGAGGCAATTTTCTTTCCATCAAACTATCTTGAATTTATCTCCTTCCAAATCGTTCAAAAGATACAATGTGGGACCAGTCTCAAAATTTTCTTGTCCCCTTCCATCCCTTAGTAGTCTTCCATAGCTCTAAGAGATCCCTCACCGACTTTCGTATCACCCACGTAATTTGGCTAAGGGATAAGAAAATTAATAAAATCCATCTATCATCCAAAATTGTAATAGAAAATGGTTAGTTGTCTCTCCAGAATCCTTACACAGCCAACACCGACTAGCCATCAGACAACTCCCCTTTTGTAATCCTTCGATGATCATTATATCCTTACGATCCACGGTCCAAATAAAAACATGATCTTTGAGGGCAACTTCGAGTTGCAAATCTCTTTCAATGGAAAATGTACATTTCGGTTCCCATGTCTCCTCAACACATAATAACAATATTTCATTGTAAATGCCCCATTTATTCTAGTTACCCATCTCAATTCATCTACTCCTCTCAAATGGATAGGAGTCATTCCCAACTAGTTAAAGAAATCCTATGCCTCCTCTAGCTCTTAATCCCATAACCTTCTTCTGAATTTTGGATTCAACAAAACCCGATATCCCACCACCATCGTTTGGTCTTCTACTAGACTATCCTTATTCCCTATGATAATGAATACACCCGGGAATAGTTCCTCTAGACTACCTTTCTTACCCTTTGATTCTTCCATAATCTGATCCTATTACCTATCCCTAAGTGAAACTCCATGTATTTATAGAAATCTCTCCAACCCTTAGAAATATGTTTCCACTACCCCACCCCATGAGAAAAGCTTCCCACTCCTGAACACCACCGAAGATGCAAGATACCCCCTGGCCATCATGTGACACCCCACCCAATCTAATATTGGGGGATCAGTCCTTTACTAAAATAAAATGAAAATATCATCCGGTTCATTCTTAGCATCACTATCGAAAACATTTTAAGTATTAATACCCTATTTGGCCTAGTATCAAATTTTAAAACTTGTTAACATGTTTACAGAAAATTACCATCATATAACCAACCATGCAAATAATAAAACTCCCAGTCACTAGCGTAAATTAATTAACCGATAACTTTATATAAAAATACAATACAATAATCCAAATAACTTAAGGGAAAGCTTCAGAATAAAATAAATACCAACTAACTCGATGACATGCCCAGAATAACTCTGAAGTATTTCCTATCTATATCTTAAGGATATAAGCTTCTAATTAATCCATTCAGGTACTGCGTCATCATCTGACTAGAAGGATGGTTAAGCCATGCGTCCCTATAGCTAAGCACCTAAAAGTTCTAAAAATATTTTGATACGAGTCAGAGCCCAAAACCTTTTTGAATTTTTTTTGCAAGTGTTTAAAATACATTAATATATATGTAATTCCATCTTTCATTGTTAAACTGGTGTCACACACTCATGAGATACCCCTCGGCCCTCATTTATAGTGCACACCTAATGGTTGTATTTTAAACACCCTAGTTATGCTAACCAACCTAACTAGTACCTCTGCTAATCTTAGCCCCATACGTTTCTTATGCCTCATATATACTTTTATTTATCTCAGAATTCACATTAAGCTTTACCACCTGCTTATTCCTTATAAATTTCATTTATAGTTTAGTCAATTCACTTGACATAACTTCACACTAAGTATTAGTTCCATATTCACCCATTAGCGTCATATACCCATATATTGTTATCATACTCATATACGTATTTACACAGAGCATCCCCGAGCTATCCTCCTGGATGCATATAAACTTATTGTTCGTAATATCCTTTTATTTTCCCGTATATATATTTAAACACACTTATATATATGTAAAAACATATCACATCCCTTAGACATACACACACACACACACACACACACACAAACACACACACACATACACACACACCCATATATATATATATATATATATATATATATCCCTTGCTATATACATATAACTGCAATCCCCAGAGCATTACCAAGCAGGTGAAAATATCTAGCATGTTTTCAGGCTATAGGGAACACACATCTCAACCTAAGCCACTAGGTCAGAATAACACCACCCAACGTAAAGCATAAATGTCAAATAAGATGAGGTAATAGTCTTAAGTAAGTGGGTCATAAACATACCACATTACTCCATTTGTACTCCAACCTCACATATAGAGGGCATGAGAGACCTACGACCCTGGGGACCGGTACCACGCCTGCTGAGGTACGCATAGAGAGACCGCCCACTACGTGCAACCTCCACCGATAGCATCCCACCAGAGTAGGTATGTTTCACTTATATCAATCACACACACATATATATAAATTATATATATGTTATTTCTATACTTGTATATATACGGTAACACCGGCTATCTGTGCATATCAATCGTAGAACTAGCCTATAATCTCCTAGTCTAAATTCGGCTCCCAAATCCATAAGTTGTCACTTACTTCTTTTGTATCACGATTATATTTTATTATGTACACTAAGCCTTTCTCAATCCATACCGTATCCCGATTCCATCCAAAATTCCCATTCGAATCCACTAATATATTTTTCAAGTGTCATTCGTCCTAAACATCCTTATCACACCTCGAATTATCCCAAGGTAATTAATAATTATTTCAGCATTTTTTCAAAATTCCTAATCTTATCTATGGACCTCCTGAAATAACCCGGAATCAACCCAACCAATAAAATAATTTAAATAACCAAGCCCAACCAATCAGGGCAACCAAATCAGTTCAGGCATGGGGCAAACCTGGGTTTGGCCAACGTGGGGTTATTTTGTTTTCTACAAGTTCTACCCATTTGTTTAACCAAAATCATTCCCAACAATCATCTGAACATCAAGTTACATTACCCAATCAATATAACTCAAAGGGCACATATTCTATTGATTTTGTTCATCAATAATACACTATAGGATTTAACCATCAATTTTCCCAAATTAATTCACCTTAATTCTCACATCAATTTCCACTATTTTTCAAGATTTATCAATTAGGATCACATATATTCCCATCATGCTTCCAATTAAGATTCTCAAATTAAAATTCTAACTTTTATACACGATTCATCTCAGATTTCAAATAACATGTTTGTTAATTCAATTCTCATGAAATCTTTCCCAAAATCCATTTTGACATGTCCATCCCACCCCAAAAGTTCATATTTGTTTCACACTAATTATATGAACTAAAACACAACATATAATATCAAAGAAAGTTAAACACTTGATTATAATTGTAAAAATCTAATATTTCTCCTTGAGATCCTCAACCCGCACTGATCCAAGCCCCAAGATTATTTAATCTCCTCATGGCTTGACTTTTCTCTTGAATTCCCCATCTCCTCTTGCATCTCTCTGAAGATAAGATGATTTACAATGGGTATATGGCTGCCTCCATCATGTAAAACATGTTGATCATCTCCTAATCCCAAAATTAGTTTAATTATAAAATTAAAATAATTGAAATACCCTTATATGGGTCCTGTAAAGATTAAAAAGTCCCCGGAACCCAATTACAATCTCTGGGTACCTAATTCTGACTATCTCGACCCATCAGAGATTATTCGTGCACTCAAAATCACCATCTGATTTACCTATCATCAATTTACGATCTTATCCCCAACATGACCCTATGCACGTGTCCCAAATAGGATCCTGTTAACCCATCATTTTTTCCTCACTTATGACGTAAAATAAAATAATACAATTTCATTTACTTATCAGACATGTAAATATAATAATACATTAATATTAATCCAGTAATCGCTAATTACTAGTTATTCAATTCATTTTTTTCTTAATTGAATTAAATTATGAGCACAAGTGTAATTTTAATACTCCCAAAAATATGGGGTGTTAGATACTCCCCCTTACAAAGGAATTTCGTCCCCAAAATTCGAATATGCCTTCTATCAAACTTCGGATTCTTACCCATATGGCATACTTACATACCCAAAATCCACTCAATATAACATTATGGTGCCTCCAATATACATCCTATTATGGTACCATCCTGACTGAAGGCCTCTTCACTATGTCCCTAGATTAGAGAGTGAACGATAAGGTATCTTATATAACGCCTCAAAAGGCTCATTGTCAATGGAAAATTGGTATGAGTTATTACACACAACTCAAATAATGGTAATTACTCCTCCCATTTACCCTAAAATTCGGAATAGGCATCCCCCGCATTCTCTAACATTTTAGTCACCTCTTTTGTTTACTCTTGGGTCTACCAGTAGTACAACTTGATCAAAACGCAACTTCGCCCCAATTGCCTCCTGATAATCCCTATCAGAAGTATGACTTAAGTGTCTCATCTTGATCCAAAATAATGTTGGGCGACACTTTGTGCCGACTCTTCCCTTTTCTTTCAATTAAATATTAGGAACACTACCCGATAGTATAAGTCACGTAACTTTATAATACCTTCTCTTTCTTGGTCATCCAATTCCACAACCCAAAGGAAATTTTGGGCTTTTCACGATATTGGTAACTCCACAATGAACTGTATGAGTCTGCCTCATTATTACGTTACTAGAATCACCAAATTTTGCAAAATTCTGGTTGATTGCCTTGGACCAACCCTTTTCTTACTAATGAGTGGCATACTTGAGACAACTTCGCTATGTCTCATTTTAAACTAATCCACATTCTCTATACCCCACATTATGTGGTGCATCTTACTCCCTTTCTGAGGGTACGCCAAAACCCGTGATGCATGTGTCTGCTCCAAAAACTGTGAACTTCTTGGTTCCCTTTTGCCAGGTAGAATTAACATCCTCTTTATGCACAAGACACCCATAGGGTTTAATTGAGTACAACTCCATGCTACTTCCCCAAACCTATTTTATCCAATTTTGGAAAGATATATCCTTCACTTGTGTCCCCGTATTCTTACAACCCCTCTCGGGTGTGATAGTTCCTCATGTTGTACATATATGGACTATCTTCGTCCTTAATGAGGTTCAGTCCCTCTTAATTTTCTAACTCCTCTTCTACCTCCCCACAAGCATATGATTCAACCCATTTATTACAATGTCCCCTTATCCCAAACAATTTTGAAATTTGAACTAACCAGGGCACCTGTACACCCTATATCCAGTGCATATTCGCACAAACATTATGAATGAAACATATTTATCTCAAACTTATCCCCATGTGATGCTCATGGGTATGCAGTAAAAATATACTCGACTACCCTACTAATCACCACTTAATTAATATTGAGATTACCCCACCTATTAACAAGTGATGTAAAATTTCCCTAATGCTTTCTATAGAGCACTACCCAACTCCATTAGCCTTAAATAGTATAATAGCTCTCAGCTCAAAGTGTTTTCTCTACACGTAAGATGATTAATGTTCAAAATGGATGCCATATAATCCAATAAAGTCTCTCAACAAGGAACTCTCCCGATGCACTATCACCTAGCATTGTCGGTTATCGAGATACTTTAGCCCAAATTACACAAGAGGGACACTCAAAATCCTATTCCCATACATATAAGTCTGATTATCTGCTCCTACATCTCTAAAGGAGTCATACCATACGTCACTTGTACTACCACTAAGTCCCCGGTGCCAAATCAATGACGAGCTCAATCTCTTCACTCGACGATAAAATCGATATCCCTTAAATCACATCACTAAAGTCCTTACGCACTGAGATAGGATATAACGAGATAACTATACTCTCAAAAGTCTCCTTTTCATTATAATATATATACGTGGCCCTCTTTCAAGTGAGACATCGTAAAAACAATACATCCTACCCTGGAACAACAATAGCCTTACTGTAATAGTCCACCATCGCGAACCAGTCCATATCCAGGATAACATCATACTCTCATATCACATCACACTAAACGAGTATATTTACAAAAACAAATTTGCCTAGTGTCCACACCTGCTCCCCTGTAGGTGGAACCTAACAGAGCTCGGCTACCTAATGGTATTTATATACACGGAGTAGTAATACTAATGATATATTCACTAAACCCGTCTCATGTGAGAATCTATCTCCAAAAAAATATTGTGATGCACTGGAGTCCCATAAAACTTACCCCATTTACCCATTAATAAAACTCTTAATTTCAATTTGCCAATAGAACTGGCCATTCATATGGTTCCAGGATATGATACTCAAGTCTAAACTGAACTAAAACTGTTGTAACTGTCGCCCCTAATGGGAACCCTACTCCTGTCCCCTAATTCATTGCAGATAAGATCAACGCATGTGGTCCTACTCTCCACACATAGAAACATACCCGTGTAATCTCCCTCTCTCGGGACCTATTGTCCATATCGAGCTTGGACTACTCTCGATCCTGGTAGCCTCTGCCCCCATCATTCCCATTGGCTCCGTTGGCCCTGTGGAACACGCTCTTGGCCCTAATGATCCTATTTGAATTCACTGTGAATCGATCTAAATTCTCATAATCTGAATCATTTACACGGGTACCCCCTCTGGGGCCCCACTATCATTGATACACCCAGTCTTGCTCTGTTGGCTAAAACTTCTCACTTTCTTTGCTCCCTTCATATAGAAGAGATGATATTGACATTATAAAAGTATGATATTTATGGAGAAAAATCTCACATCTCAGGACTAGCTACCATTGGTGGCATCAAATCAACTTGACTTTATCCTCAAAACCCATAAAGTAATTAAGGGTAAAAGAAAATCCTCAGTGGTATATTTAATTGGTACACAACTGGAGATACTGAGAATATTCAGAGGCACCGAGGTTAGTAATAACGTGTTTGTCATGAACATAAAAGACTAGTCCCCAGGTCCATAAGCTTTTTTACCTCATCGAAACTTGAGTGCAACTCAAAGAATTTCCAAATTGTGAAAAGACCAATGAAAAGTCTCATTCCTATTATGCCTTATTTTAGGTTTATTTCTATAACGGCATGTGCAACACTTAATGTGACTCATAATGTATTGTGGAACATTAACTGACGTGCAATTAGGGAAATATCAATAAATCAAGGGTAAAAACCCCTAGACGCTTCGGATTGGTGAGCTTGGCAGTTTTTTCCCTTAGAGTGGCCATATTGGTTACCATTTGGCGTGCCAATACCCCCAAATTATGCATAGGGGGTATTTTGCACAATATTTTGGGGGCATTTTTTTGTTTGCAAATTTCGCTATGCAGTTTGAAGATGGTCTAATAATGTTTAATTTTTCGAGCATTATTGAAAGAAGAACAAAAAAAAGAAATAAAGTTTGTCATTTCTCCATATTATAATCAAACTCGAAAAACGTGGAAAAAGGTATCATAACATAAAGGGAAACTAGGTGATTTTTATATAAAAATAAATATCTATTATTTTTCAATAAGTTATATGGTGCCAAAAACCTTTAAGGGGTGAGAAAAATACACATTATATACAGTAGAAAATAAAAAATAAATGAATTTTATTATCTTTCAACTTTCTCAATCAAAATCCACCAATAATATAAAGATAAAGGACTTCACAAAGAATTTTTTTCTTCCAAAGTTCATTCGCAAATCAATCCTAATTTAACATCAATTGAGAACAAACTATTATTTATTTTGAATCACAAATAACAAACTAGTGTTTTTTTTAAGTTCCCAAGACATGCCACGTATTGTTAGTCCCCAATATAAAATATGTTTAGTGAAAAATTAAAATAGTTTTTTTGTAAAATAAAAGTCACAAAGATAATTTAGAGGTTATACCCAATATTCTATATAGAGGGTATCACCCTATATATAGAATATGATGAGGTATCCAAAAATACGTATACCTGAAATATATGTGGACACCCATAAAAAACATATTTTTCATCACCCCTCCTTGGATGTACACCGTATTCACGATTCAGTGATAGTTGCGTCGTTAAACCATTACTTTGAAAAAAGCATGTGGAAGAAAATAAAGTATAGGAAATTGAGTACAACTTTTGTCATCATTGAATTAGTGTTGGACGTGCTTGATGCTACCTCATTGAAACCTTTAATATAAAAAAATACAATGGGAAAAACTCAAGTAAAGGAAAAATAGTACAACGCACATATATCTCAAAAGAGCATGATTTCTTATCCCCCTGATAAGGTGCTCCTCCTAATTTATATATCTCAGTTTGTTTGTCAGTGAAGTTGGCACATTCCAATATCATCTACAAGATTCTAGAATGTTACTTTTGGTAACAGATTAGCTCATTTGTCACTTGAACACACTATCTTGACTTTAATCTCATTTTTGTTCTAAAGTTCGTGAGTATGATGATAAGCACCCAAAACTGTTTAAATAAAACCCCAAATATATGATTTTTAATTGTTAATTCTCGGTAAAATGGGTCTTATGCATGTTCATGTTTAGATTGTAGGGTAAATGCCTCTTACGGAGTTCAAATGCTTAAATCAAGGCAAAATGCGATTAAAAAGGAGCTAAACCCCAATTACCCAAGCCTAACCTTGTCCCATAACCAAGCGCGATGAATCACTAGCCTGTCCCGAGGCCCATGTGTATTTAGTTTGCACCTTATTTTTTTTCGATTTTCATTCGAGTTGTTTACAATTTTTATAATTCATTTTATATTTTATTTTCAGGATTTAAGTGTGCGTCGTGTGTGTTTTTAATATTTTATGTTATTTTTAGTGCTCTTATAGTTTTATAGGTGTGCGTTTTATTAATTTTTTATATTATTTGCTTTTAGTTTTTAATTTTTTTAATTTTAGATTTACTAATATTTTATTTTATTTTATTAGGTTAGTTTTCTTATTCTTTTTTTACCTTATTTGATTTTGAGTCTTTTATTAATAAATTAGGATTTTATTTTTTTAGAATATTTTAATTTTTAGTTTTATTAGTTTTATTTTTTTAGTTACGTCTTAGTTATATTTTATTTTTTGTTCCAAATTAAACACATACATATACATTAAACCCACTCACCCTCACCCTAGCAAACCCTCCCCCATCTTCTACCTCCGACCATTCTCTCTCCTCTCTCATAAACCTCTATAAAAAAAACCGTGTGTCGATAACCCTTTCAAATTGAAGAAGTTCCTCCTTCATAGCACTTATCCATATTGGGTCATTTAGTGCTTCCTTAACATTCTTTGGTTCTATAAGTGAAACAAAGCATGCATAATAAGCAAGGGCACGGAGTTGGGATCTTGTACAAACTGGCTTAGTAGGATTACCAACTACACTATCTAAAGGATGATATTTGGAAACCCAGTTAGGCACTTCAGGGGTCTCAGTTGGTAAGGGCTCATTTATCTCTGGAGAATAATAATTTAAAATATTTTTGGATTCATCCACTATAGTTGGTCCTTTGATCTTACTTTCTACATTAGTGTCACATAAAACCACATTAATGGATTCCATCATGGTTTTGGTATGAAGATTGTGGACATGGTAGGCGCTACTATTTGGAGATTATCTTGAATAAATAGCTTTATCTCCTCTAGTTTTGAAGTTAGATAAATGTTCTCTTTCCTTACAGACGTAACAGGTGCTACCAACGGTAAGTATTTTAGGTTAGGTTTCTTCCCATGCCAAAGGTCATAGGATGTTTGTTTGGTATTTTTCTTTAGATAAACTCGATTGATTATGTGACAAGATGTACGAATGGATTCTACCTAGAAATATTTAGGTAGGTTCTTCTCATGAATCATCACACGGGTCATTTATTGAAGAGTTGGATTTTTACGCCAGCAATTCCATTTTGTTTAGGAGTCTTAGGGGCAATAAATTCATGTTTGTAACCATTATAGTCACAATATTCGATGACACCTAAATCTATGAATTCTCCTCCTCTATGACTACGAATTCTATATACTTGGGAAACCTTTTCATTTTATATACGAACTAAGATTTTCAAAAACTTACGAAAAGTTTCTGACTTGTGTTTTAAAAAGGCACCCTAGGTTAATCGAGTGAAGTCATCAACCATAACTAAGATATAATTGTTGTCACAAAGACTAAAAGTACGAGAAGGACCCATTAGGTCCATATGGATGAGTTCTAGGGGTTTAGTAGATAGAACTTCTTTAACATTCTTGCGGGGATCTTTAATAATTTTTCCTTCTTGACAGGGAACACATATGATGTTTGAAATTTGTTTGATCTTAGGAGGACCTCTAACTATATCTTGGGAGCACACTTTACTAAGACTTTCATAACTAATGTGACCTAACCTATTATGCCATATCTCATTGTCATCCATTCTTGCAGTGTTATAAACCTCTGTACTTGGATTGACTGTGTAATATTTGCCTTGATTACGGAGTCCTGTAATAATGCAATCACCTTGTTCATTTAAAAAATTTCAACTGATAAGGTAACATTATGGTTGGAGTCACAAAATTTTGATATAATTAGTAAATTGTCTTTAAGACCTTTTACCAAGAGAACATCCTCAAGAATAGGCAATCCTTCTTCATGGAGTGTTCCTTTACTAATGATCTGGGCTAATACACCATCTCCAAACAAGACTTTTCCACCGGAGAAGTTATTTTTGTTTGAAAGTTTGGAATCATCCCCGGTCATATGTTTCCGGAGTCTAAATACCATCTAGATGCTGTGTGTTCATTGTTAAAAGAACTGATCACAATGTTGCATTTCATCTGGGTTAATAGATCATATTTTTAACCCAAATTGCTCTAGTTTTCAATTTGCGCTTATTACCTCGTATTTCATAAGAACTTGCGATCTTCTGTCTTTTCTTTAAAATATTTTTGCGCAGATTTATAAGTATCATAGACAGTTTAAGCATTTGGTTTAGAAAAGAATCTAGGATTCCTTCTTCTTGATGGTCCTTTAGTATTAGTTCTTGTCTTCCTATTTCAATAGTTAGAATTCTTGTCTGGCAGTCTAGGAAGGACATAATTATTTTAGCTTCTCCTATAATAGTTGAAGTTATGGTAAACAGGAGAGTTATAGACTAAATTATATAAACGTTTGGAATAGCAACCATCAAGGGAATGTCCATAGACATCAGAATAGGAGCAATAAAGATGGCACGTAAAACTCATAACCTTAGGAAAATTGTTATTTGAAGGCTTGTCTAGGTTTTGGGCTTTAGTCATGTTCCTAGTTGGCATGGGATGAAATGAAGAATCATCTTGCCAAATAGGGGGAAGACGTACTTGGTCTTATGTTCAACATTATGCTTAGAGTTACTTGATTCGCCAATGTCTAACTTTTGTTGTTTTGAGACAGAGTCATTTTAAGTTTGAAAATCTGGAGAAGTTTCAACAGGTCTTATACCACCAGAGACAATCCTGATAGTTTCAAAAGATTTTGTTTTCTTGGAATTATTGGGGCAAAAACCTATTCCAGTTCTGTCATCAGAATTGGTCTTACATTCACTAACATAGTCTTCAAAGCATTTAGAGTTATTTTCAAATTTAGAAAACTTTTTAAAGACTGTTGATGTCTTTTCTTTTGTTTGTTCCAATTCTAACAACATGTTTTTGTATTTCTTTTCCATAATTTCGTTTGAGTCGGACAATTCTTTCAGTTTTTGTTCAAAATTTTTAGTTTCATTCTCATGAGTTAGACATTGGGAAGTGTACTCTTTCGCATTTTATTTGATCATATGACTTAGGGTTTCTAACTTCAGAATAAGGTCTTTGACAATATTTTTAAGTCTAGTGCTTTTCTTGAGAGTTTTAGTGTATATTTTGTAAATGTCAGGAAGGTCCTCATTATCGGAGTCACTAAGTGTATATTGTGAAGTGTCCCCCAGCGATTCAATTTTAGGACTCACACAACCATTGGCATCAACAATAAAGCATTCCCTTCGACTCACACACACTGCATTTGAAGCATTATCAACATTCTCAAGTAACAAAGTAAACAAATTAGTAGGAATAGCATCATTTAACATAACATGATTAGGTTCCTTATCATTAGTGTATATTACCTTAGGAAAGAAGGACATACAAGGGTCATAAATGTTAGATTACTTAGGCTCATCAGTTTTTTATTCACTTGAGTCATCCCAAGTCTTGCACAAGTTATCCCTAGTATTCTTGTTCTTATTCAAATTAACTCTAAATTCACTGGCTATGTGTCCTAACTTGCCACATCTATAGCATTCAGTGTTCTTGAGGTCTCTACTAGGTTTGTTATCAAGTCTTTTCTCATGAGGCCTATTATTAAAGTTGTTTGAATAGGTAGGTTTGCCTTGTCTATTTGGAATTTTATTTATGAACTGCATAATTTTCTTGAAATTTTTTGACATTAGGGCAACCTAGTTATCCAAGCTCTCTAAATTACAGTCCTCATAAGAATCTAAGTCAATTTCAGGTAAATGACATTCAGGTTTAGTCAACTTAGAGGTAAAGACAAGATTAGAAGCAGTCGATTTCTTATGGGTCTAAGTTAATTGTTTCTTAAACTCTAATTCCATTTCCACAGTTCTTAGCTTGCTACTGAGGAGTTCAGGGGTAAGATTTTGATCATCCATCTCCTCAATTGCATAATGCTTATTGTCAATTTTTGTGGAAGTGACCTTAGAACTTTATAGGCAATTTCCTTTTTATTATAGATAATACCATTAGCATAAATCTTAGTCACTATGTCTGTCAACCTAATGTAGAAGTCATTAAATGACTCAGTCTCAGTCATGACTAAAATATTGTACTGCTGGATTAACATTTGGGTTTTAGCATCTTTAACACGCGTGTCTCCTTCATGTGTAGTCACTAGGGTGTCCCATGCTTCCTTAGAGGTAGTAGAAAAAGATATCGTCCTAAATTCGTGTTCATTGATAGAAATGAATATAGCATTTTTGCCTTTGTTATTATTAAGGGAAGTCATTTTCTCTTCTTTAGTGAATTCACTTAGTAACTTTATAATCCTCACAGTACTTCCTTCAGTGTATGGTTTAGTAGGGAAAGTATAACCATTTTCAATAATATCCCACAAATCATCTCCCAGTGTCCCTTGGATTAAAAATTCAGAAACTCAATATCTAAAGAATTTGAAATAACAAAGCTCTGATACCAATTGAAAAAGTGCCACTTAAGTTGTTTAATTCAAGATTAAACAATTTGAGTGGCTCTGAACATTTTTTTTTGAAGAAACACTTTTCTTAAAATAAATAACTAACACAAGATGTGTAAAAAGAAATTATGAACAAGATATTTAAGGTATTATGTATCCAAGTTTTCAAAACCTAAACTAAAACAATTTTAAATCAGCATGCCAATAGAAGGTGATGAGATGAAGATTAAGTACTCAAGTGCACAAAGATTTTTAACATGGTAAAACCCCACCCAATTGGGGAAACATCAACAAAGGTCTCTACACCTCAAAACAAAAAATCCACTAAAATAGAGTAACATATTACAAACTACTTAACAATCTAAACACACAATCAGACCTAATCTAAGTTCAGAAAATATACCATCTCTTGTGGATTATTCTGACTTCTCCCAAGGCTCTGTGTTCTCTCGGCTTTGTAACTCCACTTCTTTTTAGCTTTACGTCGACTCTTAAAGTCCAAAATCTTTCTACTAACACGTTTTAGTGTTGTAGTGTGAAAGTGTCATGATGTGATGTGCCTAACACATGCATGCAACTGACACACACTTATTACAGACAAAATGAGTATCAAATTACAAACAGATTTGTAACATGCAATAAAAATTTTTGCAGTCAGTTTGATTGAAACTCTCAGACTTTTTTATCTTTATATTTACCCGCAGATCAAGAGGGAATCTTGTTATATAAAATAGCCAATATCCTAGACACTTTCTTTATTCGAAAATGTATAGATATTTCATAAAATATGAAATATACGAAAGTGTAAATCCCCAATCAAGATCCCAAACTAGATCTAAGTCTGGATATTCTTAGAAACTGAAATCAGAAATGATTTTATTGGTTTGGGTTTTGAAAGAAACATAAACGTTTTAAAACCAGCCAACAATATAAAGATTTCTCGAATGAAGAAATCAAACTCAGTAATATCTACGTCATATGTATCACAGAGTATCAAATCTCAACTTTCTATGAAGGAAAATGAGATTCGAACTATGTGACTTACTTGTACAAGAGATTAAGAACTAGTGAGAATGGATCTTCTCAAATCCCAAACTAACATAACTCTCAGAAGGGTTTCTGGTGAAAATTTGGTCGAAGTTTGTTTAGGGTTTTATCTCTCTCTCTCTCTTTCTCTCTCTTTTCTCTCCTTTTTCTCTCAAAAGTGAAAGTGATCCAAAGATTGTAGACATTGCACATATTAGTCCTATTTATACTAGATCATGGAAGGTGCTGGAAGGGCGAATAAAATTAACGCTCAGGATTGAATACAAATGATCAAAGTAAATCTAATGGCTGACGATGCACCGCTTTTAAGCACACTTTGATTGGTTCAAAGGGTTAACACATGGATAGCTTTGGAAGACATGAAGGCTTGATAAAAATGATCCAACAGTGTAACTAAGGTCTCAGATATGTGGGGTAAAGAAAACACAAATCTAGCCGATATAATACAAACACATGTAAGGCCAAGATCAACTGAAAAATCCTTGTTTTTAAAGATGAAAAAAATTCATTTTTCCCCAACAATATTATCTAGTGCTTTCGATTTCTACCCAAGCTAAGTTTTAGGCACTTATGAAAATCATAAAATATCCCCAAAAAATTATGAAATCCAATTTTAAATGTTTAAAAATTATATTAAAAATTCCAAAAATTATTTAAAATATCCCACAAAATTGTAGAAAATCATTTTAAAGGGATTTATCTCACACACATCCATATTATGAAGAATGCAACGCATAAATGCAATTCTAGGTTAATGTCCCGGTGTTCTACCTTTAGTAACTTTAGAGGAATTCAAATGTAGAGTCTGAAGGCTTTTTGGTAGACAAGGATGTGACTTAATTTTGTCACTATTTCCAAACTAGATGAGAACCTATATAATATAGACTCATGTGAGTGAAAGATATAGTGTGCTTAATCACTATGAATTCCTAGACTCAACAGTTCTTGCGCATTTATCACGTCATTACAGTCTAAACATGAAGAGTCAAAATATTTTTCATGAAAACCTTAAAAATCATTAGGGAAACTTAAAACCTGTGAGATTTGAGTTTTTTTTTATCATTTTTGAGAATTTTTATGCAATCTCCGAGTCACAAGTTGTCTCAACTTCCTTTGGATACCGTACTTTAGATTGTTGCACGATCTAGTTATTCTTCAAATTTTGCCATATCACTGAGGATGACATCACTTTCGAGTTATAAGAAACATGTGTTTTCTAGTTTTCCCCGAACGCTAATCCTTTACTCCATTTTCCATGTCCCACCATCCATTTTCCATATTACCACATCATTCATACCATCCATATATCATTATTCCATCATCACCCTTGATTCTTGAGAAAAAGAGTGTCTAAAATTATATATCTAAAATGTCTTCATTCGTGCTCTAGCAGACGAATTGTATCACATAAAAAAAAGCATCACAAATTAGAAAGAAGAAAAAACAATAGCGATTGTTGATGTAAAAAACTAGATCACTCTAATAATTTAATCACAGATAAATAAATGAGACAGAATATTTTAAAGTGGTTCAGCCTTGTATGAATGGCCTCCGTCAACTGTTATGTTATTACTGAGTGTTTGGGAATTCTCGATTACAAGTTCTATCAAGAAATTCCGGTCCCCTTGAATGAGGGTGATACAAGGTATTTATAGCCCTTAGGCTGTACATGAAAGGGTGTTACATTAAATGATACACATATAAAAGGGTAATTCATTTAATGTTCTTCAAACGTGTGCGTCAAGATGATAAGCATTCAATGAATAGTTGAACTGTTGATTATCTGGCAATTAATGCTGCGGTCGAGATGCAGCTCGAACCGCCTTAGTTGCTCGTCGTCCAAGAGTTCCTCGGAGCATTGGAGTTCCTCGGAGGACAAGAGTTCCTCGGAGGGTTGGTGTTCCTCGGAATACTGGTGTTCCTCGGAGTACACCTGTTGCTCAGAGTGAGTATGTTGGTCGGGGGAATGATCTTCATCGTTGCTATTGTGCCACGTAGATTGACACGTGTCTTCTTATTATTTGTCCACATCAGCATACTAATTTTGGTATCAACAGCGATATATAGAAAAAAGAAAAGCATGCGATCAAAATTTTGTGAAATGGGGACATTAATTGCTCAAGTTGTCCACTCTTCTCAAAATCCCAAAAATTATGATATCATCAATATTACCCATATCATTTTCCTTCGTCCTTTACATTAAATCCCATTCTTAACTTTGGTTAAGTGTTCGGGAAAATGAAAAGTCTACGTGGTGAATAACTCGATATTCTCAATATAGTGATTTGCATTCCTTCTTTGAGACCAAATTCATTCTTGTATCCAATATTTCTTATATGTGTGTGAAACGATTGAAATTGTTTAAATTTACTCACATCCTCACACATAATATAGATACACTTACTCAAATCTCGAGAGATCATTTTAGAGAGATATATCAGGTGAGACTTGGAAGTCAAAGCATTGATTTTAAAAGGTGATCTAAAAATTACTCTTATGATACTTAAAACTGTTTTAAGTGATTCACACTACACCCGTTGAGTTCTAGAAAGGATTTTCCTTGGGCTATAAGTAAGTTTAGCTTTAACATACTTTATAGTTCATTTCTCGTGTTTAAATGATGGACTATATGATATTTCTCAGTTGAAAGATGAGATTAACTTCCTTTTTCAAATAAAGAATTTTTGGGGTATATTCACTACAAACCCTCACGAGATGACACTCGTCCTCTGGGGAAATCTAGAGGTTTAACGACTTGTTGCACATGCTAAGTGCAACCCCTTGTACCCGCGAAAGTGGCACACTTTTGGTTTCTTATCTTTTTTCTTTTTTTCTTTCTATTTTTGCTGCAGGACTAGCAATGTTCTGTTCGTGGGTGGTGTAATAACCACCCAAAAGGGTTTAAATAAAACCCTAAATAGGCAATTTTAATATCTAATTCTCGGTAAAATGGGTATTATGCGTGTTCATATTTATCTTGTAGGTTAAATGCCTGTTGCAGAGTTCAAACACTCAAATCAAGGCAAAATATAGTTAAAAAGGAGCTAAACCCCAATTACCCAAGCCTAACCTTGTCCCATAACCAAGCCCAGTCCATCCTTAGCCTGTCCAGAGCCCCGTGTGTATTTAGCTTGCACCTTTATTTTTTTTTATTTTTTAAGATTTTCATTTGAGTCATTTTTAATTTTTATAATTTATTTTATATTTAATTCTTTGGATTTACGTGTGCGTCGTGTGTGTTTTTAATATTTTATGTTATATTTAGTGTTCTTATAGTTGTATAGGTGTGCACTTTATTAATATTTTTATATTATTCATTTTTAGTTTTCATTTTTTTTACTTTAGTTTTATTAATATTTTGTTAGGTTAGTTTTATTGTTTTTACCGTATTTTATTTGGAGTCTTTTATTAATAAATTATGATTTTTATAAGAAGATTTTAATTTTTAGTTTTATTAGTTTTATTTTTTTTAGTTAAGTCTTAGTTTTATTTTCTTTTTTTGTTCCAAATTAAACACACACACGTACATTAAACCCACTCACTCTCACCCTAGCCAAACCTCTACCATCTTCTACCTCCCAACACTCTCTCCTCTCTCATAAACCTCTATAACAAAAAAACACACCCAACTTCCAAACCCATTAACCATCAAACCCACCATCTCCCACTCCATTCCACCTAAACCACCACACTACCTGCCATATCCAGCCAAAAAACACTCCTACCTGAGAAAGAACCCACGAACCCGGATCCCTAAATTCTTGCTACCCTTTGCCCCTAACCCGGAACCCACAACCCATTAACCTGAATCCAAACCCATCGAGTCCAACTTCCAAATAGAGAGTAACCAGGACCCACAAACCCTCCATACAAATCTGAAGACCCATTACGTCCAAACCCGAAGCTGGACTAGTTCGATACCCACTTCCCGAGTTAACCCGTTATGACCCAAGCTTAAAGTCGGGCCTTCTACCCGAACACCATACGCGCGACCCCTGCCATACCCAAACCCAACATCCATTTCCATGTCTTCAAACTCAAACCTCCTGCCCATACTCGATTCTGAACCATTAAACTCGAAAATCTCCCTCAAAACGACCCTACAACCTACCCCATCCTTAAAATACGGAACCATTTCTGCCATTAACCCAATCCGGTTACAACTCCTAGAAGAACCAAGACAAAAAAATTAACCTACCTCTAACACCCCTTTTTCAAACCCATTATCTATAATACCCCTAGCCACATGCCTATAACAAAAGAAGACCCTCTCTTTAATTCAAAAGGGGATAAAAAAATCAGATAGAGGGGAGGTAGAAGCTTTGGAACTGAGTTTTAGTTGTAATTTTAGGAGTAGATTATATACAAATTTTATTTCGTCTTTTCTATTTTTTTAGTGACTTGAATGAGGCAGAATTTATTATGAGACACAAATTTTGGAGTTTTGGCATTTCTTTGAGTGTTGTATACTCCAGACTTGTGGGTGCACTTAATTGTTCATGTTTGGGAAATTATTAATGAGTTCGAGGAGACTTGGTTCAATTATTTTATCCCCTTCCATTTTATTTTGTATGCCTCTTATTATGTTCTTATTACATTTTATATGTAATAATACCAAAATGAGAGACTAGGGGTGAGATGAAACCTCTAACTTAATTATTTTTATTTTTAGTTTGTTTATTTATTACGCCCCTTTGAATATTAATATTAAAATTTTAAAATTTATATTTAGAGAGGGTGAATTATTTTCGAGAGAAAATCATAAATTCTGATTATAATATTTATTTATTAATTAAACTAGAGATAGACAATTTTTAAATAATATTATAGTTCGAATTTCTTTACTCTTAAAATGTAATTTTTAAGGATTTAAAATACTTTTGGTAAATTTTCCTTAGTGGGTGATTTATTAGAAAATGTTTAAATCTAATTATCGTGAGTATGTGAAATTTAAATATGAATCATCTAAAAAAACTATATGTATATTTACATTTTCCACGAGAGTTGATTTGTTAATTTATATATGTTTTGGGGTATTTCAAATAGATGAACTAAGTAATAAAAATAAATAGGTTAAGTGGTGAATTTTAATCCCTTGAGTCATCTCACGTTTGTTCACTCCTCGCATTTTAGCTCACTTTATCATTTTATTTATTAATTAGTGTAGTTTAAATTTTAGTTCATAATTAGTAGTATAAATATCCTTTCAATTTTTTTTGCAAAATCATACTGAGTCTTCACTTTGCTCTTGTCCACATTAAGGAGTTACTTGTCAATATACAATTTTTGTGTGTTTGTGTGACACCCCGCCTAATTAAATACCGGGCGATCACTCCTTTATTAAATTAAATCAAGGTAAACAGTTGGTTCATTCTCAGCATCATTGTCGATAAAAATACATTTTCCCATTTAACACCCTAAATTATAAGCTAAGTGTAAAAACCATTTTCATACATACTTTTAAATTTATTAAAAGAAAAGATTTATTTATATAAAAACAACATTTCTACAATTAAGAATCACACCACAATAAACCTGGAACACAAACCAATTAATTTAAAACATTCGTAAATCGAATGTCAACATCCGAAGTATAAAGTAACACAATACAAACTGAATAAATCCCATAGTAACAATACTAGAAATAACTGAAGTACAAATGTCCCAATAACAAAGAAATAATGGAAAGGGCTACACATGCCCAAATAAATGAGAGTACTAAGAGTGGATCCGAATGAGCGAAGTCGTCTAATCAAGAGACCTGCAACTCCCACCTAAGCTGCAACGCATTCCTTCCAAGAGATCCTAATCAAGACGCCCCTGTGGCTGGGCACCTGTAATACATACATATATATATACAAGAGAGAGAGAGAGAGAAAAACGGGTCAGAGCCCGAAAGTGTGTTTCATTTAAAATACGTTTAGCAAGTAATTAAATTGATACAGGCCAATGCAACATCATATTAGTGCGACACTCTCTTGATAAAATCTCACCTCTCTTCTATTGTGCACACCTATCGCACTAACCTTCCCAACGGTTTATCTTATCATTTATCGTACTAGTCTTCCTAAATGATTTAACTTATCTTAGGTTACTCGTAAGATTTACAAATCAATGATTTCATTTAAAAAGATGTTCCAATTAGTAACCAAAGTTCTCCATTTTAACTTTATAAAATCAATAAGTTTTCCAGTGACATATTATACTTTCTCTAAACAAGTATTCATAATTTAATCCAGAATTATTCCTCACTTACTACGTTACAGCAATACTTTAAATTACTCAATCCAGATATATATATTAAGCACTCGTCTAATTTATATATATATCCTAACAGCACCAACATACAAACTATGGGGTAGGCATACTCTACTTTCTCAAAACAAGTATTTACAATATTAGTCATCAACCATGTCCTACAAATCAAATCACGGTAGGTAGTTCTAGATTTCAAAATTTCATATATATATTAACTACACGCATAATATATATTATAACAGCACCCCAACTAAATTATGGTGTGGGCATACTCTACTATCCAAAGCCCCATATCACTCATATTATGGGGAATACATTCGGAATCACTCTCGAAATGTATTAACATACATACACAAACAATATTGAGGCGAAGAATAGATTCCAAGTCTCTAAGAGGATGGCACATGCCTGCGTCTCTTAGGACCGTCTGAACTATCACGTCGATAGCCTGTACCAAGGATATCTATCTTCTAGGGTACAAGTCAATATCCCCCATAAAGGTCCCATCGAGATAAGACTTGTCCCAGCGCGGTAACCTCAGGGATAGCAAGTAGCGTGGGCATGATTTTCACACATAGATAGTATATGCACACACAATCATATAACTATGCTAACATTACCATAACAATATTAGGTAAATTCTCAATTCCCATAATTTTGACATTTCCATATTATCATATTATTAGTATCGCGTATAAGGGTTTGTCTTTAACCTTAACTCGAAGGGTTTTCTCACTTATTACATGACACTCGTGGACTCTATCCTTCCAAGTAGAAAATTCAGTAGGTATACCTTTATTCACTATCGTAGTTATTCGCCGAAATCTCTCACTTGAATTACGTAGCTTCATCGTTTATTTTATAATTATCCCAAAAGAAAAGTTCTCGACTTATAATAAAGTTCCCAACACTCATTCATATGTCATACTGGTCTTTCCTATCTCCCAAAACATTTCATTAAGAATACCCAAGAATTATTTCATGATAAATTTAATTTAACTAATTAAACAAGGGAAATAGGAGTCTGCTAGGAGGGGTCGATCGATCAAAGCTTGGGGCTCGATCGATCGAACCTTCGATCGATCGAAGCTCTAGGCTCGATCGATCGATCAAGCAGGTCTGTGAAAATTCTGCAGAATGCAGTTACGGGTTTCATCACCAAAATTACACCAAATCCATATTTTCAAGTTCCAATCGTCCCAGAATGCTACTAATAACATTATAACAATATACTAGATGATTCTAACATAAGGCATGTACATATTCATCATTTAAACATGGATTTTCAACCTAAAATTATATCCAATTATCAAGAACCCTAGAATTTTCTTCAACAGATTTCTAACAAATCTTTCTCCAGAATTTCTTTTCTTATGAACATCAAAATTTCGTGGTTTATTTCCTCTACATGGCAAGGGTTTCCAGAATCAACATATAAATCAATACTACATGGATTCTCCTATCATAAATTGGGTTTTCTTCCATAGTTTTCATCACAAATCATTCCTAAACTAATATGAAGATTGCACCAATGAAAATATCAAGTTAAACACTTGCCTGGGATTTTTGGTATTCTGATTCACAGCTGATTTTGGTATGGCTGCGTTCCTCGTCTCGCGATCTACGCGGTGGTGGTGGCGGCGGTGCAAACCGGTGACTTTTTGGCCTTGAATTACCTTGGAGCTCTCTCCTCTCTTCTCCAATGGCCGTCACTTGATTTCTGGATATTCTAACCCTAAAAGATAACCAAAATGGTTGATATAGGTTGCTGAATTTCGTGGGTTTAATTACCCAATTATGTAAAATGACTAAAATGCCCTCCCGGGGTACTAATTAGGCCTAAAAATGCCCCCAGACCCAAACTACACCCCCGGGTACACTTTTATGACTATCTCGACCCTACCGAACGCGTTGGCTCACTCAAAACGACCATACGAGAAACTTATAAAATATTCACTTTTTATTTAACAAAATTAGTCCCGACATGACACGGGCATGTCTCGACTTAAATTTCCAAAATAGTCATTTAATTCACTCATGACATTCAATATAACCAATATAATATATTACTTTGCTCATTAGTAATATTCAATAAGTTTCCCATAATTTCTAACTCTCGTCACGTTAATAATTATAACATAATTAATTTCCGAATTTTTATTAAATAAATCAATCACGTTAAATTTAATAAATCCCCAAATTAATATAGCATAAAAATACGGGGTATTACATACTTCCCCCCTAATAACGGAATTTCATCCCGAAATTCGGAAAATAAGGCATACCTAGCAAAAACAACTCTAGATATCTCTCGCGCATAACTGCCTCGCGCTCCCAAGTGGATTCCTCCACATTATGATGCTCCCACTGGATTCGCACAAGTGGAACTATCTTTGACTTCAATCTCTTCTCATTATAGTCTAGGATAGCCACTGGTCTCTCCTCGTAAGTGCTATCAGACTGTAAGTCTATATCATCTATCGCAATGTGAGTATGGGCCATATCATCCCGAAGATATCGTCTCAAAGACGAGATGTGGAATACATCGTGGATGCGATGTAAATGTTCTTGCAATCCCAACCTGTATGCAATCGGCCCAATCCTCTTGATGATGGGAAATGGTCCCACGTATCTCGGAGCCAATTTCCCCTTCCTCCCGAACCTCATCACCCCCTTCTTAGGAGATACACGCAATAACACTTGGTCTCCCACCTTAACCTCCCGGAAGAACCGTTTCGCATCGGCGTAGCTCTTCTGCCTATCCTGGGCTACCCGAATACGACTCCTGATGATCTCAATCCTCGCGGAGGTCTCCTGAATCACTTCTGGTCCTAGCAATTTTTTATCCCCCACTTCGAGCCAACAAGTTGGAGAACGACGAGGTCTGCCATACAAAGCCTCAAATGGAGCCATACCAATCGTAAACTGATAAGAGTTATTATAAGCAAACTCTACCAGTGGAAGATGTGGCTCCCACCCTCCTCTAAAATCGAGAACACACATGCGTAGCATATCCTCTAGCATCTGATTAGTACGCTCTGTCTGTCCGTCTGTCTGTGGGTGGTAAGCTGAACTCAACCTCAACTCAGAACCCATAGCCTCCTGAAATCTTTCCCAAAAACGTGACACGAAAATTTTGTCCCTATCTGACACAATATTCAGCGGCACCCCGTGTAATCTGACAATCTCAGCAATGAACAACTGAGCATACTGACCCATAGTATAATCTGTCCGCCCTGGCAGAAAATGAGCCACCTTGGTAAAACGGTCTAAAATCACCCAGATAGAATCGTGGCCCAGCTATGATGTAGGCAACCCTGTAATAAAATCCATGGAAATACTCTCCCACTTCCTCGCGGGTACTTACAATGGTTGAAGCAATCCTGACGATTTCTGGTGGTCACCTTTACCAGTTGGCAGGTAGAACACTTGGACACGAACTCGGCGATGTCCTTCTTCATCCCACTCCACCAGTATTGTCGCCTCATATCCTGGTACCTCTTATCGCCTCCCAGATGTACTGTAAATCGGGACCCATGAGAATGAGTCATCACTGCATGACGTAGTTCTGCTCCTTCTGGAACCACCAATCTCCCATTAAACCGCAAACCTCCATCAGAACTAACAAAATAGGACTCAGCACCCTCGGCTAGAAGTCGCACAATCTGCTCCTGGAAAAATGGGTCTGTGGTATGTGCCTGTATCACCCTCGTAACAATCTCGGGTGTGACTGACATCACGGATATGAAAGAACGGGCTACTGCGTCCTGGTGACCTAACTCCTTCCACTTTGCTTTCCATACGTCTGCTACTTCGTCTACCGGTTTACGACTCAACGCATCAGCAACTACGTTGGCTCTTCCCGGATGATACTATATGTCGAACTGGTAATCCTTCACAACTCTAGCCATCTGCGCTGATGCATATTCAGCCCTCGCTGAGTGAACAGGTACTGCAATGACTTGTGGTCTGTGAACAAACGGAATTTCTCCCCCAATAATTAGTGCCTCCCTATCATTAATGCAAAGACGACCGCTGCTAACTCCAGGTCGTGGGTGGGGAAATTCTACTCATGCGGCTTAATCTTGCGGGAAGCAAAAGCTATAGCCTTCTCCTCCTGCTGGAGTACTCCTCCAAGTCCCCGTAGAGACGCATCGGTGTAAACCAGGTACTCCACACACGATTTTGGTAAAGTAAGGACTGGTGCCGAAGTAAGCTTGTCTTTCAGCTCGTCGAAAGCCAATTGATAAGCGTCATCCCAAACATATGGTACTCCCTTGCGAGTCAGATTCGTTAACGGACCCGCTATTTTGGATAATCCCCGAATGAATCTCCTGTAGTAACCAGCTAACCTCAAGAAACTACGCACTTCTGTCGGTGTCGTGGGTTGTCCCCACTCCCTCACCGCTGATACTTTACTCGGGTCAACTGCTATCCCTTGCTCAGAAACAACATGGCCCAAGAACTGTACCTCTCGCAACCAAAATCCAAACTTCTCGTACTTAGCATACAACTGATGCTCTCGTAGAGTCTGAAGAACCTGCCTCAAGTGCTCGGCATGCTCCTCCTCAGAGTGTGAGTATATCAAGATGTCATCTATGAAGACGATGATAAACTGATCCAAGAACTCTCTGAATACTCGGTTCATCAAGTCCATGAAAACGGCTGGGGCATTTGTGAGTCCGAACGGCATTACCCCGAACTCATAGGACCCATATCTTGTCAAGAAGGCAGTCTCTTAAACATCCTGCTCTCTAATACATAACTGATGGTACCCGACCTCAGATCTATCTTCAAAAAGAAAATTTCTCCCCTCAACTGGTCGAATAGATCATCGATTCGAGGCAACCGATACTTATTCCGTATTGTGACCTTGTTCAACTCCCGGTAGTCCACACAATCTCAGTGAACCATCTCCTTTCTTTACAAACAAAACTGGAGCGCCCCAAGGTGAGGTACTCCTACGAATGAAGCCCTGACCTAACATCTGCTCTTTCTGATCTCGTAGCTCTCGCATCTCTGCCGGAGCCATACGGTACGATGCGCGTGCTATAGGTCTCGTATTTGGCAATAAATCTATGACAAAGTCTATCTCTCGACTGGGGGTAGGCGTGGTATCTCCTGAAACACATCGGAATACTCCCTGACAACTGGAATTGAATCTAAGGGAATCACAACCTCCTTAGAGGTATCCTTCTCTCTGTAATACAATTGAGCGGTCGAACTTCCCTTTGGGCAAGGCATTGCCACTACGAACATCTCTTGCCCCGGAATGGCAAAAACAATGCTCCCACCGAAGCAATCAATCATGGCTCTATATTTGGCGAGCAAATCCATACTGATAATAACATCATGCTCATGCATATCTAAGACTAACACGTATGCAGGTAACACCAAACTACCCATCTCTACCCCCATTTCCCGGCATATAAAGAAAATAAGCGACCCACTCCCCAGTGGTGAGTCTACACTTGACACAGTGCTCTCTGATGTGGCTAATAACCCTAAGGCCTTCGCAAAATGCGTAGCTATAAAACAATGTGTTGCCCCAATAACAAATAGAATTCGACCCAAAGTTCCATGGATAGAAAACATACCCCAAATCGTGGGTGGTGCCTGTGGGGCTGCTGCCTGGTGGACATTATAGATATGTTTGTATTGTAACTGCCCCTGCTGCACTGGTGCTACTGGAAAGGTTGGTAGGTCTAGTACCTGAGCTAGTGCTGGGAGAGCGACTGGAAAATGTGGCCCCTGTGGATCATTACGGGCACCCCGCTGTTGTGGGGCCCTTTCTCTCTCCGGAGTTACTCCCCCTCCGACCCTGCTGCTATCGGTGTCGGCCTTGCTGACTTGGGACTTTATTCCTCTTTCGAAACTGCTTCATTTTACCACGTTGTTGACTAGAACTGACCCGGTCTTGGGTAGTTTGATGTCGCAATTTAGGAGTCTTCGCACATTTGCCAGCTTTAGTCACATGCTTTTGGCTAACCTCTCTAGGTCTTTTGCCTTCTTGAAGTTGCATGCTGCGTTCTTGGTATTGTAAAACTGCAGTGGTAACTGCTTGTGCCACGATACCTGCTAACTCGGCGGTTGATATTCTCTCTGGGGGTACCTGAGGTGTGAGTCGATCTTGCTTGTTGACTCCCTCAACCGTTTTAGCTAGTTCTTCTCGACGGTCCATCTGGAAATTTAAATGAATTTGGATGAGTTCATCATTCAAATAAACAAATCGCAGAAGCACGAATTCCCAATGTATAGAGATGAACACAACATTCCTAGTATTAGGGCTCTATATCAAAGAAAGCAACGCTGAAAGCATAATAAGCCGTACAGATCCTAAAGGACACTAGAACCTGATGCTCTGATACCACCTGTGAAACCCCTCCTAATTAAATATCGGGCGATCACTCCTTTATTAAATTAAATCAAGGTAAACAGTTGGTTCATTCTCAGCATCACTATCGATAAAAATACATTTTCCCATTTAACACCCTAAATAATTAAGCTAAGTGTAAAAACCATTTTCATACATACTTTTAAATTTATTTAAAGAAAAGATTTATTTATATAAAAACAACATTTCTACAATTAAGAATCACACCACAATAAACCTGGAACACAAACCAATTAATTTAAAACATTCGTAAATCCAATGTCAACATCCAAAGTATAAAGTAACACAATACAAACTGAATAAATCCCATAGTAACAATACTAGAAATAACTGAAGTACAAATGTCCCAATAACAAAGAAATAATGGAAAGGGCTACACATGCCCAAATAAATGAGAGTACTAAGAGTGGATCCGAATGAGCGAAGTCGTCTAATCAAGAGACCTGCAACTCCAACCTAAGCTGCAGCGCGTTCCTTCCAAGAGATCCTAATCAAGACGCCCCTGTGGCTGGGCACCTGTAATACATACATATATATACAAGAGAGAGAGAGAGAGAGAGAGAGAGAGAGAAAAACGGGTCAGAGCCCGAAAGTGTGTTTGATTTAAAATATGTTTAGCAAGTATTTAAATTGATATAGGCCAATGCAACAACATATTAGTGCGACACTCTCTTGAGAAAATATCACCTCTCTTCTATTGTGCACACCTATCGCACTAACCTTCCCAACGGTTTATCTTATCATTTATCGTACTAGTCTTCCTAAATGATTTAACTTATCTTAGGTTACTCGTAAGATTTACAAATCAACGATTTCATTTAAAAAGATGTTCCAATTAGTAACCAAAGTTCTCCATTTTAACTTTATAAAATCAATAAGTTTTCCAGTGACATATTATACTTTCTCTAAACAAGTATTCATAATTTAATCCAGAATTATTCCTCACTTAATACGTTGCAGCAACAGTTTAAATTCCTCAATCCAGATATATATATTAAGCACTCGTCTAATTTATATATATATCCTAACAGCACCAACATACAAACTATGGGGTAGTCATACTCTACTTTCTCAAAACAAGTATTTACAATATTAGTCATCAACCATGTCCTACAAATCAAATCACGGTAGGTAGTTCCAGATTTCAGAATTTCATATATATATTAACTACACGCATAATATATATTATAACAGCACCCCAACTAAATTATGGTGCGGGCATACTCTACTATCCAAAGCCCCATATCACTCATATTAAGGGGAATACATTCGGAATCACTCTCGAAATGTATTAACATACATACACAAACAATATTGAGGCGAAGAATAGATTCCAAGTCTCTAAGAGGATGGCACATGCCTGCGTCTCTTAGGACCGTCTGAACTATCACGTCGATAGCCTGTACCAAGGAAATCTATCTTCTAGGGTACAAGTCAATATCCCCCATAAAGGTCCCATCGAGATAAGGCGTGTCCCAGCGCGGTAACCTCAGGGATAGCAAGTAGCGTGGGCATGATTTTCACACATAGATAGTATATGCACACACAATCATATAAATATACTAACATTACCATAACAATATTAGGTAAATTCTCAATTCCCATAATTTCGACATTTCCATATTATCATATTATTAGTATCGCGTATAAGGGTTCGTCTCTAACCTTAACTCGAAGGGTTTTCTCACTTATTCATGACACTCGTGGACTCTATCTGTAATACCCCGTATTTTCGTGATATTTATTTTTGGGGATTAATTGAATTAAATGTGTATTAATTGGAAATTAATCCGGATAAAAATATTAACGAGATGTGAGTTAGTATTTGATTATAATGTGTACATTTGGCAATATATGAATATTGAAACATTTGAAATTTTCGCGAGGTTGAAATACGGCAATTTGGGAAACTTCGTTGGGACGCGCGTGACAGTCGCGTCAGGAATATAATTATTTGAATTAAAAAGTGAATTTTATTTTTGTCACTCGTATGGTCATTTTGAGTGCGCCAACGCGTCCGGAGGGGTCGAAATAGTCAGAAAACACTAGCCGGGGGTTAAGTTTGGGTCCCGGGGTATTATTGGGCCGTACCGGTAACTTATAGGGGCATTTTGGTAATTTTGGAAATCTGGGAATTAAAACCCACGAAAATAAGAAATAAAAATCTGACTCTTTCTTTATCCACTAAACCCACTACTTACACTAAGGGACTTAATGGGCTACGGGAGAAGTTAAGAAATAGTCTTAACTTGCCAAAACTCAACCACACCTCCATTGTCATCATCCTTAGAGAAACTTGTAGAGAGGGAGAGAGAGAGAGAAGAGAATTCTGCAGAAAGAGAGAGGGAGAACAACTCAGCCTTCAAGATTCAACATCATTCAGAGAAAGATTAAGGCAAGTGGTTTAATTACAATTGAATTAATGCTATGTTTTTCCATGTTTAGGAATTATCGAAATTGATCTTGGAAGATGATATAGACCCATGAATTGGCAGTTAAAAACTATGAATTATGTTAAGGACTGCATGTACTAACAATCTGGACGAATTATGAACTCAGAATTATGACCCTTGATGATTTAAAAACGAATTTTTGAAGAAGTTTATTAATGTTCTTGAAAGAAATAGAAATCTGGAATTCTTGATGAAGATTTGATCCATATATAGCCCTTGAATGATGAATTATTGGCTTTAGAACGTTATTAATGTTGTAGGATGATTGTATGATGATACTATAACGTTATATTAGAGATTCATGCATTAAAAATATGTTTTGGGATGATTTGAAAACTGCAAAACGAAGCAGTCCGTAGCCATACCTGGTGCATTCAATCGATCGATGTTCATCAGTCGATCGATCGACCACCATCGATCGATTGAAGGAAAAGGTCGATCGATCGACCTTCTCAGATTGAGTAAAGTTTTCCCTATTTTAAATTTTAATGGTGGTAACCCTTGGAAAATATTATTGGAGACCTTATGAATACCCTTAAACTTAAAGAAGACCAGTAGGCATGATTATGAAACTTGGACCTTAATTAGAATTCAATTTGAGGAATTATCCTAATTTAATGAACTTCGATAAGTGAGATAATATTTGGGTTAAAAGTGTAAATTGAATAATTTGATGAAATGAAGTTTGGGGCAGAAGTAAAGACATTAGGAATAAAGATGTTATATGTGGGAATAATAGGAACTTAATACTCTATTTGAGATAGGCTTTAAGTATATGAAACTACGACGTGAGATGTGTCGACAGATTAACTTTTATATTATCGGGAGACGTAAAATATACAAATTTGGAATAATGGTATAAGGATGTAGAGTATACCTTTATTAATATTGAATTATCTAAGATGTGTGAATGCTTAGTATATGATTTTTATATGTATGACATACCTACCATACTTGCTATCACTGGAGGTTACGTTCGCTTAGGGCCTTCTTATCCTTGTGTTGCCCGGATTTAGATTGGTACCTCGAGGACATAGTTCAAGAGAACGACTTATTTGTGAGTTAATAAGCCAGCTGACTATGGAGCGTAGGTATGTACGTGACCATGGATATGTTGAATTATGTTCGCCTCCATTTATGTGTGTGGTGTTTATTCCAACAATTCCTGAGAGATTCGGAATTTGTGATCCTTATGTACGTGATGTACCGGGATGGATAGCAGAGTATGTGTGCACCGTAGCTTGTCCTCGGGGTGCTTATATTGTATATTTATGATGTAAATAAAATACGGTTAAATGGAAAGGAAATTGTTATGTTAACTTGTGAGTATGGTCATTGTAACATATGAAAAGATAAAAGGGGACATATATCAATAAATGGTTTTGTTAATAATTGGGAATCCGAGAATTAAAGTAGAAATCTCTATTTAATTATTAAGGTTGGAAATTAAACGTGAATCGAGTAGAAGTGTTAGAAACTCTTTGGAATTAGATAGTTATGAGAAAACTCATGAATGGGACAGGAACGTTAGGAGTGCACAGTTAGACGAGATGTGAGTATTTCATGTGAGAGCAAGTCCTAACATATATCTTGCATTCATTGTTTTAATTATTATTAAAGCACTTGCTGTTTTTAAAATACTCTCCACATTCGGGCTCTGACCCGTTTGCTTTCAAATCTATCTTTTTGTAAAAACCATTTTAGGTGCCCAGCCACAAGGACACCATGCTTAGGATCCTCATACAGGTGACGAGCTGTAGTTGTTTGTGGAAGTTACAGGGATTTGCTTTTAGATGCTTCTATCTTTTGGATTCCATGTTCAGTATTACTCAGTTGAAGGGCATGTTGCCCAAATTCTATTAGAGAAATTTCCATTTCAGTTTTTCAGACGTTGCATTTAGTATTTTGTTACTTATTTCAGTTGTGGGATTTGTTGTGAGGAGTTTTTCCTCCAGATTTATTTATATCATGTGATGGTTATTCTATTATTTCGTTATGGTGAATGGTGATATATTTCTTGCTTTAAATCTTTTACTGCATGTTAATCAGACTTTAATTAAAATTTGACAACTTACTTTTTAACTACTAGGTGGTTAGTAATAATAAAATGTTTTCGACAGTGATGCTATTAATTGAGCCAACTTGGCATTTTGATCTAATTTAATAAAGGAGTAGTTACCCGGTATTTAATTAGTCGGGGTGTCACAGGTGGTATCAGAGCATCAGGTTCTAGTGTCCTTTAGGATCTGAACGTCTTATTATGTTTCCGCTGAGCTTTCTTTGATATAGAGCCCTAATACTAGGAATGTTGTGTTCATCTCTATACTTTTGGAATTCGTACTTCCGCGATTTGTTTATTTGAATGATGAACTCATCCAAATTTACTTAAATTTTCAGATGGACCGTCAAGAAGAACTAGCTAAAACGGTTAAGGGAGTCAACGGGCAAAATCGACGCACACCTCAGGAATCCCCAGAGAGAATATCAACCGCCGAGTTAGCAGGTATCGTGGCACAAGCGGTTACCACTGCCGTTTTACAATACTAAGAACGCAACATACAACTTAACGGAGGCAAAAGACCTAGAAAGGTTAGCCAATTGCATGTGGATAAAGCTGAAAAATGTGCGAAAACCCCGAAATTGTGACAACAAACTACCCAAGACCGAGCCAGTTCTAGTCAACAACGTGGTAAAATGAAGCAGTTTCAAAAGGGGAATAAGGTCCCAAGTCAACAAGGCCGACACCGTCAGCAGCAGGGTCAGAGGGGGAGTAACTTCAGAGGCCGATGCTTCATATGTGGCAAGCATGGCCATAAACGCCAAGATTGTCCTGATAAGGGCAGGGCCCCGCAGCAGCAGCAGCAGGGTGCCCGACAGGAGCTGCAGAGGCCTATGTTTCCCGCCGCCTTCCCAGCACCAGCTCAAGTACTAACCCTACCTACTTTTTCTATAGCTCCAGTGCAGTAGGGGCAGTTACAGTATAGACATATCTATAATATCAACCAGGCAGCCGCCCCACAGGCACCACCCGTGATTTGGGGTATGTTTTTCCATCCATGAGACTTTTGGGTCGAATTTTGTTTGTTACTAAGACAACGCAATTATTTTATATCTACTTATTATGCAAAAACCTTAGAGTTATTAACCGCAACATTGAGCACTGTAACGTAAATAGACTCACCACTGGAGAATGGTTCATTTTTCTTTATATGCCGGGGAGTGGGAGTAGAGATTGGTAGTCTGGTATTACCTGCAGATATGTTGGTATTAGATATGCATGTTCACGATGTGATTATCGGTATGGATTGGCTCGCTGATTATAGATCCATGATTGATTGCTTCGGTGGGAGCATTGTTTTTGCCATTCCGGGGCAAGAGATGTTTGTAGTGGCGATGCCTCGCCCAGAGGGAGGTTCGACCGCTCATTTGTACTACTTATAGGAGGATACCTCTAAGGAGGTTGTGATTCCTTTTGACTCGATCCCAGTTGTCAGGGAGTATTCTGATGTGTTTCAGGAGATACCAGGCCTACCCCCCAGTCGAGAGATAGACTTTATTATAGACTTATTATCGGATACGAGACCTATAGCACGCGCACCGTACCGTATGGCTCCAGTTGAGATGAGGGAGTTACGGGATCAGATTGAGCAGTTGTTGGGTCAGGGGTTTATTCGGAGGAGTACTTCACCGTGGGGTGCCCCTGTGTTGCTCGTGAAAAAGAGAGATGGTTCACTGAGATTTTGTGTGGACTATCGAGAGTTGAATAAGGTCACGATACGAAATAAGTATCCGTTACCTCGAATCGATGACTTATTCGACTAGTTGAGAGGAGCTTCTTTCTTCTAGAAGATTGATTTGAGATCGGAATACCATCAGTGGCGTATCAGGGAGGAGGATGTCTCGAAGACGGCGTTCTTGTCGAGATATGGTTCTTACGAGTTTCAGGTTATGCCTTTTGGTTTGACCAACGCTCCAGCAGTGTTTATGGACCTGATGAATAGAGTGTTCAGGGATTTCCTAGATCAGTTTGTCATTGTCTTCATCAATGATATTCTGGTTTACTCCCAGACAGAGGAGGAGCACGCCGAGCATTTGAGGCAAGTTTTGTAGACACTACGTCAGAACGAGTTGTATGCAAAGTATGAGAAATGCGGGTTTTGGCTGAAGGAGGTCCAGTTTTTGGGACATATTATTTCCGACCGGGGAATATCTGTTGATCCAGGGAAGGTATCCGCGGTGAGGGAGTGGTGACAGCCCACGACACCGACAGAAATTCGTAGTTTCTTGGGATTAGCAAGATACTACAGGAGGTTTATTCGGGGTTTCTCCACAATAGCGGGTCCCATGGCACATCTAACTCGTAAAGGTGTGCCGTTCATTTGGAGTGATGCCTGTCAGTTGGCATTCGATGAGTTGAAGGACAAGTTAGCCTCAGCACCGGTGTTAGCATTTTCGAGACCGGGAGTTGAGTATCTTGTTTACACCGATGCGTCCTTACAAGTACTTGGAGGTGTACTGCAGCAGGAGAGTCAGGCCATAACTTATGCTTCCCGTAAGCTTAAGCCTCACGAGAAGAATTACCCTACCCATGACTTGGAGTTAGCGGCAGTGGTACTTGCCCTTCGTATTTGGAGACATTACCTTTTGGGGGAGAAGTTTCGATTGTTCACGGATCACAAGTCTCTACAGTACCTATTCACGCAAAAGGAGTTGAATATGCGGCAACGGAGGTGGCTTGAATTCGTAAAAGATTATCAGTTCGATATCCAGTATCACCCGGGGAAGGCTAACGTGGTGGCAGACGCGTTGAGCCGTAGGCCAGTAGATGAGGTGGCAGGGGTGTGGAAGGCCAAGTGGAAGGAGTTGGGACACCAGGATGCAGTGGCCTGATCTTTCATGTCTGTGATGACCGTTACACCGCAAATTGTCACGAAGGTGGTAAAGGCACAGGCAAAAGATTCGTTCTGTCAGGAGCAGATAGTTCGACTACTAGTAGAGGGAGCCGAGTCCTATACCGTTAGCTCAGACGAGGGATTACGCTTCAATGGGAGATTGGTAGTTCCAGAAGGGGAAGAATTGCAGCACGAGGTGATGGCAGAGTCGCATGGCTCACGGTTCGAGGTACATCCCGGTGGGGACAAAATGTACCAAGATATGAGACGTCAGTATTGGTGGAGCGGGATGAAGAGAGATATTGCCATGTTTGTTTCGAAATGCGCCACTTGTCAGCTAGTAAAAGTGGATCATCAGAGACCGGCAGGACTGCTACAGCTGTTAGAGGTCCCGATGTGGATGTGGGAGAGCATATCCATGGATTTTATCACGGGGTTGCCTACTTCACAGAGAGGTCACGACTCTATTTGGGTAATTGTGGACAGGTTGTCCAAAGTTGCTCATTTTCTACCCGTAAGGACAGACTACACTGCGGGACAGTATGCCCAGCTCTTTATTGCAGAGATAGTGAGACTTCACGGTGTACCCCTAAATATCGTGTCTGACAGAGACAAGATATTTGTTTCACGATTTTGGGAAAGTTTTCAGCAGGCCATGGGCACGGAGTTGCGGTTGAGTACGGCGTACCACCCGCAGACCGAGCGTACAAATCAGATGTTGGAGGACATGCTACGTATGTGCACCATTGATTTTGAGGGTGTATGGGAGCAGTATCTTCCACTGGTGGAGTTTTCTTACAATAATTCCTACCAGTTCACTATTGGCATGGCTCCATTTGAGGCGTTGTACGGTAGACCTTGTCATTCCCCAGCATGTTGGTTGGAGGTGGGGGACAACAAACTACTTGGGCCGAAAGTGATTCAGGATACTTTGGCAAGGATTGAATTGATACGGAGTCGCATTCGGGTAGCTCATGATCGATAGAAGAGCTATGCTGATGCGAAGAGATTCTTCAGGGAATTTGCAGTGGGGGATCAGGTTTTGCTCAGAGTATCTCCGATGAAGGGAATTATGCATTTCGGAAGGAAAGGGAAGTTGGCACCGAGATATGTGGGACCATTCCCTATTATTTAGAGGATTGGGCCAGTTGCATATAGACTTGGGTTACCGGAGCATTTGCATCGGATTCATGATGTGTTTCATATTTCCTCGCTAAGGAAATATCTTAGAGACGATTTGGCTCATTCTCATATTGCTTTAGAGGACATCGATCTCCAACCCGATAGCTCCTACGAGGAGGGGCCGATTGCTATTTTGGACCGAAGTGAGCGGAAACTGCGGTCAAAGATCGTTCCGTTAGTGCGTGTTCAGTGGCGACATCACAAGGTAGAGGATTCCACATGGGAGCGCGAGAATGAGATGCGCGAACGTTATCCGGAGTTGTTCTTACCAGGTACTTTCTAGTTCCGAATTTCGGGACGAAATTCAGTTATTAGGGGGGAAGTATGTAATACACCGTATTTTCGTGATATTTATTTTTGGGGATTAATTGAATTAAATGTGTATTAATTGGAAATTAATCCGGATAAAAATATTAACGAGATGTGAGTTAGTATTTGATTATAATGTGTACATTTGGCAATATATTAATATTGAAACATTTGAAATTGTCGCGAGATTGAAATACGGCAATTTGGGAAACTTCGTTGGGACGCGCGTGACAGTCGCGTCAGGAATATAATTATTTGAATTAAAAAGTGAATTTTATTTTTATCACCCGTATGGTCATTTTGAGTGCGCCAACGCGTCTGGAGGGGTCGAAATAGTCAGAAAACACTAGCCGGGGGTTAAGTTTGGGTCCCGGGGCATTATTGGGCCATACCGGTAACTTATAGGGGCATTTTGGTAATTTCGGAAATCTGGGAATTAAAACCCACGAAAATAAGAAATAAAAATCTGACTCTTTCTTTATCCACTAAACCCACTACTTACACTAAGGGACTTAATGGGCTACGGGAGAATTTAAGAAATAGTCTTAACTTGCCAAAACTCAACCACACCTCCATTGTCATCATCCTTAGAGAAACTTGAAGAGAGAGAGAGAGAGAGAGAGAGAGAGAAGAGAATTCTGCAGAAAGAGAGAGGGAGAACAACTCAGCCTTCAAGATTCAACATCATTCAGAGAAAGATTAAGGCAAGTGGTTTAATTACAATTGAATTAATGCTATGTTTTTCCATGTTTAGAAATTATCGAAATTGATCTTGGAAGATGATATAGACCCATGAATTGGCAGTTAAAAACTATGAATTATGTTAAGGACTGCATGTAGTAACAATCTGGACGAATTATGAACTCAGAATTATGACCCTTGATGATTTAAAAATGGATTTTTGAAGAAGTTTATTAATGTTCTTGAAAGAAATAGAAATCTGGAATTCTTGATGAAGATTTGATCGATATATAGCCCTTGAATGATGAATTATTGGTTTTAGAACATTATTAATGTTGTAGGATGATTGTATGATGATACTATAACGTTATATTAGAGATTCATGCATTAAAAATATGTTTTGGGATGATTTGAAAACTGTAAAACGAAGCAGTCCGTAGCCATACCTGGTGCATTCGATCGATCGATGTTCATCAGTCGATCGATCGACCACCATCGATTGATCGAAGGAAAAGGTCGATCGATCGACCTTCTCAGAATGAGTAAAGTTTTCCCTATTTTAAATTTTAATGGTGGTAACCCTTGGAAAATATTATTGGAGACCTTATGAATACCCTTAAACTTAAAGAAGACCAGTAGGCATGATTATGAAACTTGGACCTTAATTAGAATTCAATTTGAGGAATTATCCTAATTTAATGAACTTCGATAAGTGAGATAATATTTGGGTTAAAAGTGTAAATTTGAATAATTTGATGAAATGAAGTTTGGGGAAGATGTAAAGACATTAGGAATAAAGATGTTATATGTGGGAATAATAGGAACTTAATACTCTATTTGAGATAGGCTTTAAGTAAATGAAACTACGACGTGAGACGTGTCGACAGATTAACTTTTATATTATCGGGAGACGTAAAATATACAAATTTGGAATAATGGTATAAGGATGTAGAGTATACCTTTATTAATATTGAATTATCTAAGATGTGTGAATGCTTAGTATATGATTTTTATATGTATGACATACCTACCATACTTGCTATCACTGGAGGTTACGTTCGCTTAGGGCCTTCTTATCCTTGTGTTGCCCGGATTTAGATTGGTACCTCGAGGACATAGTTCAAGAGAATGACTTATTTGTGAGTTAATAAGCCAGCTGACTATGGAGCATAGGTATGTACGTGACCATGGATATGTTGAATTATGTTCGCCTCCATTTATGTGTGTGGTGTTTATTCCAACAATTCCTGAGAGATTCGGAATTTGTGATCCTTATGTACGTGATGTACTGGGATGGATAGCAGAGTATGTGTGCACCGTAGCTTAGCCTCGGGGTGCTTATATTGTATATTTATGATGTAAATAAAATACGGTTAAATGGAAAGGAAATTGTTATGTTTAATTGTGAGTATGGTCATTGTAACATATGAAAAGATAAAAGGGGACATATATCAATAAATGGTTTTGTAAATAATTGGGAATCCGAGAATTAAAGTAGAACTCTCTATTTAATTATTAAGGTTGGAAATTAAACGTGAATCGAGTAGAAGTGCTAGAAACTCTTTGGAATTAGATAGTTATGAGAAAACACATGAATGGGTACAGGAACGTTAGGAGTGCATAGTTAGACGAGAGGTGAGTATTTCATGTGAGATCACGTCCTAACATGTATCTTGCATTCATTGTTTTAATAATTATTAAAGCACTTGCTGTTTTTAAAATACTCTCCACATTCGGGCTCTGACCCGTTTGCTTTCAAATCTATCTTTTTGTAAAAACCATTTTAGGTGCCCAGCGATAAGGACACCATGCTTAGGATCCTCATACAGGTGACGAGCTGTAGTTGTTTGTGGAAGTTACAGGGATTTGCTTTTAGACGCTTCTATCTTTTGGATTCCATGTTCAGTATTACTCAGTTGAAGGGCATGCTGCCCAAATTCGATTAGAGACATTTCCATTTTAGTTTTTCAGACGTTGGCATGTATTAATTCAGCATTTAGTATTTCGTTACTTATTTCAGTTGTGGGATTTGTTGTGACGAGTTTTTCCTCCGGATTTATTTATATCATGTGATGGTTATTCTATTATTTCGTTATGGTGAATGGTGATATATTTCTTGCTTTAAATCTTTTACTGCATGTTAATCAGACTTTAATTAAAATTTGACAACATACTTTTTAAATACTAGGTGGTTAGTAATAATAAAATGTTTTCGACGGTGATGCTATTAACTGATCCAACTTGGCATTTTGATCTAATTTAATAAAGGAGTAGCTACCCGGTATTTAATTAGTCGGGGTGTCACACTATCCTTCCAAGTAGAAAATTCAGTAGGTATACCTTTATTCACTATCGTAGTTATTCGCCAAAATCTCTCACTTGAATTACGTAGCTTCATCGTTTATTTTATAATTATCCCAAAAGCAAAGTTCTCGACTTATAATAAAGTTCCCAACACTCATTCATATGTCCTACTGGTCTTTCCTATCTCCCAAAACATTTCATTAAGAATACCCATGAATTATTTCACGATAAATTTAATTTAACTAATTAAACAAGGGAAATAGGAGTCTGCCAGGAGGGGTCGATCGATCGAAGCTCTAGGCTCGATCGATCGATCAAGCAGGTCTGTGAAAATTCTGCAGAATGCAGTTACGGGTTTCATCACCAAAATTACACCAAATCCATATTTTCAAGTTCCAATCATCCCAGAATTCTACTACTAACATTATAACAATATACTAGATGATTCTAATGTAAGGCATGTACATATTCATCATTTAAACATGCATTTTCAACCTAAAATTATATCCAATTATCAAGAACCCTAGAATTTTCTTCAACAGATTTCTAACAAATCTTTCTCCAGAATTTCTTTCTTATGAACATCAAAATTCCGTGGTTTATTTACTCTACATGGCAAGGGTTTCCAGAATCAACATATAAATCAATACTACATGGATTCTCCTATCATAAATTGGGTTTTCTTCCATAGTTTTCATCACAAATCATTCCTAAACTAATATGAAGATTGCACCAACGAAAATAGCAAGTTAAACACTTGCCTGGGATTTTTGGTATTCTGATTCATGGCTGATTTTGGTATGGCTGCGTTCCTCGTCTCGCGATCTACGCGGTGGTGGTGGCGGCGGTGCAAACCGGTGACTTTTTGGCCTTGAATTGCCTTGGAGCTCTCTCCTCTCTTCTCCAATGGCCGTCACTTGATTTCTGGATATTCTAACCCTAAAAGCTAACCTAAATGGCTTATATAGGTTGCTGAATTTTGTGGGTTTAATTACCCAATTATGTGAAATGACTAAAATGCCCTCCCAGGGTACTAATTAGGCCTAAAAATGCCCCGAGACCCAAACTACACCTCCGGGTACACTTTTCTGACTATCTCGACCCTACCGAACGCGTTGGCGCACTCAAAACGACCATACGAGAAACTTATAAAATATTCACTTTTTATTTAACAAAATTAGTCCCGACGTGACACGGGCACGTCTCGACTTAAATTTCCAAAATAGTCATTTAATTCACTCATGACATTCAATATAACCAATATAATATATTACTTTGCTCATTAGTAATATTCAATAAGTTTCCCATAATTACTAACTCTCGTCACGTTAATAATTATAACATAATTAATTTCCGAATTTTTATTAAATAAATCAATCACGTTAAATTTAATAAATCCCCAAATTAATATAGCATAAAAATACGGGGTATTACAGTTGTAGGTACCAAAAGAGATTTTTTATTGATCGTATTTACTCTACAACGACATAAACATTAAAAAGACTTGTTATGAGGTCTAATACCAACTCAAGGAATCAAAACAATTGAATGTCATTCTAAATATGACTGAAAAGAAAAACTAAATGCATAAAATAAAATATCTGAACTACAATAGAGGTGAACCGTATAAACACTGATACTAAATCGACCAACAGTATTAACACCATCGCATAACTACTAATGTCTCAACATAATCCAAACTATTGAAACCAAACTACTACATCAATCCGACTCAACTAAATATAAATAGTAGTAAATAGGTTGAGCATGCAGGCTCAACACCTACATCCTATATTAGCATCAACGAATTAAAATTTTACTGAGGAGATCATGCTTGAGGCAGAAACGATGATCTAGGTCCTAAAAAGTAAAGTCATCAATAACGTTAACAAAAAGATTACATAGAGTAAGACTATAACTGAGTTTTTGATACAATATAACTACGCATCTTCCTCTTGTCTTTTAGTGAATTTTTAAAGTTGTCCTAACCCAAACAACCCTAATTCTCACATGCATCTAATCCCAAGACCAAGTGAACCTTGTGATTACGTTTTATTGATCTAAACTGAATATAAGTAAAGGTTCCATAATTGTACCAATTTATACATATAAAGTATATGAACATATGCATAAGAATTCAATCTTTAAGTCTACATCCACATAAATATAGTACATGCCACATACATCATCAATGATCTACTCTCAAGTCCTCACATAATGAAGGCCTATCTCTAATGACTTTGAAGATCTCCCATGCGTATTAGGCATAGTTATAGGTTTTCCCACACCTATAAACTCAAACCATCTATAAGGAATAATGACTACACCTTCACACCATCCATATGGACCCGTACCCCAGACTATATGAAATGATCACCCCGTGAATAACATTTACATGCAAAGGGTATTTTAATCACGTAGTGTTCGATTTAATCATGACCAAGATAAAACCAATCTCAATCTATAGGGGTACCAATGCGGTCGTTGCTTCACGTTCCCCAGATGGATATCCATTAGTACATGTAAGGACATGTTTTATAAATGTCCGTCTATAATCTAGAAATTTATGTGTTGTCCTAGATCATAGTTAGTATGATGTATACCGTTAAATTTTGGCAAATTTTCACACATTCATCCATGACGTCCATCATCCGAATACTTCGCATCAAACATCATCAACACACACCCATCATTGACATTGTGTGTTGTGCGCCTTCAATCGGTCTCCACTATACCACTAACTCCACTACGCTAAAAGGTAAAATGTTTAATTGGAGTTATTAATGTTAACGTATTTATTTGGGATATTTTTATAAAATGTTTTTATCAAACGGAGGTGTTTTGCAAAGTGAAAAATAATTTTTTAATACATGTAGTTGAGTTGTATTAAAAAATATTTTTCGCTTCTATTGTTTGAACGACATAAAAATATCCTTCAAACAACATTAATAAGTCGTTCAAATGACAACTTCTAATGACGTGCAATGTCTTTTGAGGTGTCGTTAGAAGGGTCGTTTCTTGGTTGCACCAAAGAAACTCGTACTATTTTACATTTCTAGGGTCATTTCTTATGTCATTAGTAATGACATTTAATGTCGTTAAAACGACATCAAATTTTTAAAAACTATAAATACCTGCTACGAAGTTTGGTTTTGCAAGTCTTTCAAAACTCTGCCTCTACATATCTGATGAACTTTAAGACTTCATATTTTAGGCTTTTAAACCCTTTTTCATTCACTCCAAACTCCCAATTCTATATGTGAATCATTATTAAAACCATACTACTCATATTAGTCATTCTGAAGTAAAACTTGTGGAGAAAAAGGTTGTCTCTATTGCTGATTGTTGGAGATCTTGCGGGATCTCTTGCTAAAGACTTCGAATAGACACCTGAAGGTATTGGTCTTCACAAATGTCGTATTTCTACTATATAATTGTAAGTTGGAGATTTACAGTTAATAGAGAAATAAAAAGGTTTTGCCGTTGCCGGGGATTTTTCCTCAAATCTGTTTTGTGATTGTTTTTGTTTCCATCCTAGCTTATTTATATTCCGTCAATCATAATTAAATGCATGTCTTAGTGTTTTAATTAAAACTAGGATTAAAATTGGAACTTAATAAAATAAGTTTGGACATTTAACACAAGCGCACTATCAAATTGGTATCAGAGCCAATTACACAATTGTACTGTTTAATATTTTCCTAAAAAAATTGAATATCAATTGCTTGAAAATTTTGATTTTGAAAAATCTTAAGTTCAATGGAAAATTTATATAATTGGGTGCCAATTTTTTATGGGACAAACTATGCATATTGGAAAGCCCGTATGAAATCTTCTCTAAAAGTAATTCATGAAAGAGTTTGAATCACTTGTGAAAGAGGGTGGACCGCACCCAATTATGTTGTTGGTAATGATATATTACCCAAACCTCTGACTTTGTGGACTGAAGAAGAATTTAAGTGGAGTAATTTTAATTCACGTGGGTTGAGTGCTATATCTGGAGCCATCATTCCTGACAAGTTCCGTCGAATTATGACGTGCACCACGTCAAAGAGGCATGGATGTTTTGCAACTTACTCATGAAGGAACTAATGTAGTGAAAGCATCAAAATTGTAAAATTTAATTACTCAATTTAAAACCATAACCATGCTTGAATCTGAATTTTTTTGATTATTTTATCCATGCTTGTCAGATATTATTAATTCATTCTTTAATCTTGGTGAAAAAATTCTAGACACTAGAGTAGTTAAAAATATTTTAAGATCACGGCGTGCGCATTTGATCCCTAAAGACACTGTGCTTTGAGGTTAGAAGAGCTTGTAAGAGACCTCCAGACCTATGAAATTGATATGTTTACTAAAACAACTAAACCTAAAGAGAAAGGGATAGCACTTAAAGCCCGATCTAGTAAAGGTGAGGAGTCATATAGAAAGATTTTAGAGTCGTCTAAACGGACAGAGGAAGAAATGTTATATTCTAAGTTTAATTTTGATTTAGATGATTTGACACTTTTTGTAAAGTCTAGGTTGGTCACTCAGGGTTAGAAACAGATTAAGGGTGTAGACTTTGAGGAGACATTTGCTCCTAAATGACACTTGAGTTCGTCCGTTTACTACTCGCCGTCGCATGTCATCTGCACTTCAAGTTATATAAGATGGATGTCAAGAGTACCTTTATAAATGCCATTCTATAGGAGGAGGTTTATGTAGAACAACCAAAAGGGTTTGAAACCCCTACGCACCCTGAACATGCCTATTATCTGAGAAAATCCCTGTATAGTTTAAACAAGCACCCCATGATTGGTACAAGAGGCTTACTTTCTATCTCTTGGCCCGTGGCTTCAGGAAAGGGGGAGTAAATAAGACGTTGTTTGTTAGGAGAGGATATGGTACTATTTTGGTTGCCCTGGACTATGTGGAGGACATAATCTTTCGATCTAAGTGCTCCCTCCATGCTCACGACTTTAAGGAGGGGATGAAGATTGAGTTAAAGATGAGTATGGTTGGTAATGTTACATTCATCCTTGGTCTCCAGGTTTGTCATCTAGAGGATGGGATGTTCATCTCACAATCTAAGTATGCAAGAGATCTTATGAAAAATTTGGTTTAGACTCTGCTAAGCACGTGCGTACCCCGATGAGTACCTCAACTAAGCTTAGGAAGGACACTTCAGGAAAGGATGTAGAGCAAACCTTGTATCAGAGTGTGATATCTAGTCTACTCTATTTGACTTCCAGTCATCCCGGCATCGCCTTCAGTGTTGCAGTTTGTGCATGATATCAGGCATCCCCGAAAGAGTCACGCTTACTCGCTCTTACATATATTATCCAATACGTGAGTGGGACTCTCTCAAATGACATTTGGTATTCTTTTTATACCAATGACCATTTATCTGCCAATACGGATGCCGATTGGGCCGAGGATGCAGATGGATGTAGGAGCACTTCCAGTGGGTGTTTCATCTTTTGTTATGCTCTTGTCTCTTGGTTGAGCAAGAAGAGAAACTCCATTTATTTGTGCACTACAGAGGCTGAGTACATAGCCGCCAGGAGTTGTTGCATGCCACTTCAGTGGATGAAGCAGACGATGGAGGCTTATGGGATATCCCAAGACACCATGAATATTTCTTATGATAACACAAGCGCGATACACATATCCCGCAATCCATCCTGGCATTCGTGCACAAAACACATTAGGATACACGAGCACTTTATTCGAGAGTTAGTAAAAGAGAAAGTCGTGTCCTTGAGTTTTAAGTCTACCAACCTCCAGTTAGCTGATATCTTCACGAAGCCTTTAGATGCCCTTAGATTTGAGAGTTCTAGGAATTCCTTAGGAATCCGCACAGTTGACTGAGGGATGGCTACCGTGTCTAGTATAGGATATATTTTTCATGCTCATATCATATGGTTCCTATTGCTAGACTGTATCTTTTGTAATATTTTTGTGTATTATATTTTTATTTATTCATATTTTTCAACAAAATACAAAAAGATTTTCGTTTTTTTTTTAAAATTTGAAAAAGCGAAAAAGATTTTACTTTTGATAAATTTTTTGAAAAACATAAAAAGTTTTTTGTATTTTTATTACACAATTTATAGATTAATATTTAGGATGGCCAAAGTCACACCATCATTTTCATATTCCACGTGACTTTTTAGAGTGATTTGAGACGCTACGTCATTTTGTCCATGTTCTTTATAATGTTATGAAGTCAATGTGATACGATTAATGGTATGTTTATACATGTTTAACTCTGAGTCTCCTTTAATGCAGACATGTGCGGATTTTTTTTATTATTGTACTTGTCTATCACATGTTGGTCAAAGTGTTTCCATCTAAATCATGTCTTTAAAATTAACCAAATCAGATAAAACTTGACAATGAAAGTAGTGCATGTAAGAATCGTTGCCCGTGAGGATTTTGTTTAGTATAAAAAAATGACGAGTGAACACGGGGAAGGGGTACTAAAGGAACTCATATCATTTGTGATTAATCCACCGTTTAAATCGGGTCTAAAAAAGTGTGGCATGGTAAAAAGTATCCAAGACCTAAAGAGTTTGAAAAAAGCCAAAAAAGTGTAGCATTGTAAATAGTATCCAGGGCCAAACTAGTTTAGTTTTATATGATCATTTACAAAAATTGGAATCGAAAAAAAATGATTATAATTATATTTGAGGGAGTTTGGTTGGAAATAAATCAACGGGTTTGCACGTCTTGAAAATACCTTGAAAAAGCATTACATAGTTTTAGACGTTATTAGTGTGGAAATAATTTTAGACTTTGATTTGTTGATTAGATTGAGTCGGTCTCATTTAAATTCACCATTTTTACACCTAAAGATGATTTTGAGTTCATTCGTTAGGAGTATCAAAAAATCATCATGCACAAATGTTATTACTGTTTGCATTGATTTCCTATCGAATTTAATCACACCCCTTCATTTATGCTATTATCGACTTGGTTATCTTAGTGTTCTTTCATGGTATGATTCTTTTTTGTATATTTGTTTTTTAAGAGAAATTTTGAAAAATTAAAAAAAAGAAGTTTATTACCTTATGACACTCTCCATATGCATTGCTATGTTTCTTCTCATTTGTCTATTTGGGAACATCAAAAAAAGGGGGAGAAAAAATTATGGGGGAGTAGAAGTGTTTGATTTAATGATTCTATCATGCTTAATTGACATTGTCTTTATGCTTATCATTATATTTCAAACATTTGCGCGTCATGGGTGTTTGTTTCTTGTCTCATGTGTGTAGGTTAAAATTGAGGATCATTTTTTTGCATACCTTGATAATGACAAAGAAACGTTGGAGAAATGAAGATTTGAAGATGTTGAAGATTTTGAAGACATTTTGAAGTCAACGACATGTTCTTTAATATTTCCATTTTTGGGTTTTCAGGGATATTTGATTATATCTCTTAGTTTTTTTGGGATGAATCATTCGGATTTTTTTATTAATGTAACGATATAGACATAGGGGGAGATTTGTAAGGTCATGTTTTATAAATGTTCATATAGAATCTAGGAAGTTCTGTGTTGTAGTAGATAATAGTTAGTATGTCGTATACCATTATAATTCGGCAGGTCTTCACATGTCCATCCATGATGTCCATTATCTGAATCCTTCGCACGCACCCATCATTGAAATCGTGTGATATGCATCTTCAATCATCTACACTATCCCACTAACTCCACTATACTAAAAGGTAAATTTTTTAATTGGAATTATTAATGTTCACTTATTTATTTGGGATATTTTTATCAAACTGAGGCCTTTTTCCAAATCAATTTTTTTTAAGACCGTCAGGCGAGCTTTTAGACATAGAAATGTCATTCAAACGACATTGATAAGTCGTTCAAATGACAACTTCTAACCACATGCAGTGTCATTTGAAGGGTCGTTAAAAGGGTCACTTCTTGCTTGCATCAAACGAACCCGTACTGTTTTACATTTTTAGGTTAATTTCTTATGTCATTCGTAACAACATGTAATGTCGTTAAAATGACATACTCATGTTGTTTGAACGACTTCAAACAACAAACATCGCCTCGAATTTTTATTCAGCCTATAAATACCTGCTACGAAGTTAGGTTTTGCAAGTCTTTCAAAACTCCGCCTCTGCATATTTGATGTACTTTAAGACTTTATCTTTTAGGCTTTTAAATGCTTTTTGATTTTTTCAAAAGTCCAAAATCTATATTGGAATCATTCTTAAACCCATATCATCATATTACTCATTCTAAAGTAAAACTTGTTTAGAAGAAGGTTGTATCCATTACTAACTATTGGAGCTCTTGCAGGATCTCTTACTGAAGAGTTCAAACCGACACCTGAGGCTATTGTTCGTCACAAATGTTGTATTTCTACTATGTAATTCTAAGTTGAAGATTTACAGTTAATAGAGAAATAAAAAGGTTTTTCCCCTGCTGGGGATTTTTCCTCAAATCTGTTTTGTGATTGTTTTGGTTTGCATTCTAGATTATTTATAGTATGTCAATCACAATTAGATGCATGTTTTAGGGTTTTAATTAAAACTGGGATTAAAATTGTAACTTTATTAAATAGGTTTGGACATTTAACTCAGGCGCACTCTCAGTACATATCCCGGGAGTACTCACATCCGGTATGTTACACATAATACACAAGAAAAGTAATCCTAACCACATAAAGATTACAAATTTAAAATTCAAAATTATTAACTTAATTAGTCTTTTTTAATTAAGCGTCAAGTATCTAAACCATTACCAAGATCCGTAACCTAACTAAACAATTTTTTAAACCACCTTTGTCTAAACCCAGGGGGGTTGATCGATCGACTCTAGGGCAGATCGATTTTCCATCCCAGATCTACTAACCTTCTTCTCTATTATGGGATTGAACCCAAAAACCTCCATTAACGAACTTACAAGCTCCCAAATCATAACAAACCCAAATATGTTAATATTTAAGTGTTCCAATATCATACCTCACCTATAACTAATATTTTTACACGTTTTCCTCATGATTTACATGGATTATCTCAAGTTCAATCCAAGAACACTAGATTTTTATCTTTTATCAATTAGGTTCATATTTATTATCAATTCCTCCTGTTATTAAAGGGCTTTTAGATGATTTTTAGTGTATAACATTCTCCTAACAATTTTACATCAATTCCAACTTAGATTCCTATGGGATTCTACTAAAATCATATTCTTTCAAGAACATGAATAATAGCTTAAATGATCTTGTTAATTTAATTACAAAAATTAGTCAGTTGGTCCTAAAATCATATTCTAAAACAATTATGTTATGATTTCAGTTAGTAATCATGTTATAACACAAAATAATTATATTCTGATACTAAGTAAAATTGCCTTAATTCCAATTAGAATGAAATCCAAGATGAATTGTTGTAAAAGTGTAACTTGTGTTTAGTTTAAATCTGACTACTCTAATAACTAGGCATATACGAAATTTGGCATAGGACTAACTTAAACCCCAAAAAAATGAGCCGAAAGAAATTCTAAATGGCCCAAAGCCTAGTCCAAGTCATATACCAACCCATAGGGCTTAAAAATCACTAATATAAATCACAACCTTACATTTTACATGCTCCAAAAGTCAACTCTAAGTACCATAAACATTTTAATATCCTAACCAGTATGAGTCCAAAATCAATTATTAAATTATATTAAATAATTATTAATTCATTACCATGCATTAATTTTTATTTCAATTTTTAATAAATATACACATATCATATATGAAAATATAAGTAGTGAGAACATGTCACTAGAAGCACGTATAATAATAAATAATCAATTTTTCTATTAGATTAATGCCTTAAAATTACATGGTATTACATTATCCTCCCCAAAATAAGGAATTACGTCATCAAAATTCGAATTCATTCAAGTTTTACCCGAAATTCTAAGAATATCTAGCATGTACCATCCACATATTTTATTCGTAATTTACTCATCCTATTTCCTAATACAAACTAAGATTTGTCATTGTAAATTGCATTTGGCTAACAGTCAACAAAACTTGCCTAATCGTTGGAATATCAACTTATCATGCAAGGACTTCCTCCGTCGTGTACGCACTTACAGTGATAAGGTGAGGTCCAATGACATCATCTCCGCCTTATCCATGAGCATGACAAGGACCTGTGTGTTGGAATGCTAACTTCCATTTGAAATCCAAACTTCATAATTTTCATCCTGTAGAGGTATTCAGAAGCACTTGACACCTACTTATTGGGACCCCAAACCATACTTTTGTTCGTCACAAAACCTCATTTTCCTACTCCGATAATCTTCATACACTCTATTATGAACACCACTTCTTTTGAGGTGTCCCTAATACATTCCCATACAACCATTTGTTAACTATTGGATCTTAATCGCTTGGTCAATCTAACTCAAATGACCTCAACTGATTCCATGTATTCTTTAGATCCCCTGAATCCTATCGAAAATCAATGGATATACTCTTCCAATTCTACATTGGGATTTCGAACACGTCAACTCTTTAAATGTCTCTGGTTCTCTCCCTTTTCTACTAATAAGATCCCATTCTCGACATTAACTACACAAATAGTTTCTTCACTACATCAATCGTATGAATCCTCAAATTCGTGCACACCCACTTCCTTCAGAAATGTAAATTAACCCACAAAACATTTTCCTTGACAAGAACTACCTTTCGTATCTTGAGATTCTATTGCGCAAATAATTTTTCTTGGAACTGTAATTTCTACATTTGCTAATGTAGAAAGGAACTTCCCCCAGTTACAAATTCCATACATTCTCTCAATAAAGGTACACATTTGACCCTGAAATAGCCTTGACCAAAAATCGAGTGTAATGGCCAATACTACTACAAATGCTTTTGCATCATAAAGATGTCATCATTAATCCCATTGATGAACTTGTAACAATAGGACACTTCTCTTAAAGTGACAAAACATGTCATATCATGCGACAACGATAATTTATTCTTTATCATGATCTTGTCAACCGCATTTGAGATTCGAGACACATGCCTATAGCATATCTTATATAATCTAGTTCATCCGACCAGTATGATTGTCTAACTGAGGGTGAAATGTCATACTCAAATTTAGATGTACTCCCAACATCCTAAAACCCATCTAGAATTGAGATACAAATGTATTGTCTTGATCGTATGAAAGTGTGCCATTATCACTCACGTCACCCTGGTTGGTGTAATTGTCATAACTCCTAAAAATCTTTCGGTAACTCCATATTATAGGTGGCACTCCATTGGGATGCCCATTTGTCCAGTTACTCATCCTCTTGCTATGCCCATATTATTGCCAATGTAATAATCAGTGTATGTCTTCATGCATCTGCTACCACATTTACTTTTCTCGGATGATACTAAATTAAAAACGGTTATCTTTCACAAATTCGAACCCTCTTCTCTATTTGATATTCATCTCCTTTTATGTAACTAAGTACTGGTGACCGTGGTTATTGAAATATAGTTTCAGCCTCTCACCCAATAGATAATATCTCCCACAATGGAGGGCAAAGATTACTATTGCCACTCCATATCGCGTGTGGGGTAATTACCCTCATGAGGCTTAAGCTTTTGGTAAGCATAAGCTATAGTCCTATCCTAATCACACCGATTATCCTCTTTAGTGATGCATCCGTCCTAATTACTCCACTCATACCCTGTGGTTACACCATGAGAGGCACATTGGTGGGCTTCCTCTTGAGTTTAATTAAATCTTTCGGGAAAATATGCACTATAACTAAACAGTACCCCTTATTGGGTGAGGTGAGTCAATGGTCCGGAAATCTTTTAGAACTCCTGAATGAACCTTCCATAATAATCCGTTAAATCTAAGAAAATCCTAACCTCTGTATGTATTGTGGGCTTTCCCTAATCTATAACAACGGATACCTTGTTAGGATTCAACAAAACCCTAGCCTCTATTATGACATGGCTAAAGAACTACACTTATCTAAGACAAAACCTACACTTATAGAACTTAGTGTACATCTTATGTTACGTTAGTGTATGCAAAACAAATCACAAATTCTCCTCATGATCCTCCTTCAACTGAAAATACACTAAAGTTTCGTTAATAAACATAGTGATGAACTATCTAGAAATCACCGAATTAGTGGATTCATTATACCTACGAACACTGGTCGCGCATTGGCAAGCCAAAATGGCATGAACCAAAACTCATACAATCCATATCACGTTAAAAAAAACCATATTTAGAAAGTTATCCTCCTAAATACGTAACTGGTGATACCACGAGCATAAGGAAATATTGGAAAAAGAATGGCATACCCTTCAACTTGTCTAATAAATCATCAATACAAGATAATGACCTTGTTCAACTCTTGATAGTCCACACATAATCGGAGAAAACCTTCTTTCTTCTTCTCCAATAAAACTAGATCTCCCCACAGAGATGTATCCCTCTATATGAACTATTGGCTTAATTATTTCTCAATTTTCTCCCGTAGCTACCACATCTCTAACAAATCCATCTGGTATGGTGCCCTCATAATGGGAATGGTGACAATGCTAAATCTATAAAACATTCTACCTCTCTAATTTGTGGTGTAGACACCCCATCCTAGTACCCCCCTGATTACCTCATTAGGTCCCTAACACTCCTCCTCTATTTGTAAACTTTAGGTCCTACTCTGAGTACTGATTTGAATCCCCTACCCAATGGTTCATACTGTGTGCGGATCGACCTCATAGTTTGCATGAATGTCCCTTTTTACTGCAAAAAAATATTATCGAGAGAACATCAGGTGTTTTCGAGCCCTTTCTGACTTCGATCTACTCTTGAACCCGAGAGTGGCTCAATGGATTCTTGAAAATCTCTGAATCCCCTTTCTAATGGTCCCGTCCATGCATGATTCAATTTTAAGGTTCGCATTTTACGCCCTCATTTTCCAAAAAAAATCCGTTCCAGACTGCCTATAGTACATATACCCCCGCCTATCTTCAGGGTGTTCTTTACTTGGACAATAAGGTAGAAAATATGTTGATAAATAGGACAAAGACCATGCTCATTGGCACACCCTAAACCCTAATTTCGCACTATTTGAGGAGTCCATAAACTCACTCCTAAGGACCTATTTTCAGTAATAAAAAACACTCTCTCGAAATAAGAGCGCCATCATTCCCAAAATATCCAATTTTCCAACATTCCATCCATTTCTCTTACCTCATTTTCATACCACCTTTTCCCACTTACCTCACCCTACTTCACCTCCATTACACCACGATAAAATCAGCCTACTCTCCTTCAAAAATCAGTAGCAAAGTAATCTAAGAGGTCTACTCCTACCCTTTTTTAGCTTATCTTTTGAAGTGTTGTTTGTTCACCTTATTTCCATTTTGATATCTTTTAGTCTTAATTTATTAACTCATATCAACTACTATCCTTTTTCATTACTAATATTCATATAACCTATTTTAATAAAAATGAAAAGATAAAAAAGAGGGTTTATTTTTAAAACCCCAAAAGTAAGATTTCCTCACTTTTTCACACTTGAGAACGCTTTCCTCGAAAACAATTAAATATAAGTCTTAAATTTTGGCTTATGCGTAACCATACCCCTATGATATATTGAACTACGTTGACTTTGACATCCATTGGGCTATGTAGGCATTTCGGGCCTATCCTAGGATTCGAGTTTTATTTTCCCATTATATGCTCTCATGTATTTATGAGTCATGAACTCCTAGAGATTTGTATCCCGCTTCACATACACATTCACTCATTCATAGTTATTTTGGATTCAATGGACACACGTATTATATTTATTTTATGTCATTTTTGGGTACACTTCTCGGATGATTCCACTCCGTGTTTCCCATGATGCGAGTTCAATGATTTATTTCTCCCGTTATTCATATTACAAACATGTACACGCACATATCACAATTTGGAGAAAAGGAGAATATTAACATAGCCCATGAGAGACCCAAAGAGAAAAATGGGTGCCTAACACCTTCTATTCCATAACTTAGTCCTCGAACCCTGGACTCATTTGGTTTCGTATGCATTAGTATGTCCTTGATGCCGTTCTCTAGATACGAATACATTTTTTTCCTATTTTGAGCAAAATAGGTTGGAAAGTCCATATCTTTGTGTTTATCCCCTTTTGAAAATGACCAATTTATATCCAAGATAGCTCGTGGAGATACCAACGCAAGTGGTGGAAAGAGTACTCTCATATCCTCGAATCACCCTCACGTGCATGGGGGATAGAGGTACTTCTCCAGTTTTTCCTCCCGTCTTGATTTCTAGGCTGGACTGCATCGGAGGAATCTGACCCGAATGGCCACAGTGGCAACTCTGCTGGGGACACTTTTTGTGGATTAGACTCAATTTTCATACGTGTGTTATTTCTTTGCTCTCCTACTTTTCTATATGTCTTCATAAGCCTCCATTTGTATGTTATCCTTAATATCATACTTACATCTTGTATATAGATCTCATTCTTGTCTTAATGTTTATCGATACCATGCTCTTTGTCACCACATGTATATATCACCTCCGTTTCACTTTTTACTCACTTCTATATATCCACGATGTTCCCTTCACACACTTACACTCGTATATAGTCTCACTTTTACCTACATGTTTCACACACCACTTATAGTTTATCCATGCTTAAATTCACTAGCACACACCCTCACTTTTTTTCACTTGTATATATCTTCCTCCTCAGTTACACAAGTTTTATATATCACTTGTAGATTATCCATGTTTATTCTCACTAGCACACACTTCCACATTTCTCCCACTTGTATATATTCACATTCTTTTTCAGTCACGTTATTCCCATGTCACTCTCTAATTTTGCACATGCTCCTCACTAACTTCTATATCCACGTGCTTCACACTTTATATCTAACCCCATGCTCTGTGCATATACTTACTAATTTTGTTTTCCATGATTATCACCCCTTGTCTCGTGTTACTTGTATATTCTCCCTTATAGTGGTACTACTCCTTTAATTTAACATGCATAAAACTCTCCATAAGATACTTACTAATACTCATGCATTATTGCACACTACATCACTTGAGCATGACAATATTGACCAATTTTTTTTTCTTACAGTGGGTCACTTTGTGATGGGTGCTAGTCCTGTGGGGAGTGGTTAACCAAAGTGATATGGCTCCCACCTTCCATTGGCTTAGTACTTTTGACATATATCGAATGGTTCCCCCTCATCATACCGCTTGACCAAACTTACGACTGGAGGTATATAGTAGGGAACACATTCTCATACGTCGCTATGTCAAATTGGCTCTCACACGCACCGTCCCCACGAGGTATATCGCGAGGAAATTCATGTACACTCCGGTATATCAAATGGCTTGTCCACAAGTCCCAATGAATGACTACCCTTGTAGGCAAGATCTATCTCATGGAAGCTATGCCAAAGAGGGGGAACCTTTCTAATAATCCACCAAATGCATCAACCTCATATAGACGTCTACCCTACGACATTCATACCTAGTTTGTCGGTTATAATGCAAAACTCTGCCAAAATTCCGAGTTACTATACTACCCGAATTTTCACGCTATTCCACCCAATTGAAAATAGAACCTTGTCCATGACTCTGGAAACAAGTCAAATTGTGTCTTACATCATGTACCCTATTTTCCCGCACTCGGATTGTGTACGACATTTTCCTTGCGTTTTAGGTAAACATAATATATACGGAACCTAATAATAATAATAATAATAATAATAATAATAATAATAATAATAATAATAATAATAATAATAATAATAATAATAATAATAATAATAATAATAATAATAATAATAATAATAATAATAATAATAATAATAATAATAATAATAATAATAATAATAATAATAATAATAATAATAACAATAATAATAATAACAATAATAATAAGGATTTCCATTTTCCCTCTTTTAAAAAAAATACCAATTTTTTCCCCTTTCTTTAAAAGAAAATAAAAATACCAAAAACATTTCTCTTCCTCCCAAAAAAACCAAAATCATTTTTCCTCTCAAGTGTGATTGCGAACCCTAATTTTGACCTCACTCCTTATTGGCTCCGGTCTTTCGTTAAACCATCCCAAAGCTCTAATGCTTTCCCTTCTCCTTCCAAGGAGTTTGATATTTCCGTTCGCAAGTTATTCATTGAGAAAATAAACTAGGATGCAAATGTTTAACCAGATTTGATGAACATCCTATCCCAACTCAGGGATAAGATTAGCAAACCTCCAAACTGAAGTCTAGGAGATGAAACAACACTGGGTCCAAACTCCTGAGACTTATTAACCTAAAATTATCTTTCCCCTTGCTATGGATCCACCTACTCCTAAACTAGTTTGGTTCCCAGAAGAATATCAACATATCCCGCATGCCCCACCTATGAATCTACCGTCGCCATCTTAAGTACTGATCCCGAATCTTACCCATCCAGGGGCCAATCTGTTGGTACCAATGGCTTCTAAGGAGTAAAAACTGAATAATGTCAAGGAGGACCTTAATCTTCTATCAATTAGATTCGACCAAGTTAAGATCTCAGGTAACTACACGAGCTACAATCACATGTCCCCTAGCCCAAAGCTAGGCGATCGAAGAAATTTAAAATATCGGATGTTGAGAAGTTCAGAGGCGGAGGACCTCGGATTGTTCACCTACGTATATATCATCGATCCATGGCTCTCTTTCGGGAGTTAGAGGAGATAATGGACCAAATATTTTGCGAAACCCTGAAAGAAATTTCCCTAAGGTGGTTCTCGTTCCTCGAGGAATCCAGAATCCATAATTGGGAGAAAGTGGATAGAGAATTCATGTCATAGTACAAGTACAATGAGGAATTGGAGTTTACATGTAGAGATTTAGAGCTACTCGAGAACAATATGGTGGAGTTATTTAGTACTTTCATTGGGAGATGGAGAGAGAAACCTGCTACCATGACCAAGAGGCCATCAAATTAAAAGCAAGTGAGCATAATAAGGAAAAATTTCTTGCCCTATATCCGAGCATCACTGGGAGTTCAATACTACCCCCATTTTAGAACCCTTCGGGAGGTTGATATGGAAATTGAAGAAAACATTTTTGGTCATAAAGAAGAATCTTAACCAAAAAGATTGATCGAACAATATGCGCTAAAGAAGTATGACAAACCAACCAACACCTCAGTCTTAACTATTAATAACATATCGCAACCTTCCACTTCCTGGACACCAGGAGGCCATTCTAAGCCTGCCAAAAAGGAGTATACTAAATTCTAAGCTCCCTCATCAAAATTCTATGAAGCCCTTATTTACCAAAATCTCATCAAACCATTGAAACCCAAACCGTTACCAAATCCCCTTCCCAAGAACTTCTGACATGACGCTCATTCAGATTTTCACTAGATCGCAGAACACACCACTGATCAGTGTTACCACCTATTAAACGTGATCCAAAGTTTCATATCCTAGGTCATCATCGCCCCACTACGTAATCCTAAAACCAACATCACTCATAACCCTCCCCTAGCTTATGAAACTCGGGTAAATGCCATCTTCCAAGAAGAAAACCCAAAATTTGTGCCATCTTCGCAGAAGAAAACACAAAATTTGACCCCTCTACCCAAATCATTCCTATCAAAACACCCAGCATACATACAATCTCACCAAACTCCTAATAGTTCGCCCACAATTTCTCCTACACCCCTTTAGCTTCATCGATCAAGTTATGTCACTCCTAACCCGAGCCTGCATTACCATTCGTACCCTCTCAGATGGGGGAGGAATGAAATTAGTTATAGTTCTAGACCAGTTTCGAAAGTTTGGGCTAAAATTGCCCAACAAAATGACTATTGACTATGATAGGTTCATCGATTTATTCATGGAAGATTAAAAGTGGGCCCCAGAGTCATATGAATAGGTTGTGCCCATAGAAGAATTCAGCCTATAGGGCATCGTACATATCATGTCAGATGTGTTTCCTTAGAAAAGATATATATATATATATATATATATATATATATATATTGTCTCTGAGTTGCTTATAGTCCTAAAATTCCAAGGGAATCTGGTCCCTTCATGCCTTTACTTCCCCTCTCAGTGGGAAGACTTATATAATGAAGCTTTGGAAGTTGTTGAGTGTGTTGAATAGTCTTAGTAGGATGATATCATCGCTACTGGTTGGGGTGATGATTTTAAGAGATCGAAAGACGAATCAGAGGTTGAGGATTTCCACTTCTGTAGGTCCCCTGAACCGTGGTATGACCCCATTGATAAGAAGATAAAATTGGGGATGGAAATTCTCTTTGAGGATGATAACACCTAGGATGAGCAACCGAAGAATAAGTTGGAACCTGTGAATAACAAAGACATGAAAACCACTGAAAACCCTGGGGATAGTGACACTGAGGAGTCGTTCGACTTACACATATTAAGGATGAACCTCTGCATGATTCTCTAGGAAGTCGTATTATTGGACCCGTCTAAGAAAATTGCCACCACTTAAACACCTCTCCTCAACTGGCATGCCATTTCGATCCAACCTGTTTAATTCGACCTATGACCTACTATCCACTCTCTCTTAGAAATGCCTAAGCCTGCTACTTTTTCTCATATTTGTGATATCACTGTAATAGGGCCTTCTTTAATGATGTCCTCACTGTTGTATTTCTTGATTTTTTTAATGAAATAAACAAGGATTTTGAGTATCTTGTTGTGACTTAAATTAATTATCTTGATTCTAATTGAACTTTTGATGAGGATGACTAAGTAAATGAATAATTCTTAACTGATCTCAATTAGGGAAAAGATAATCAACATTACCTTCAAACTCATGATGATGAGACTGTTGTTATTAATCTTGGTTCTACTGGCCATGTGTGAGGGATTAGGATAGGGTCCACCCTCGATTAGCATGAATGATCGCAATTCGAGGAGCTTATAAAATAGATCATGGATGTCTTTTCATGGTTGTATGATGACATGCCCGGTATTGATCCAAAGATAATTCAGCATGATATCCCTACCTTCCCAGAGAGAAACCCATAAAGTAGAAATTGAGGAAGCTTCGAATAGAATGGCCCCTTGAGGTTAAATAAGAAGTGGTGAAATAGTTGGACGTAGGCTTTATTTACATAGTTGAATATCGAACATGGCTTGCAAACATCATCCCGGTGATAAAATCGGGGGGGGGGGGGGGGGGGGGGAGGTCTTCATGTGCATTGACTATCGAGATCTGAACAAGGCATCCTCAAAAGATGATTACCCCATGCCTAATATTAATATGATCATAGACAACACTGCCAGTCACACTTCTAAGTCATTCATCGACAGTCAGCTAGTTGTAATCAGATTAAGATGCATTCTGACCATCAGGAAAAGATAGCCTTTATCATCCTATAAGGAACCTTTTGTTACACAGTCATTCCATTTGGGTTCAAGAATGATCGGGTTACCTACCAAAAGGCCACCACAACCATCCTTCATGACCTCATTCAAAAAGAAATTGAGGTATATGACCATGACATGATTAACAATCCAAGTCTTAGGAAGGTCACATTTCTGATTTTAGGAAATTCTTTGAGCAACTTCGACATTACCGGTTGAGACTCAACCACTAGGTATATGACTTAAGCATCACTAAAGGAAATCCCATTGGGTTCATGGTTAGTGAAAAGTGGATTAAGGTAGATCCTGCCAAACTGCAATCCATACTCAAGATGATACCCCACGAATGGAGAAAAGAGTGTGGGGATTCCTGATGTAATACCTATGTTGGTTCATCAGCCAACTGACTTCCCTCTGTGAAGAAATTTTCAAACTTCTTTGGAAGGAGTCAACTAATGTTTAGAACGAGGACTTCTCATAATCCTTCGATCAGATCCAACGATACACCACCCAACCTCCTGTGCTCATGACTCCTCAGTTTGGTTTCTCACTTATTTTATACTTGACTATCATCGATACTTCATGAGGGGATTTTTTATCCCAATAAACTGAGGAATCTCATAAGGAGAGAGTAATATACTATTCTAGTTAAAAGCTAGTTGGATATGTAGTGAAGTACACTGCACTAGAGAAGGCAAGTGTTGCCCTGGTTTGGATCACATAAAATCTCTGGCACTACATCCTTACATTCTCCATCAGACTAGTACCCTTATTCGATCCCACAAAGTACCTATAAGAGAAATCCACTGTTTCCAGTAGCATGTCCCATTGGATGATGTTACTAGCCGAGTTAGACATCATTTATGTCATGGAGAAGGCTATGACAAGGAGATCCATCTCTGATTATCTTATTGAACATCCCATAGAAGGAGCTGAAGTTTGGATCTCTAATTTTCCAAATGAATACATTCTCTCTACACCTTTTATGACGATCTCGGGTAGAAGATGTTCTTCTATGGATCTTCTAATAAAAAATGGTATGGTATTGGAACTCCTAATCACTCTCGATGACTCTCACACCGCCATTGCCATTAAGCTGAATTTTCCTTGCACTAACAATATGATAAAATATGAGGCATGAACCATAGGGCTCAAGAGTGTCCTCGAGAAAGGAATCAAGCACGTGGAGGTCTATGAAGACTCGATCGTCATTATTGGGAAAAAATTTAAGAAATCTAAAGTCAAAGATAAGAAGATCCTACCCATACACTATCACCCAGAAGAGTTGGCCTCCTAATTCAAATATGTCGCCTTCCATTACTTTCTCTTTCGAAAAACAACCTAGCCGGGCACTAGCAACCTGGGCCTCCATGGTCAACATGCCTGAGGGAAAATAATAGCCCCCTTTCTAGTCCAGAAACATGTTGCACCCACACATTGCTACCACATCGAGCTCATCACAAAATAATATGCAAATATGGTGGGATTATGGTATTATGATATTTATCGCTTACTCAAACATTGTAGGTATCCCAAATGCACTGATAAGAGACCATCTGACCCTTCACAAGTTGGTTGCCTAATACATAATTTGTGATAAAGCATTTTCTAATTGAAACTTCGATGGAACCCACTGGAATTGCATAAAAGGGGCTAGAATTGAAGATATTATGCCAAAAAATCCACAATGGGGAATGTATGCCCTACCTGGAGCTAAAGTAATCATCTTCGCTGTCATGCTAGTGGTTTGGGAAAGAAACTCTGGCTGAAGGCGCCAACTGCTCCTACATCTTAATCTGACTGGATACCAATGAGTGCAGTGCTACTGTGATATGCGCCATCTCAAATTGGGATGGTGCTTGACTGTAACTAGGGCCACCACCTAGTGGAATATCTGATGCCATGAAATCCGGTGAACATAAAGAGCAAGAGGTATACTAGAAAAGACGAATGAGATGTAAGAGAGTTTGAACTCAAACCATAGAACTTTGAATGGTTGTTCAAGACCAGCCAAGTGCAGGGTTGGACAACCACTAGAGAATCTGGTGTAGCATAAGATGCAAATTAATGGAAGGAGACAATGATCTCGCTACCCATATACAATGCCAAAAATGATAGTGCCAAATATGACACCACCAAGTAAACGACTAAGAGCTCAACCAGAAGAACCTCAATTATGCAACAATGGTGAAAATATAGCAATATAAATGAAGAAGGAGGTGAGGCAAAGTGTATAAATATAGTAATATAAGTGGCAGCCTATCCAGGCCTACTCCACTGTGTAGGTGAGTGAATTTTTACTATCAAACTAGGCTCTAACGGCCTTGGATTACAATGCACTCAACTTTCTCTATCGATTGAAATTTCAAAAGAGTTTTGTTAGGGTTTCAAATTAAGGACCCCTCTAAAGGTATAAGGAGAAAAGTATATATAGTGCCGGGGTGGTGTAGTGTGCGCCCCAAGTATGTAATAGGTGTGTACAACATGAGATAGCCAATATATTGCAGCCACCTTTCACCAATGCATGCAAGTCATGATGGAGAAATATTCCTTCACGTATGAGGGAGATTTGGTTTTAACAGTTTTATGCATGTGGTATTTGTAACCCATAGGCACCCTTCCACTCGTTCCCTATGCCATACGCTCTTTTAGCTGTCAATTATTGGCCACTGGGACTAGGCCGAGGCCGAGTTTCCAAATATAATCCTTTGATGAATCTTCGATCGGCCCTCATCTTCTAAGTGATGGATGAGGCCGAAGATACTCGAGTAATAAGACATGTGATGTTAATGTTGTGGAACGTATCCTGAGACGAGGATGAGTCCTCTTGTGTAGAGATGAAGGCTGAGGACGAGGCACTTAGTATAAGGCCTAGAGCTGAACTATAAATCACTTTGTTGGATGCTTTGGTATTGGTCAGCCTTATTCGAGAGGGTCCACTCTGTGTACAAGGCTACACTTGGTATATCACCCATCAAGGCAACCACACATATAGTGAACATCAACAGAATCTCTCACCATTTGTGCAGTTTTCTCAAATTGGCGATTTGTTATTTTTGTCACATTCAAAGGTTACGAAGATATATATAATTATATTTTATAAAATGTAATCGATGGGTAAGTAAGTATAGGATAACTAAATATATGAGTAGAAGATACACAAACATAATTAAATACAAGGCTTATTCCAATACATATGATACAAATAGGGTTGTCACAAAATAATATAATGTTTTGAAACTTAATTTTCATCTAAATTAACTACAATAATGGCCAAAATATGATTTCCATCAAGAGAAAACTGGAAGTCTTTCAGGGCATTTGATACAGCTGCATGAGTAGTCAAACCCTTCGATACATGCATAACAACAAACCATTTATCATAGTTTATGAAATTAGGGTATAATACATTCTCGAAATGCTGAAATGCACAAAGAAAAAGCACGTCAATCAAGGTATCTTTCCTATTCATGTTAGATAAATTTTCCTGTAGACACAACATTTCAGGACTCCCTAAGTCTCTTCTTAGGTCCCTAGAACCTCCCTATTTCACTACAAATTCTAAGTCATACTCGGAGTACGAATCTAGAGGCCATCGGGCTCTCCTGGGCCCCATTTTTCTTCATTTAACTCTTTCATCAAAGTGAAAACTCGATGAATCTTTAAAGGGCTCTGAATCCCCTTTCCAATGATTCTCGTCGTGCACAAATCAGCATAATGGTTCAGACAAACTAACCATTTTACTACCAAAAATTGATTTGGAGTCCGCTGAGCATTCTCGAGCCTCGATTTGACCCCAATCAAATATAACGTCATAGTGAAACATCAATGAATCCCTGAAGGGCACTGAAACCCCTTTACAATGGTCCGCCCCGTGCGCAAAGCGACATAACCATTCGGACGAACGATCTGTGTTCCCCAAAAAATTGATCTGAAGGCCACCGGGCATTCCCGACCTCCGTTTGATCATGGTTAACTCTTCAGCTAGAATGAGACTGAATGAATCTTTTAAGGGCACTGAATACCCTTTCCAAAAGTCTGCCCCATGCACGAATCAACCTTATGGTATGGACGAATGACCCATTTTTACTCCGAAAGGTCATCGGGCCGGCCCCGATTGATAAAAGTCAACTCTTTGAACTGAGCAAAGATCTTTGGATTTTTGAAGTACCTCACATAACCCTTTTCAACGGTTCACCCCGTGGACGATTGTGACTAACGGTTTGTACGAACGATCCATTATCGTCCGAGGATCTCCCGTTGAAAGGACCGATGAGCCCTTTCGAGCCCCGTTTGACCTAAAGTCAACTCCTGGACCCGAGAACAGTCGAAAGGACTCTTGAAGGTCTTTGAATTACCTTTCTAAGGGTCTTCCCCTGCACGATTTGGATTTACGGATTGCATTCTATGACTAATTTTTTGAAACAATCTACTTGAGAATACCAATTGGCGGGTCCATTTTCCTGCCTATCGACAGTGTGTCTAGGGTTGCCTACCAATTGGCTGGGCTTGGGCTATGAAGATCAATACCACCTACCCTATAAATAGATAGCATGATCTCACCCTTAAGGCACACCTCAGCTCCATCAATATCAGTGATCTCAGCAACATTCTCTTGTAATCAGTGAAGTTTCCTTGTGTGTAATTCCCTTTCATCTTTCATTATCATCCTTTTCAAACATAATTTAGCAAAATTTTATTATCTCTCATCAAACATTCATCTCCACATGTTTGATACCGCTCTCTCGAGGTGGCAAGATGTTCTTTTGCCTATTTTGTGCAAAATAGGCTCGTGACTTCATCTTTTTATATCACCCCATATTGATGACAGCCGAATCGCTCCTAAAGGAAGTGGGCATGAGACCTTTTCTACCCCTTCCCCCCTGGGAAAGGGAGAGCCGTGCAGGGGTGGCCACAGTGGCGACTCCACTGGGGACTATTTAAGAGGACTAGACTCTGTTTGAATGGGTGTCATTGTTTTCAGCTTGTGTGCATATGCACATACCTATATGTTCCCTTTTTTCTCCTCTATTATATCTTATACATATCTACCTCTTGCATATATATCACTCTTCCCTCCACACTTATAGATATTCCCCATGTACACTTCACACTATTTACACATAAGATCACTTAAATCAACATGTTGCACACATTACATAGAATATCCATACTTAGGTGTCACTAACACAAACCTCAATTTATCACACTTTTATGTATCCATGCTCACTCACACTTATCTCACACCACTTGTAGATAATAGATGCTTAGTTTCACTATCACACACTCATTTGTAGATATTCACACATCACTCACTCTCACATATCCAAGCTTAGTATAATATTTATGCTCCATGCTAGATTTACTTTTTATACTTGTACATTTTTCCTGATTAGTATAGTGCTCATCATGCCAAATAAAATACTCTCTCCATAATATACTAATCAAGAATCATGCATTTTGCACACTACATTACCAAAGAGCATGCTATTGACCAAATTTTGTCCTGTAACTGGGGGGTCACTTTGTGATGGGCACTGGTCTGGCAGGTCGTAGTTAGCCTAAGAAATATGGCTCTCACCTACCATTGGCCAATATGCTTTGAAGTATATCAAATGGTTCCCCCGCATCGTACCGCTTGACCGAAGTCATGATGGGAGGTCTATTGCAGGGAACTCATTCTCGTATGTTGAGTCGAATTCTCTCTCACACATACTATCCCCACGAGGTATATAGTGAGGAAATTCATGTACACTCGGGTATATCAAATGGCTAGTCCATGCGTACCTATTGCCCTCAAAGCAAGACATATATCGTGGAAGTCGCGCCAAAGGGAACCCTTCCAATCAACCCAACAACTTCATACCCTTATATAGGCTTTAAACCTAGGGAACTCATATTTAGTTTGTCGATTCCTACCCGAAACTCTGTCGAAATGATGGGTCGGCATGCCGCACAAATTTTCACGCGATTTGGTCTTTTTTTAAAATGGGACTCTATCCACGAGCCTGACAACAAGTCCAACGGTGTTTTATATAATTTTTCAAATCCAATTTTTTCCAGGCTTGGGTCTCGTCTAACATTTCTTTTTGCATTTAGGTATGCCTAATACAAGTGAGAACATAATAATAATAATAATAATAATAATAATAATAATAATAATAATAATAATAATAATAATAATAATAATAATAATAATAATAATAATAATAATAATAATAATAATAATAATATTAATAATAATAATAATAACAATAATAATAATAATAATAACAATAATAATAATAATGCTGAGACCCTTCTCTCATTTTTTCCTCTTTCTTTACAAAATGTGTAAAAAAACATTTTTCTTCTTTTATCAAAATACCCGAAAACATTTTGTCCTCCTTTTTTCCAAAAATATCAAAAACACTTTCCTCTCATAAAATTTTTTCCCTCTTCTCTTTCAAAAATAAATTTGAATCTTTTTCCTCCTAGGTCGATCGCATACCCCCTGGCATGGCTCCCTATTGGCTTCAATCTTCCATCGAACGCCCCCAAGGCTCCGTCAGTTCCATCGCTACTTCCTCTGAGTCCAAAACTCACCTTCACCCACTTTCCATGGAGAACGCCGACTAAGTACAAAATGTGCAACCTGATTTGATGGAGGTTCTAGTCCAACTTATTCCCGAGATCGACAACCTTCAAACCGAAGTTCATGAGATGCAATGAAACTGGAACCCTATTCTCGAAGATCTAGAAGTCCTCTTCCCTCGCGCTATGGGTCCACCCACACCTGAGCCTATTTGGGTCCCTAAGGAATATCTACAGGCTCCACGTGCCCCTCCTTCCAATGGACCACTACCATCAAAACCCCATTTGTCGAATCTTGCCCATCCAGGGGCTAACCTACTGCTGAGCGTTGATCTGAAGGAAGAAGAGTTAAACGAGGTCAAGAAAGACCTTAATCTATTGACCAAAAAGTTTGACTAACTCCAAATCTCCGGGAACTACGTGGATTCCACCCATATGTTCCCCTATCCTAAAACAAGGCTACCAAAAAAGTCTAAGATGCCCAACATTGAGAAGTTAGGGGGTAGTGAGCCCCCGATTGTCCATATCTGAAGTTACCATCGATCCATGAACCTCATCGGTGACTTCGACGAAATAATGACCCAAAAGTTCCAACATACTTTGAAGGACAATGCTCTTTGCTGGTATCTCTCAAGGAGTCCAAGATTCGCAGTTGGGAGGACGTTGGTCATGAATTCATGTCATAGTACAAGTATAATGATGAGTTGGAGGTTACCCATCATGATTGAGAACTTCTCAAATAGAATCCTAGGGAATCTGTTTGTAACATCATAGCAAGGTGGAGAGAGAAAGAGGCCACCCTAACCAACCGATGTTTCCAAGAGGACCAAGTCAGTCTTGTGAAGAAAAAATTCTTAGCCCATGTCCGAGAAACAGTGGGAGGACACTACTACCTCCATTTTTTAGCCCTCCCAGAAATAAGAGTGGAGATTCAAGAAATTCTTTCCAAGATATAAGTTGAGCCGAAGAATGTATCTGGACAGTTCACTCCCAGAAAGTACGAGTGGCCTTCTAATACCATAGTTTAACCCTTTAATAACATCTGTCACTCTGCCACTTCATGGGCACCAAAAAGTGGCCATAAACCAGTCCAAAAGGAAAAAAAAACAAGCTTCATGCTCCCCTTTCTAAAGTTTACCAACCCCTTTTAAGACGAAATCTTAACAATCCATTGGATCCTCGTCTATTACCAAACCCACTTACCAAGAATTTCAAATCAATGACCATTTTGATTTTCACCAAAATGTTGGCCATACCAATGATCAGTTCTTCCACCTCCAAAGTGTAATCCAAGGTCTGATTGACCTGGGTATCATCGCCCCACTAGCTAATCCTAAACCAAAAACTACTCACAATCCACTCCCAAATCATTAAAAATCTCTCTTCCTAGAAGAAGATCTCGAATTTGATCCATCTACCCAGTAAATCACCCATCATATATATATATTCTCTTAAACCCCTCCAAGTTTGCCCATATTTTCTCTGGCATCCTACCTCTTTTGCCGATTAGGCTTGTCACTCCTTAATAGAGCATGCATTGTTGTTTGTACCTATTCCGGAGGGAAAGATATGGAATTATCAATAGTACTAAACCAGTTTCAAGTGTTTGGGCTAAAATTGCCCTCAGAGATGACCATTTGCTATAAGAGATTGAGTGTGCTATTCTTGGAAGCTCGAAAGTGGGTCTGAGAGTCAGATAATTAGGTACTACGTACTGATAAAGTCAGCTTAGATGATGTCATACAGATCATTATGAACTTATTTTGACAGACCGATGAAATTTTCAGTATATTTTAGATACTTGATGCTTTGAAACTATAAGGGAGCTTGGTCCCTTCACTTATATATCTCCGCATTGAGTGGGACGATTTATACGAAAAGGTCGTTAAGGTTACGGAGTGCATATACTTTTTATGGAAAGATGATGTCGTTCCCACTAGATGGGGAGATGAATTCGATTGTTCAGATGAAGAAAAAAGTGCAGATATGACTAGCCTAGTAGTCGGTATATGTGGAATGATATAGTTTAAAGAGTTGTTAGGAGAGATTAACAAGGTGGCCAAAAAACTCGAGATCGATGAGGAAACGGGGTTTCTATTTTTCCCCTCTTCTTTGAACCATATGACTAGATCGGGGAGGCATTACTAGCAACTGAACCCGCAATTATTAGTAATTGATAAAGGTATTGAGAAACTTCCTAGGCTGGAAATGACCTCAAGGAGAGCAAGATCCTCGATCGGTTGAAGAAAACCCAAGATAACATCACTCTGTGGGGACTCACAGTCCCTCCTTCCCCCATGCCAGAAGAAGCAGTGAATCTGTTCGGATCTCTAAACTATAATATAATGCACTCCTTATCTGAGGAAGAAATCCCCAAGTTTGGTCCAAATCATAACTATTCTCTTAATATCTCTGTTGAAGCCATGGAAAAGACCATCCCACTTTCGATTTTTGATAATGGATAAGTTTTTAATGTTTGACCACTGAGAACCCTCAACTGCTTGGGATTGAAAGTAAGCGACCTTCCTCCAACCTCTGTCGCGGTGCGTGCATATGATAATACTCGTTGGGAAATGATGCTATTCATAAAGCTTATAATATGGGTTGGCCCTATAAATCCCGTTACTAAATTCTAAATCATCAACATACCATCTTATTTCAACTTGTTGCTTAGACGACCATGGATCCATAGTATCAAGGGTGTGTCTTCTACCCTCTATCAGAAACTGAAGTTCTTCACCAAAGGGATGGTCATCACCCTCTTGGGCGACGATGATAATATTAAGATTTCAAGCACCAGTAATCCGGTACCATAGATACAACATGGGGCAAATGATATGCTTCTGTTAGACTTCTAAGTCAAACCACTTCCTTTTCTGGAAGAGGATTATTTCAAAGATAGAGTTTGTCCAGAACACATCCCTCACGACAACGTCAATGTGATACAGATTGTTAAGAACATGTATTTCATGCCCGAACTGGGGCTGGGACGACCACAATAGGGAGTACTAGAACCCATAGTGTTGAAGAAGGCCTTTCCACCTTGTGGCATGGGTTATCAACCATTAGTAGAGGACCTCAGAATGCTCTGCTAACCATGGTTGAAGAGAAGACTAAAAAGTGCCAAGATTATCTCAGGGGATTCCTTGAATGGAAGATTAATCAAAGAGGGTGAAGATTTTCCCTTTTTTGGCTTTCCCAAACCGTGGTATGATCATGTGGATAAGAAGATGAATCCATAAATAGATATCTTCTTCCAAGACAATTATTCATGGGCTGAAGGTTCCCACCACCATGTGCAATTGAAGACTATAGCTGCTACCAAATATTTCAAGGGAAGTGACTCTTAGGATTCATTAAACTTGCAGACACTAAGGCTGACACTCTGCATGGTCCACTCAAGTGCTACATCATCGGATCCATCCCCCTGATCAAACTTGCTGCTGTACATCTCCTCAACTTGCATGCTATACGAGTTCTAACCACTTAAATACAACCCAACTCTCATGTTTATCCCACTTACTCTTCTTTTATTGTCACTCCATATTCTGATCATAATGTAATCGAGACCTCCTTTGATGAGGTTCTTAACGTTGTTTTTCCCAACAATGAAATAAATGAAGATTTTGAGTATCTTACTATGCCTTACATTAATTGCCTTGATTCTAATCAAACTCTTGATGATGATGATCTTTCAAATGAACAATTCTTAACGGATCTTAATAAGGTTAATAACAAACAACATAATCGTGTTCAAGTTAATGAAGATGAAATTTTTACTATCAACCTCGGTTCTAGTATCTAACTATGTGAGATTAGGATGGGGTCCACCCTTGACAAGTAAGAATGTGTGAAACTTGAGGGACTAATTAAGGAATTTATGGATGTCTTCGCATGGTCCTACGAATGCATGCCCGACATTGATCCCGAGATATCTCAACACAATATTCCAACGCTCCGACAATGCAAACTGGTCAAACATAAACGACAAAAGCTCTGCACTGAATCATCACTCAAGGTTAAGGAATAAGTGGTCAAATAGTTGAATATAAGCTTCATCTGGGTGATTTAATATCTCACATGGCAAGCCAACATTGTACCCCATCCAAAATTCAAAGGAAAGGTTTGCACGTTTGTTCATTACCGAGATTTGAACAAGGCCTCTCCAAAGGATGATTATTTATTACCCAATATCAACATGATTGTAGAAAATACATCTAGTCATGCTTTTAAGTCATTTGTTAATGGTTTTTACGGATACAATCAGATCAAGATGCACTCGAATCATCAAGAGAAAACCACATTCATCACCCCTTGGGGAACATTTTGTTACACGGTTATGTCGTTTGATCTAAAAATGTAGGGGATACCTGCCAAAGGCCTACCATAACCATCTTTCATGATCTAATACACAAATAAGTCAAGGTCTATGTGGACGATATGATCATCAAGTCTAAGAATTAGGAAGGTCGTGTTCCTTCTCTTCAAAAGTTTTTCAAGTGACTATGACGATACCACATGAGACTTTAACCCACATAAATGTGTTTTTGGCATTACCAAAGGGAATCTTGTGGGATTCATTGTTGGAGAGAAGGGTATTAAAGAAGATACTGTTAAACTGAAAGCCATACTCAAAATACCACCACCCCGAACAGGAAGGAAGTTCGGGGATTCTTGGGAAAATTACCGTACATCAGCCGGTTCATCATCCAGTTGACTTCCATTTGTGAACCCATCTTAAAACTCCTCTAGAAGGATTCAAACAAATTTTGGAATAATTCTTGTCAGGAATCCTTTAATCGAATCAAATAATATCTATCCCAACCTCGATGAGGAACATATGGCCCATCCAGTGAACTTGAACCATCTCAAGCAATTTTACCCTTAGTTTAAAATATCGACGCGCTACGACTCTTCTCATATCCCTTCTATTCGAAAACAAATCTTCATTTTCCTCTACTCAGAACTATGTGGGGCCTGATCCTCTAAAAAATATTTTTACTTTCAAAAATGAAACTAAAAAATTTTCAAAACCCCCAAAGGTATATAAGCAACTCATACACTTTACACGAGCATGACCCCTTCTTTTTCACAAATTGCTATTCATTTCTTATCTCCAAGAATGACAGTTCATTTTATCATTTACATGATCAAAAGGATTATGTATGCATTAGCGATTAGTAAATATAATTCAAATGTAAAAATCATCAAGAGGCACAATAATATAATTAAAATCTTCTTTATTACATTAACGATAAATTTTGCCACAATTACACGAAGTATCAACGTAGGGAGTCAAACAATTACTGTCGCCAATCTCGAATATTCTAAAAATATAACCGAACCAAATTACCCATATATAAACTAGGAAAAACTCCCCAAATTTATTCCCATATATAACAAAACATACAAAAGCTTCACACATAACCAACTTCACACATAACGACCAAGATCTCCAGCTTCATAAAAAGGTCCAACCCACAGCTGCCAGAAGATCTGCCCCCATCATCATCTAAATCTTGGGGTACCCAAACATCCCCTTCTTGGATGGAATACTTGAGGCGCTCCATGGAGCGGTAAGCCCGGACCAGCCTTGGAAAAACCATTATGCCTCCCTCCATGATGTCAAACATTGAAATCGACCTCTGCCCAGCCTCTTCGGCCAACATCTTATCCAGTACCCTCCTCCACATCCATTTCATGTAGTATCCAGAAACATGCCAAACTCTGCTAATAGATTAGGAAAGATTGTTCGACGTCCGACGATTCTCCCATAAAGAACCTAGTCGCATGTGCATGACTTCCGTCAAATCCTGCACAAGAAGTCCAAAACACGGGAAGGCATGATCTGTTCCCATCCAAATTGTCGCATGAACTGCCACGAAAAGTACAAAGAGTTATTTCAGAGGCTAACCAACTAAACATACAGGTATTCTCCCAGTCCTAGAATGGGTTGTAACTCCCCCCACCAGGGTACCAACCAACGCAGACATCGATCCCCGTGCTCTGCAAACTAGTCCTAGAAAGTTAGATTTGCCTTCCTTCCAAGCATCTAGACTATTTGGGGTCTCTGCAATTATCACCATCACATGGTTGTGGAGATATGACATCTATGCGATGATTGAATCAAGTTGAGGATCCACCAGCAAGTCCCTAATCACTAATAGTAATTTTGTGGTTAAGCCAAGGGTAACGTCTCCAGCATAGCCCGTATCACCATCATCCTGTAGACTCACAAAATACAGAGCAACTAGGAGGGAGATAATTACTCCCATAACCAATTATCGATCCACCAAGAGTGACATATGTATAAGTCCTGCTAACAACTCCCAAGAAGACCGAGATAATTCAAGCATGGCTTCCACAACACTAGGATTTACCCCAGCATAAAAGAGAACTCCTTATAAGTCGGGAAAACTTATCTAAGCCAAGTGAAAGAAATGATCCTTGGGGTAAAAGAATTGTATCCCCACCATCAACATGTTCCAGTGAATACGCCAATTACGTCACAAGGAAACCCGATGCATATTGAAGGCGTCACAGTCTACATTATACGATTACACAGCCTCTAAATTTTTGAGGTAAGAGGTGAATTCAATGCCTGTAAGAAGATCCATATTGGAAATGATAAGACAAGAAGTAAGAAATAAGCAAAATAAAATAAATGTGGATGGGTGAAGAAAACACTCCACCATTGCCCCTTTTTATACTTGAAAAACTTGGGTAGAGACAAAGGTCCTGTAAAATTCGAATGAAACCCTACCCCATCAAGGACAAAGTAGTTGAAGAAAGTACCATCAAACCTTCGGGGAATTAGACTGGACTGGCATGTCGATAGGCAGGACAAGGGGTATGCCGATCAGCATCCCCCCATTTTTAGCAAATTCTCTTCTTCATTCTTTCTAAAAAAAAAACTCAAAATTTATTTTTGAAGTCAGGCCAGTTCCTACTATTCTTACTTATATTTTATCCAAATAAAAGTTCCTTTTTAAGTCATTATAATCCTTTTACGGTCTCAGCAGCAAAGTAAAAAGTACATTAAGTCATTAAATGAAAAAGATAAATGAATAAAACCTAATTCATTGCATATATATTGCAACCTTACATTTTCCTTGTAGAAAAAAGACAAAAATAATGGGACTCAGCCCGAAGCCCCCAAAAACATTCTCTATCTGACCTTTTCTTTCTCTATCTAAGACCCCCCATCCCTGCGACTTACGCGCTTTCCCCAACGATGAGCTGAAGAGCCTCCACTACCTGATCCAGACCCTCCCCAAATGTAGCAGATTACACCAATCAAGAAGGAACCATGATGGAATCATGGATATGATATGTTACGAAGGCCACCTAATCCTGAATGTGTTTCAGCCAGGTAGTCGACACCCATATGCATTGCAAGAAAAATTGAAAAAATAAAATCATTCAACCTGAGGCAAACAAAGAAATCAGAGAAACAAAAGTAAAAAAAAATGAAAGGATATACCTCCAATTGAAGGATGTCCTCCATCATCCCCAGCACCTTTGGGCCCATTACATTAGGGTGATGCAACTAACATACCAATCCTCCCTCAGGTCGTCCGATGTTATAGGAAGGAGGATCCAGTCGTAGAAAAGGAATCTCTGATGTCATCTCTGCTGGTGATGTTGATGCACCACCCACTTTGTGGGAAGACCCCACTGGCCGACTCGTTCCCCTACCAGAGAACATAGGGGGGAAGGCATAACTTCATATATGTTGGGAGAAAGGTTATAAAAAATACGAGGCATGATCGAGGCGTGTAGGACAAGCCTTAAGCCTTAGAAGCCAAGTCGGGCCTTAGGGGTAAAAAGGCGTGAAAAGGCGTTTAGGCCTTTTTGATATATTTTAATATTTTTTAAACATAACAAGGCTATTAAAATACTAAAATTGTACATATCATAAAAATATGTTTGAATATTTGAAAATTAAAATACTATTTGATTATTTTGAATGAGATAATGGTCCGATTTGTAAAAAAATCTTTAAAAGGCGATATCCTATCACTAAAGCATTGTCGTTTTTAGAGAAAAAATGTTCCTTAAGGGTTTTACCAAGCATAGGGCGTCAAAAGCTTAAGGCGGGGAGTTTCTCCCAAGCCTCAAGCCTAAGCGTGCCTAGGCGGAGCCTATGAGGTTTTTTTTAGAACAGTGGGCGGCATCATCTAGCTTGACACAAAATCCATAAAATCATAGGTCATCGTCGTGTCGGTATACGATGAATAAGTCTCGTCGGTCATCGCCTCCACCCTCACCTCGTTTGGCATCTCCCCCTGCATCCTCATGTACCTCGGGGACCTCGTAGGTGGAACCATCACATTGTCCTCCACCACCTGTCAGACTAATCTCTCCCCCAGATACTAGGAGTATCCAAACTCATGCATAAATAGCCGACGCAACTGTACGTTCCCCTCGATCACTCCCGTGTGATGGATGGCCATCCCTCGGGGATAAAAGATCACTTACAAGATCCCTAGCATAAAATCAATAACTGAAAAAGGACTTCGAAGAAAATTGGTCTCAATAGTAAAAGGGAACTTACTCAATTGCTCATCAGGCCATTCAAGACCTGACACACCACTGCCAAGGAAGGAGACATCCTCGAATGCTGGTTGGACTTTCGCCACTAGTGATACGGAAGAAGTCCCCCATCGAACTATACTTAAAACCTATTAAATAGTCTTTAAGACCAATCACCTCATAGATACAAATCTACAAAGTACAAAGGTTATCAATCATAAGAAAGCAATGCCTACTTAAGAAAACCACCTTTATAAGAGAGAGACAGATGGAGTCCCTTAGGACTATCCACCTAACATCACCCAATGTCGTCTCCACTACCGTCGGCATCACCCTTAATGTGTGATCCACCTCTATTTGGACCCCCTCATAGTCCAGCCCCAACAACTACTATACATCAATGGTAGTCACTGTCATCTCCCCAAAACCAAAATGCATGGTGTGGGTACACCCCTCTCCCAAAGAACAAAGGACAGTCATTGTACGGGGCGTCTCTGTGATAACCCGCTCAAAATAATAACGGGTGGCCAACCCTATACTATACTAAATAATATAAGGCTAACTACCCGAAAGTATTAAAAGTGGATTGTCAAAAATTTAAAACTTATATTTAGCCCGATAAAAAAACCAACCATTTATCAACAATACTACATCTAACAATGATGAGTGAGACGCATAGGCTCCAACAATGTATAAAAGAGTATAATACAATGTACAACAAAATCTCTAAAATGAAATATCCGAATATGCTGTTGGGTCACGGACAATACAATAATCTGAGAGAGAGAGAATATAAAAGTGCTAATCTACAACACTTGAGTATAGACCTAAATATACAAACTGAATCCTAATCTAGATATTCAAAAGATAGGAATCGACTAAGACAAAGTGCCGTAACAGTCCGCTACTACTACAGCTCCATGACTACTGGATGGGAAAACATCAATGGTGTCCTTGCGGAGAAACACCTGAAGTAATATAATATATACATGGCACGAGAAAATATAAATGGGTCAGAGCTCGAGTTGAAAACATTTTATAGCAAGTGAATTAAAATGCATAATAATTATAAATGCATTATGACATGATTTAATGGAGTCTCACTCCCCATAATAATACAACTCACCTCTCAACTAAAGCGCCAACTAAACGTATGCACGTGATCTCCAAATAAATGCCCAATTCTAATAAGGCAATTAAATCTATCAATCTCCCAATCTACACTTATCTGAATTCCATCTAAATCATATACTTTAACTTTTAATGTTATAGTTCTCTTTTATTTCTTTCATTTACTCAACATATAGAGTTTACATAATCATTCTCATACCAACATATTCAGATTTCATAAACATTCCTCTTTAACTAGAATTTCTCATATTCTTGTTGTGCCATCAATATACATATTATTATATATGAGTTATTAGCATCTAAGTGCTAAGGACTAAACTTCTCCCAATTCTCAATACTGCACTACGTTTCGTGTGCGGGATGGGACGTCTCGCAAAGAGAAATCTAAACAAGGAACCCCCCCCCCCCCCGGTTACACTACTCGTGGCAGTATTGATCATCAAGATTCATTATGCCCTCAATGCATGATGCATGTAACCCAATTCTCATCATTCGATTTTAATTAATTAATTATTCCCAATTCTCAACAGTGCACTGCGATTCGTGCGTGGGACATCTCGCAAAGCGAAATACAAACAAGGAATCCCCTCGATACACTACTTTTGGCACTGTCGATCATCGAGAAGTATACACATTATAGATATGAGCATTAAGGACCAACTTCTCCTCACTTTCCAACATTAAACTGAGCTTCGTGCGTGGGACGTCTCGTAAAGAGAAATCCAAACAAGGAACCCCCAATACACTATTTAATGGCAATGTTGGTCGTTGAGGTACATTATGCCCTCGATACCCAAGTGACCAATCACATCAATTATGTAACCATCCAAACGAGCTATAACTCGAGGATGTAAGCTCACTATGCTATCATCTTCTAGTTGCCCATCCACGTAACAAACTGGGAACCACCTGGTGGGGCTAAACAACACCCACCTCGTGATCAACTCACACATCCAACGTACAGGGAAGCGGTCATAGCTCCTAATCGAAAAGTGAGAATGACACATACCCACGACTTCTCACCCCCAAAATAACAAATGTATATCACATAATAATCACCATGGATGACTATGACCTGGGGAATATCCACACCCTGCTCATCGAGCCAGGATGCTCACCCTCAACGCGCGCAACTTCCCAATGATAGCAAGGAGGCGGTATGCTTCACTATATATATATATATATATATACCATCACATAAGGTATACATACATCATCACATCATATAAAGATATACCATCATATAAGGTATACCTACCACATCATTTACATTTTCGTATTACGCACTTAGGCGTAGTTGAATTAATATCATTATTTAGTATATCTCTCTCTTTTGATATTCTAACCGTCAATTCTCACATATCCTCCCCCACTTAGGATACATTATACTATTTCTCGCTTGAAGCTCACATGTCACTTCTAGTTATGAATTGTATCTCAATTCTATTTAAGTTAAGGATATTCCATATCCTAATGCACCTCAATTAACATGTCTCATAGTGTGAGACATCTCCCAAATGAATCATAGTTACGGATATTTCTATATCCGTAGGCACATTTATTAGCATATATAATTCTCAATCCATAATATGGTTCAATCAATTATATGAACCATTAAATTTATCCCATTTGGGATTCGTTTCTAAAATTCAAACATCACTAAGTTCATTCTCATTTTCATGTGAATTTAATAATTATATCCAAATAGAATTTTCATCAATAGTGGGGTTCCCCACTTAGAGTATACCATAATCTCTAATCGGTATAACTCAATTTAAGTCGATAGGGCTCCAATTATTTATTATATGGGAAACTCCCTAACATCCCCAAAATATACTTCATATTATTCCTGTAGAGGTTCCCAATCGATAACCTCGAACGAAATAGAATGAAATTCTCCCTAGAAAGCATCTCCAAAAATTCCACTGTTTCCGAATCGATTCAACCCCTTCGAATCGATTCGGCCCAACAGCGAATCGATTCGGCCTTTACGAATCGATTCGGTCCAATGGAACTGAGAGTCTGTTACATACCGAATCGATTCGCAAGGGGTGAATCGATTCGGCCCTAAAGACCTCTAGGTTCTGCAACAGACCGAATCGATTCGGAAGGGGCGAATCGATTCGGTAAGCTCAGCAAGCTACGAAATGGGCTATTTTCCTCAAAACCAAAAATTTCCAAAAATCAATTATATCATCTTATAACCATTTCTATCCAACCCAAGCATATATAAATCATTAATATTCATCCAAGAACAAATTTAAGCTAATTTCTAACATCAAATCCATCATCTATACCACAAACCTAAGATTTTACTCAAAAGTTGGGTTTTGACAAATTAAACCTAAAACCCATAAATTTAATCCATAAATCATGCAATAAATGGTACACAACAATTATTTAGCAAGTTTAATCACTTGCCTTAAGTTAGTAGGGTCTGATCCGTCCTCGAGATCGCGTATTGGCCAGAAAATCCTCTTTCTCTCTCTTTTTCCTCTTCTTTTCGTCTTCTCTCTTTCTTTCTTTCTATTTCTCTTTCTCTCTAAGGAGAATTGATCTCCCGAAGGCTTAATAAGCCTTGTCTCCCGTGATACACAACTTAAAATGATAATACACCCTTTAAATGACTCGATAACTTTAATTCGAGCCAACGAACTTAAAATACTTCGGAACCTAAATAGACCCCAAGTACAGTCATTTTGACTTTCTCGACCCTTCCGAAAACAACTACACCCTTAGAATTGCCATTCGAAACACTTTCTAACAACTTCAAATTTTGACCTTAATTTCCAATTTAATAATTCTCCAAATAAAATAATATTTATTTCTCCCAAAATAAATGAATTACCATCTCTTAAGTCTAGGGTTGTTATAGTCTCATCCAATCCAGACACCAAAATACCAAAACCAACTGATGAAACCACCCAGCGCACCACCAGAGGAAAGTGCTCCCAGACATCCTTGAACCCCGTCATCCCCCAAGAACGCAGGTTCGACATTGATATATTAGTCTTATAAAGAAAAAGGAAAAACCCTTGACAAAATTCAGGAAAAAAATAAGGAAATACATTAGGAAAAGGAAATACCTATGGTCATTAAAACTTATATAACCACTAGGGTTCACCACCCTAGACCATCGATTGTGCGCAGGCTCATGTGGAAGAGCCCGCTCGTTCGTAATCGGCTCAAATGAGTCAAAGGCATTCTCATTACCCTGCACTATGGGCACCTTGGCCTGCCATTCTAAATGCGCCCAGTCATCAACCCTCAGCCACACCATGTGGACCGAACTGCTTGAAAAATACACCATTTCCTAGCTTGGAAAAGAAAAGAGCGCAAGAACACAGCACAGAAAATAAAGCCAGAGGATAGAAGATCTGAAAGGTGTGAAAAATGAAGAAATCTCGCCCCTTTTAGATGAGGCTAAGGGGCATGCTGATCGGAAGTCCTAGACTAAATACTGATTGGCACTATCCCTTCACCTGCTTGAGGTAGTCCAAAAGATAGTGCCACTACCATTTGAAACCCCCTACACCTTGCCGGTCGGCACCTCACTGAAATTTTGTACAAAAAATTCTAGGAAATACAAAAAAATCCCAAAAATCGCCCAAAAAATTCCTAAAATAGTAAAATAAATTTTAGAACATTTTTTCACTAAGAAAATCATTTTTCAAGATCTCAAATCCCCAACCATATTAATACCACATTTTCTCCCCATCTTAAACCCCACAATTCCTTGAAGGAATCTAAAAATTATTTCCCCAGCAGAATTCCAAAATCCAACTTCCCCAGTGGAACTTTAATCCAATTGGATATCTCCCTAACAACGTCTCCAAGGGACACAACAGAAATAAAAAATTCCCCAGCAAGGATACATCCAATCCTCGGATTAGTATCTTTTCCCTAGAGGAGTCTCCAAATATTCCCTGGAAAACTATACTCCACACCCGCCTTAGGCCCTCAGAATTGGCCTCGACCCTCAGAATTTGTCATTCCTACTCAGGCCCTCAGAATTGACTTTGGCCCTCATAAATTGCTCTCTTTTACTAAAGGTCCTTAAAATTGGCAAAAACCCTCATAATTGGTCTCTCCTACTTAAGGTCCTCAGAAATAACCTCGACCCTCATAATTCGTCGCTCCTACTTCTGCCCTCAGAATTAGCCTCGGCCCCTAGAATTGGCCGCTTCTACTTAAGGCCCTCAAAATTAGCCCCGACCATCAGAATTGGTCGCTCCTACTTAAGGTCTTCAGAATTGACCTCGCCCCTTAGAATTGCTCTCTCTCCACTTATGGTCCTCCGAATTGACCTCGACCCTTAGAATTGGTTGCTCCTACTTAGGCCCTTAGAATTGGCCTCGACCTTCAGATTTGGGGGCTCCTATTTAAGGTCCTTAGAATTAACCTAGACCCTCAGAATTGGTCGCTCCTACTTAAGGTCCTCAAAATTGACCTCAACCCTTAGAATTGGTCTCTTCTATTTAAGGTCCTCAAAATTGACCTCGACCCTCAGAATTGGTCTCTTCTACATATGGTCCTCATAATTGACCTCGACCCTCATAATTGGTCACTCCTACTTAAGCCCTCATAATTAACTTCAACCCTCAGAATTGGTCATTTCTAGATAAGTTCCTCAGAATTGACCTCGACCCTCAAAATTGGCCGCTTCTACATAAGTTCCTCAGAATTGACCTCGACCCTCAGAATTGGTCGCTCCCTACTTAAGCCCTCAAAATTTATCACTTCTAATTAAGTCCCTCATAATTGGCTTCAACCCTCAGAATCGATCTCTCACCTAAAAAGCCCTTAGAATTGGCTTCCACCCTTAGAATTAGTCTCTCCCTACCCTAGGTCCTCAGAATCGACCTCGTGCCGTAGAATCGACCATCCCTAGACATACCTTAGATCCCCAAAATGGGACTCAACCCTTTGAATCAGTCATCCTCATCCCTTAGGTCTATAGAATCGACCTATTTCCTAAACATCATGTGGTGTTTATTCGACGACTTTCACTTATTCTAAGCCCACCCGTCAAGGGGATTTGTAGACACCACATTCTACGACCCCCATCCCCCTTAAGTCTCCCCTTAGTTCCCTAGCACCTCCCCATTTCACTACAAACCCTAGGTCATACTCCAAGTGTTGATCTAGAGGCCATCGGGAGCTCTCGAGCCCCATTTGACTTCTATAAACTCTATAGTCATAGAAAAAGCCTAATGAATCTTTAAAGGGCTTTAAATTCCATTCACAAAGTTCTATCATGTGCGCAAATCAGCATAACAGTTCGGACGAACAGACTATTTTACTACTAAAAATCGATTTGGAGGCCACCGGGCACTTCTGGGCCCCGATTTGACCCCAATCAAATCCAACTTCACAATAAAGCTCAATTAATCCTCGAAGGGAACTAAAACCCCTTTCTATCGGTCTTCCCCATGCACAAAATGGCATAACCGTTCGGACAAACCATCTAATTTTCACCAAAAATTGATTATGAGGCCATCGGGCACTCCCTGGCTTCGTTTGATCAAGGTCAACTCTTCAGCTCGATCGATAATGAATGAATATTCTAAGGGCACTAAATACCCTTTCTAATGGTCTTCCCCGTGCACGAATCAGCCTTACGGTATGAACGAATGACTCGTTTTACTCTAAAAAATCATCGGGTGCTTCCTAGCCCTGGTTAACCAAAGTTAACTCTATGAACTCAGCAATGTTATTTCGATTATCGAATTACCTCATGTAACCTTTCCAACGGTATTCCCCGTGCACGATTCAGACTTACGATTTGTATGAACGATCCATTAGCATTCGACGATCTTCCATCCAAAGGACAAACGAGTGCTTTCGACCCTGTTTGACCCAAAGTCAACTCTCGGACCCTAGATCATCCCAAAAGTCTCTTAAACGTCTCTTAATTACCTTTCTAATGCTATGATCCATGCATTATTTGGATTACGAATTGCATTCTATGACCATTTTTCCAAAAAAATCTGCACGACACTACCAATTGGGAGGTCCATTTCCCTGCCTATCGATATTGTATCTAGGGTTACCTGCCGATTGGAAGGGCTTGGGATATTCCGATCAGCATGACCTACCCTTTAAGTAGATGTCATGATCTCACCCTCAAGACACACCTCAGATACATCAGTATCAGTGATCTCAATAAAATTCTCTTATAATTAGTGAAGTTTCCTTGTGTGAACTTCCATTCAATCTTTCATTCCCATACTTTTCATACCAAATTTAGAAAAAATTCATTCTCTCTCATCAAAGATTCATCTCAGCATTCAAGGGAGCTCATCAAGGATCAATATCAGTCCTCAATTCTCCAAAGAAGGTCCAAAAATCATTTCTCTTTAAATTGTTTATTTTTGCATTAGTTACACAAATTCTTAATCTAGATTTTACTTTTGTTCATACACATTAATTCCTCATCCTTTAGTAGTTGTATTGCACATACTCTATTTTCTATAAAAAAAAAACAAAGAAAAAGAGGGTTACACCTATAAATTCTAACAGGATTACTCACCATAATTTCTCAAAACTAAAATACATTTTCTACCCACACACATAATAAATGCCCATTTTCATCTATGGGATAAACCCCACCCTTATGTAGCATGCGAACTACGTGGACATTGATGCCTTCATAAGCTATGTAGACGTTTTGAGTTAAAACCCAAGACTCGAGTCCAACTTTCCATTTTTTTGCATTTGCTTCCTTTTCATCTGTACTTTACTTAATATATATTATATTTGTGATCCATATTGGTGTTTTATCTAACATATATTATCGTTTCATCATAACGATCAATATCTCGATAAATGCATACATTGTATTTTCTACATACTATTTTGGGAACATTCCTATGGATGACCTCACTCTATCTTTTCCATGGTATGAGTTAGGCGATTCTGATCTCCATTTATATATACACACATGCACACTTCACGGAGAAATCAAGGAAGAAGGTAACACGAGCCCATGAGAGACCGGAAGGGCGGGATGGGTGTCTAGCACCTTCCCATTCCATAAATTAGCCCCTGAACCTCTGAACTATTGGTTTTTTAAGCATCAGTTTATCTTTTATGACACTTTATGGAGGCGAAGATATCTTTTTACATCACCCCACATCGACGATAGTTGAAGCGCTCCTAGAGGAAGAGGGAGAAATACCTTTTCTCCCACTTTTCCTCCCTCCGAGAATGGAAGATCTGCGCAGGGATTGCCACAATACCATTATAAGTTTTGAGAGAATATCAATTTTACAACCATTCGTAGTGTCACCCACTTTCATTCAGTCATTATCGATGATGATTTCTTTAAAGTCTAAGTAATCTAATTCCAGGAGTTATTGCATAATCCCATAATAGGTCAACACTATATCCTTTCGATTTTTATTTCTTAGCTATATAAGAAGTCATGGTAGAAACTAATATTCAGCTATTTTGCATCAATAGTTTTTCTCACACGAAAAGTAGGACAATTGTCTAGGTATAAAATTCTTGAAGACACATCACCTGTCTTTAAAAGATGTATTATTCACACATGCATAAATAACCGCAACATAAGAGGTTGAGATTACTTTTTTTTAGACCCATGACCTAAAATCACCTCTCTTCTGATTTCTAAACATTTCGCATTCATACTTCCTAAACGTTTTCATGAAATTGTGGAGTTTAAAGGGTAATGTAAATAATACAAATAATCAAATAAAAATAATTTATATAATAGTTACTTAATATCTCTAATCTTTTGGCATTCAGGGACATAATAAGTTCCTTGATCGTATTGCAGATTGGTGGGTCTCACCTCTTTAGGGTTTTTGAAAAGCAATTCATCCTCAAACTCCATAGGTTCCTCAATCACTCATTTTTCACGAGGATTGAACCACCTGTTCCAGAATATGTTCTCAAGCGTATAATGATGATTATGTTTTTATTTACTCTTCCGCAATTGAACCTCCAATATACCATGTATTTTTAATGTAGTCTTGGAAGGCTTTCATCAATCGCTCGATATGATACATCCAGCGATACCTGGAGGGTCTACAAAATAAAGCCTCGTCATATAAATGCACAAATATGTGGACGCTGATGTCAAATAACGACAGAGGAAAATACTTATTGAAAGAATAAATATGCTCGGGTAAAGTGGATTTCAGATCCTAAATGTGCGAATTGTTTACCATGTTTGTACAAAATAAGGTGAAGCACAAACTAATTAGCAAAATTTCCATGCATAGATCTTTTTGCTCAGAAAAGCAATGCCAGAATAATAGAGGATTAATTGAATGATGATGTGCCAGTAATGAGACTTGCACTATTTTAGGTCATTTATTTGGTAGATTATTAACCCACACAAGTTATCAAAAGAACCAATCGATATCTTCAAATTAAACAACTTGTCTAGGAGAATATTTTTCTCATTAGTCGGCAAAGTGAAATCACTCGTGGGAATCAAATTTTTTCTCATTACATAATCATTTTTAACCTCAATTTTTTCATTTGCATCTACTTTAGATCACTATAGGCCCTATCTCCATCTTTCGAATTAGATCCACTTAAATATATTCCTGCTAGATGTTCTGCAAAACTGTTTTCCTTGAGCATCACATCAATTACATGCATTACACAGTGCTCTTTCTAGCACATAAGTCAAATAAGTTTTATCATACCCTGCCTTCATTTTACTAGGATCTTGAGGATCCTCACTAGATTTGTGCTTTTGGCCTACAAACTGAGGGTGTTTTGCATACAAACTGATTCCCTAAAATTGCATCCTTTGCCTTCTTCTTGATTTGATAACCGAAAAGATGAGTTGGTTCTATCCCACCCTCTTAATCGACAGGTAAAAAGTTAGACTTTTAATTCCTAAAAGGGTGACTGCTCGTAAAAAATCTACGATGATTAGCATAACTCATCTTACCACTATGATGTAGCCAAGTGGATTTAATTTCCTCCCCACAGATGGGACATCCATAATAACCATGATCATTGACTCCAAATAAGGTCCCACTAACAAGAAAGTCATGGATCTCCCATATAACCATTGCTTTAACTGTGAACTCTTCACCTTTGGGAGCGTCAAATGCCCTCACTCCTTTATCCCATAACTCTTTAAGTTCTTCAATTAACGGGTATAAGAAAATATCTATATCTTTTCCATGAGCCTTTGGCCCGGATATCAACAATGACAATAATGTGAACTCTTTTCTCATGCGCAGTGTTGGAGAGACACTTAAAGGCACCATGATAACTGACCAATAACTCTGATTAGTACTTAAATTACCAAAAGTTTGAAACCCATCGGTTCATAATGAGATACAGAAATTGCATGGTTCTTTTGAACATTCATGGTTTCTTGCATTTAAAAGTTGCTATATGAGTGAATCAACCAAATGACACATGAGATTCCCGCCCATCTCAGCTTGAGCGTGCCATGTCATGGCCTCTACTATCCATGGTTCGGTGAAAATATTTTAAACCAAGGACCTCAGGTAAAATACTTAAATACTTTATTTGGAACTTGCGAGCAGTTGCAAAATTTTATTGTACCGTCTTTTCAACTCTCACAAACCATATATCGTGTCTCCTTGCATAGAGGACATTAATTATTTAGTTTGTGCTCACTACAATATAATATGCAATCATACTTGCATGCATGAATAAATTTGTGCTTCAAACCCAAACTTTTCCAGCACTTTTTTATGCTTGAATAACTATCTGGTAACATGTTCTCTTTAGGGATAACTTGTTTAGCCCGCTTAAGAATTTTAATTACGATATTGACCGACAACCTAAATTGCCTCTTCAAATTATGCAAATCGATCAATGATTATTATACCAAGTGATCTTCTCTATAATTTTTGTACAAAGTTCTAGTTGCAACGGCTTTCAACTGTATGTATTCCTGATCTTTGGGTAATTAAGCATTAACTTGGTCATTGACTTGGCCATAATGCATATTATTTGTATCCATGGGCTGGAGGTTTTAGTGGTGGTGGACTCTATAAGCATCATTATTAGATCGGTCAAAGTATGATGTGTTGGTGAATCATTCACCACTTCAACCCGGTGAGGTTCTATCTCACGATCATGTACGAGTAATTCTTTTACAACATATGTACATTTTTTTCCCTTGCAATGTTCATATCTTGTGGTCTTTCATCATACCCCACATTAGTAAATGCAATCAAATGGCTTCCAAAGAATTAAATTTTCCGTTTATACAATGATTTCACAAACACGAAATCTTATAACTATAAAGATTTATGTTTGCATATTTAATAAATTCTTGAACGTCCTTTACATGATTACTAGATACCTTATGACTCTCTCCCATCCAATCTTTGTATTGTTGTAAATCCATTAAGTAGTCTTCAAAATTGAATTCACCTCTGTAAATAAGTTGAAATGACGGTCATCTTATATATGATAACTCTCAGTTTATAATTCAAAGAAAATTCACTTGACTCGAACATTCAGTATATATGGAATGGAATCAAATAGATATCCGAAATGATTATAATATTAAAAATTTGTTCAGAAAGAAAATATTGTTCAACACGTAGAATTATCCAACAAATGAATTGGCTAGGTAATAAAAGAATTTTCATAGTTTCTTAACAGAAGCTCTTCCCCGTGGTGGATGTACACGAACTCATCTCCGCAACCATCGTATATTTTATCAACTAATATATGAGCCTCATCCATTTTCAAAGGCCAATTGTGTACATTTAATTCGATAATCATGGAAATGAGAGTGCACATGCCAATAACCCTTTTATTGGATAAGTACCTTATGTAATACGAGTCAACAAAATCACTGTGAGTGGATGATCATGATCCACAGAATATTGGAGGAGTCATTTATGAGGAGAATGTTCTGGGAGGAGGCATTTGGGAGGGGAATGTTTCAGGAGGGGGAATTTAGGAGGGGAAACCTTGAATCATACAATAGGGAAATGATTCGTACCGAATATTACATATTTATACCCTCGAACCTTCGCATTTTAGCCCCCCCGGGTTCCTTAATCTCTATATTTAAGCACGTTAACTAGACAACCTTTGTTTTATATTGTTAACATGCTATATGAGGTATAATTGGGCTTTTGTAGGTATTTAGCTACTAAGTAAGGACTTTGGATGCATTCTGGTTAAGCTCCATACATATCCGTACGCGTAAGGGCAATTCGTTCAATTCACAATTTGGGAACAGGCCCAACATCTGCACGGAAGTTTTATCCCTCCTTCCAAGAGTCATGTAGCCACAAATGGTGCGTGATTTTGAGTCTGAACGAAGAATTTACCACAATTTTAGCGGAAGAGAAAACCAATGAAATTAAAGCAGGGGAAAGGAGGGGAGTATCAAACATGTTTGATCGATCAATTGACCAAAAGGGTCAATCGATCGATGCCTCTTTATTTTAGAAATTATTGGAGACAGTGGGCTCAGACCTGTTTAGTCAATCGATCTACTGTTGGGGTCGATAGATCGACCATGCCTATTTTCTGCAACCTTTTCCTTCTCTTTGCTTTTCTTCCAACTTACTATATAAGAGATACTTTTTTCTCTTTTGTATATATCTTACATTTTACATAGATTTGTGGTTTTTAACTTTGGGTCTAAGCCTTTCTTCCATTTCTCTTGGGTAATGTGACACCCTGACTAATTAAATACCGGGTAGCTACTCCTTTATTAAATTAATTCAAAATGCCAAGTTGGTCCAGTTAATAGCATCACTATCGAAAACATTTTAATGATTACTAACCACCTAGTATTTAAAAAGTAAGTTGTCAAATTTTAATTTAATTCTGATTAACATGCAACAAGTGTAAAGAAGAATAATAACACCATTCACCATAACGAAGTAAATAGAATAACCATCACATAATGTAAATAAATTCTGGAGGAAAACTCCTCACTACAAACCCACAACTGAAATAACTAAACTGAATACTGAATCAATACATGCCAAAGTCTGAAAACTGTAATGAAAAGATGTCTCTAATAAAAATGGGCAACATGCCCTACAACTGATAGGTAATGAATCTGGAATCCAAATGATAGAAGTGTCTAAAAGCAAATCCCAGTAGCTTCCACAAACAGCTACAGCTCGTCACCTGAATGAGTATCCTATGCATGGTGTCCTTGTGGCTGGGCACCTAAAATGATTTTACAAGAAAAATAGATTTGAAAGCAAACGGGTCAGAGCCCGAATGTGGAGATATTTTAAAAACCTGCAAGTGCTTTAAAAACATTTAAAACATTAAATACAAAGTACATGTTAGGACGTGCACTCACATGATATCCTCACCTCTCGACTAAATGTGCACTCCTAACGTAAGTACCCATCTAAAATGACACTATCCACTAGCTAAGTGACATCATATCTAGCTAGACTGTCATAGGTTCTACCCTCATTACTCGGTTCCCATTAACATAATAACGATCTCAATTAAATAGGGGACTTAACGTAATTTCAGGTTCTCACATAAAAGTAATACAACTCGTTATAAATTATCCCTTTTGTTAACCCATAGTTATACACACAATACATATGAAAGTTCTCAGTTTATTAAGTGTATATTTTCCACAACATAAATATACAATATAAGCACCTCGAGACTAAGCTGCGGTGCACACATACTCTGATATCCATCCCGGTACATCACGTACATAAGGAATCACGTATTCCGAATCTCTCAGGAATAGTTCAGATAACACAAATCACAAATAGTGGAGGCGAACACAGTCACATCACATAGGTCACGCACATACCTGCGCTCCCACGATCAGCAGACTTATTAACATCCCAATGAGTCCTTCTCTGACCTATGTTCATAGGGGTAACCAGTCTAAATCCGAGCAACACAAGGATTAGAGGTCCCTAAGCGAACGCAAACCTCCCGTGATAGCAAGTATGGTAGGTATGTCATACACACAAATCATATATCAATACTAAGTAAGCACACATCTTAGTAATCACCGTAGTTTAATTGTAGTACTTATCGCATTCTCGTACCAACTTAATATATATACAACTTATATAATCCCGATCCATATTTATACGCGCCATAATTTATTCTCACGTCGTAGTAGGCACTCACGTCTCGACTTAAATGTCTATTTGATTCGATTCACACTTATATAATTTACTCCTCATATATCCCAAATGTCCCAAGTATACTAATACACCATCAAAGGAATGTTATCTCTATCCTCGAACAAGTTTACGGGACTCCCAAAATCAAAACAGGCCAAAAAGGCCTAAACTGCCAGCTCGTTAGAAGTCTCGTTCGAACGAGGCTGTTCGAACGAGAGTTCGTTCGAACGAACTGTACCTTCTAACGAGATATCATTCGAATGAAGTTATCGAACGAGATTCCCTTTTGTTAGAAGCGACTGGTCAACTCGTTAGAAGCTCGTTCGAACGAGCTCGTTCGAACGACCTGGAGAGGTCTTCTAACGAAGGACCAGTTTCGGCCCAGATTTTCTCCAATCTCGTTTTTCATCCATTTTAACACCTCAAACCTCTTCCAAAGTTCATCCCAACAACGTTTTACGGTCTCTAATTCATCCTAAACATATTAAAGTCACTTCCTAACATGTTTTAAGGAATTAATTCGTCCTAAACATCATTAAATCACAAGTCTCTACACTTTTCCCCAATTTTTCAAGAACATGAACCCTAAAATTTTTAAATCCTTAATTTATCCAATTAAATCCGTTTTTGTGTCTTACAATGTATATCAACATCAGATTAGTCCTCTAAATATGATTCTACATGCCATCCTTTCATCAAAATTTAGTATTCTACTTCCAAACTCATGGGGTTTTCATTATCTTCCAAGAACAAACATAAATTTGAATTATCTAACATGGAAGGAACATTCTCTGAAATTAAATGGAATTAAATCACTTGCCTTTAGTTTATCTCTAATTTTGATGACGATTTCCTCTCTCTTTCTGCAGAATTCCTTCTGTCTCTCTTTCTCCAAGCTTATCTCTAATGGTGGCTAGGGTTTTCTTTGGGAAAGTTTTGGAAACCTATTTGATAACTCCCGTAGCTTATTGGGTCAATAAGGGTTGGTTAGTGGGTTTAGTGGGTCTATTACCAATCAGATAAAGACTCCTAATTTTCGTCATTTTTAATTCCCAAAAATACGAAATTACCAAAATACCCTTTAAGTTGCCGGTATGGCCTAAAAATACCCCGGGACCCAAACTAAATCCCCGGCTAGTATTTTCTGACTATCTCGACCCTTCCAGACGCGTTGGTGCACTCAAAACGACCATACGGTTAATAGAATTTAAATTCACTTTTATAATCAAAATAATTATATCCTGACGCGACTGTCTCACGCGTCCCAATAAAATGACCAAATTGCCGTATATCAATCTCACGACAATTTTCATAATTCAATATTCATACATCATATATACTCAATATAGTCAAATACCAACTCACAACTCGCTAGTATTTTATCCGGATTAATTCCCAATTAATTCTCATTTAATTAATTAATCCCAAAAATAAATATTGCCAAAAACACGGGGTATTACAGGTAATTTCCCATTTTTATGTATGTAAGTTACTAATCCTTCATCTTCCTTAGTTTAATTATTGTTCCTAGCTTTAATTACCATGCTTTCCATTTTCTTTCAATCCTTGATAATTTTAAAGTAAATTAATTAGTTGTTGCTTAATTAATTAGGTTCTTTAATTAATGTTGGTTATCATGCTTAGGGTCTAATTTAGTTTAGGTTGTGTCGGATTGAACTCAATTCGAGTTGACATGTTTCTTTGCTTTGCTGATGGAGTTTATGGATTTATTTCAAGTGTGTCCTAGTTATTATTCCTAGTAGATTGAACGGGGTATATCATGTATGCTTTCTATTTATGACCTTGCGTGCATAATTTTTGGAATATTTGTTGACACCAAAATCTTATTACTCTTTTATGAGAATTTAAGGGTGTGACAACTTTTGATTTAATTAATTGACGGAACGAGACGCAATCTTAATAATCCGCGAACCCATGTAACCATTTTATACTAATTAACTCGGGGTGGGGGATATTCAACGCAACCTATAGTTTTTATCCGCTTTGTTAATCATAGTTTAATTTACACTCGCCTAGTATAATATTCCCTTTTGTTATCTTTATTTTTAGGAAGAAAATATCTTTTACACTTTTATTCAGAAGTAATAAAATAAATAATATTCTGTAATTTGTCTCTGCGGATTCAATACCCGGACTAGCTGTTATACTCCCTCAAGAGAGTTTAGTCATAGTTTAGGTTTTTGTATAGAGTTGGTGAGCCAAACAACAACCGACCGACATGTAGGTGATTCGCGCGCCGCGACAAAACCCGGTCTATCAAATGGTGCCATTACCAGGGATGAGTTTGTTTTAGAATTTATTTGATTTAGTGTTTCGTAGTATTTTCTTTCTATTGGTATTTTTTTTCTAACCTTTTTGTAGGACTTCTACATTTGAGCACTTAGAAATGCTTGAATTTTTTGCGTGCGCATCTACTTTATGGAATTCGCCACTTCGAGACATCTTTGGGGTAATCATGTCTTATTCCAATCCTTTCGGTAATCATTATGATAATTCTCAAAATCCCCGTAAACCTATGACATTTGGTCAATACTTAGAGTCCCAAAAAATTGCAAATTCAAAAATGACTTTGGGCTAGTATTACAAAAGTCAAGCTTTGGACTGCATGTATTTTGAGGATGATGATAATGATTTTGGGCCTCTAATTCCTTATAATAGGAGTTTTGAAACAAATTGCAATAGTTTTCAACATTCTTATAATAATGAGTTTGAGGATAGTTTTGATAATAATTTTCAAACTTCTCATTTTCAAGAATCCACACCTCGACCTATGGCTTTGGGCGAGGGTTTGCTCATGCTTGAAAATGAGAGGTATGAAGACTGTTATCGGGAAGAAAATCGTTTGTGGGAACATGAATTGGATTTATTACTTCAATCCAACGACGATTTTTCTTCTGAAACTTTTGAAGTCGAGAAATGTTTTGAACCATGTGAGGATTTTATGCTTACTTTGGAACAAACATTTATTCACTTGGCTCGTGGTTTAATAGATAATGTAAGTGAGGATGAAATGGATGTAGTATCCATTTGCAATGAAATATTTTCATCTTTGGATCCCAAACAAGAAAGTTTCATTGAAAATGATCTTATCTCCTTCGAAATTCCATCTTTGAGTGATGATTACTCATCTCTTGAGTTTGAATTTCTTTCCTCCCCCTTTTCATTCTCCGTTATCACACCTTCACAAGTACCCGATGAATCGGTGCCAAACTTTAAAACGTTTAACCCATTCACTCACAAGGAGTTCTTGCTCGAGTTGCTTTCCATGAAGGCATCTTTGCCTCCTTGTGCACCCCCTCCCATTCCAATTTTAAAATACTTGGGAGAAAATTCAATTTTTTTTACCTCTCATGTATTTGTCACTCATTTTATCCAAATCTCCCATCGTCCCCTAAAAACTTTTAATTGGCAATGGTTCCTTTGTTAAGCCGTACACATGCTTTTCGTTGTTCAAACGGAATTCTTATTTTTCGGGAGGCATGCATGAGAGGGACGGTCTGCCATGGATCTTTCAAAGTCAAATCGTATTTTGGGTGGACCCTCAAAAATTTCAACTTCTAGTGTATAGTTAGTTAGAAATTAAAATTGTAGATTGTAAATAGTTAGTTGTTATTTTCTTTATTTTTCTTCTTTATTCTTACTTATAGTCTTGTATAATTAGTTAATGTTTTATTTCTTCCTTTTGTTATTCTTTGGTACTAATATGTTTTGTAGAATCTTTGGACTCGTACTTTCCGTAGATTGATCCATTATGGGTAATATCGCTATTTTCCTCTCTTTAACTTGGTTCTTAATTCACATTGAGGACAATGTCAGGTTTTAAGTTAGGGGGTGTGGGATATTCTATCCATTCATTGGTAGTTTCTTTCATTAGATTACATGTTAGTTACTAAGTATGCTTTCTTAGAAAATTTTGAAAATTTTCTAAAATATTTTCTTTTTTTTTGTCCTTTATTGGGCCTTTTGCCTTTGTTTTCGATGATAAATTCCAATAATTACCCGATCCAATAAACAACTAAATGATGCATGTTATCGATTTTAGAAGTTATTATACTTTAGTCCTAATTATTGATATTACGAATAACTTCATGAATTAAACGTTAATCCCATGAGCACATGCACTTTTCTTTCTTTATTGATTTGGTTTAAGATTTTTATAACTCGATAATCTTTTGTTGCATTGTATATACTTACACCGAGTAAGATTTGTACCTTTCGTCCTTTGTGTGTGTTATACACTATTCTTTCCTCTTTGAAAACGTTGATTTCTTCTGTAATCTCACTATTCTTTCATTTGTTCGTTCAGTATTTGAGCTCATTCTTGAAATGTGTTACTTGAGCATGATTTGCATATATTATTTTGACTCGAGAATTGCATAAACTTTATGAAATGATCACAGGCCATCTTTGTTATAACACCCATATTAGCCTTGACCTCACCTTATATGTTTACCTCGTCAACCCCTTTGAGCCTAAATATAATCTTTCGTTTCATAACCAAAAATCCAATAACCAACTCCGAATTGGAGTTTTAATCCATACATATTACCTTACATGCCTTTGTTTGTAATGTTGCTTGGGATTGAATGATAGTGTATAGTGTGGTTGCAATTTAGGCACAAGAGAGTGTGAAAAGTAAAGAAAAGAAAGAAGTGAAAAAGAGAAAGTAGAAAACAAAAGAAAACATGAGAAAAAGGAAAAAAGAAAAGAAAGAGAAAGTTGTAAATTTGTGTATAGTTCAATAAGCTTTGATTACTCTCCAAATGTTATATCCAATGCTGATTTGGAACTTGTTTCCAATTTTGATATTGCCCGCATTCTTCCCATTATTCCAAGTTTTCATTCCAAACACTTTGAATCCTTACATACATTCCTTTCATTTCATACCCTAGACTAACCTACATTATAACCCTATCAAGTCCTATGTGATCCTAAGGTGCATTTAATTTAAAAGTCATAATAGTTTTGATAATATGTGAAAATGTATTTTGCCTCTTTTAATGAGTGATATCTTTCATTGAGATTACATTTTTCATTTTATATTTAGTGTTCTTCATTTGTGACATGTGTGTGGCCTAGTTTCCATTTACATTTACTCTTTATGCCCGCATGTTCCGTGTGTTAACTCCATATTTCGAGTGAATTCACTTGATGAGTCTAATGCCTGTGAGGATTGAATATATACTTTCTTTAGCATTTATCCAGTTTATATAAGTTTTTCCAAATCATTCTTTGCATGAGATTGCTCCATTCCTACATTATAAGGTTTCAATTCGATGAGGTGGATTATATAATGTTAATGATTTGGACTTTCATTTGAATTAGTTCATTGTGCTAATAAAGCGTATGAAATACTTTTCGTTATTGTTTTGTTTTCCGCATGCTTGATTGGGAATATTTTGAGGAAACCGTATAATGTTTGTGGGTTTCATCCCTAAAAATCCTCACGAGACGACGCTCGTCCACTAGGGTAACCTAGGGGTTTAACGGCTTATTGCATACGCTAAATGCAATCATTCACACGCGAAAGTGGACTTATCCTTTTATTTATTTTTCCTCCCATTTTGTACTTGTATCCTAATTTTTGTTTGCTTTTAGTTCTTGTTGCATCCTATTTCATTACTAGGGACTAGCAATGTGTAAGTTAGGGGGTGTGATTTGTACTGAATATTGCATATTTATACCCTCGAACCTATGCATTTTAGCCTTGTCGGGTGCCTTAATCTCTATATTCAAGCCCGTTAAATAGATAACCTCTGTTTTATATTGTTAACATTCTATATGATGTATAATTGGGCTTTTGTAGGTATTTAGGTACTAAGTAAGGAGTTAGGATGCATTTCGGCTAAGTTTCGTACATATCCGCACGCGCAAGGGCAATTTGGCTAATTCACAGTTTGGTCACCTCGACCACCATCTACATCGAAGTTTTATCCCTCCTTGCAAGCATCGTGTGTCCACAAACGGTGTGTGATTCCGAGTTCAAACGAAGAAGTTACGGCGATTTTAGCGAAAGAGAAAACCAATGAAATCAAAGCAGGGGAGTAGCAGACCTATTTGATCGATCAATCAACCAAAAGGGTTGATCGATCGATGCCTCTTTATTTTGGAAATCATTAGAGACAATGGGCTCAGACCTGTTCAGTCGATCGATCGACCACGCCTATTTTCTGCAACCTTTTCCTTTTATTTTCTTTCTTCTTTTCTTTTCTTCCAAGTTACAATATAAGATATATTTTTTTCTCTTTTGTAGATATCTTACATTTTACATAGATTTAGGGTTTGTAACTTTGGAGCTAAGCCCTTCTTGCATTTCTCTTGGGTAGTTTCCCATTTTATATATTTGTAAGTTATTATTCCTTCATCTTCCTTAGTTTAGTTGTTTTTATTAGCTTTAATTACCATCATTTCCATTTTCTTTCAATCCTAGATAATTTTTGAGTATTTTAATTAGTTGTTGTTTAGTTAATTAGGTGAATTAATTAATGTTGCCTATAATGCTTAGGGGCTAATTTAGTCTAAGTTTTGTCAGATTGAACTCAATTCGGGTTGACATGTTGCTTTGCTTTGGTGATGGAGTTTACGAATATATTTCGAGTGTGTTGTCCTATTTATTATGCCTAGGATATTTAACGGGGTATATCATGTATGCTCCGTATTTACAATGACCTTGTGTGCGTAATTTCCGAGATATTTGTTGATGCCAAAATCTTATTAGTCTTTTATGCAAATTTAAGGGTGTGACAACTTTTGATTTAATTAATTGATGAAACAAGACGCAATCTTAATAATCCACGAACCCATGTAACCATTTTATACTAATTAACTTGGGGTGAGGGATATTCGACGCAACTTATAGTTTTTATCCTCTTTGTTAATCATAGTTTATTTTACACTCGCCTAGTATAATCTTCCCTTTTGTTATCTTTATTTTTAGGTAGAAGATATATTTTACAGTTTTATTCAGAAGTAATAAACCAAATAATATTGTAGAAACTTGTCTTTGTGGAGTCGATACCCAAACTAGCCGTTATACTCCCTTAAAAGAGTGTAGTCATAGTTTATGTTTTTGTATAGAGTTGGTGAGACGAACAACAAACGACCGGTGCATAGGTGAATCTTGTGCCACGGTGAAACCCAATCAATTAGGAAATATTTGAGGATGTATTTGAGGGTGGTAACCCTATTGCTGAGTAATGATTCGGACCAATCAGTGGATTTCATTCGTCATGATTGTCATATTATTGCAAACATTGCCCACCTCCCTTTGAAGCTCTTACACCTCTCCTTTAGTCCTGACACGATCTTTCGCCTCTTTTGACACTTGTCTCCTTACCAAAGAAATCTCATCGAATATAAGTGCACTATGCTGTTATTCTCTACTTGGCATAGGTCAACCCACATCTATTTTCCTCCCCTTATTATCCCTCCCGAATACCTTGGTTAAGGCATCTGCTTCAATGTTATAGGGGTTGCACTCAGACTGACTGCTTGATATGCCTTATATCATTTCCTATAACATAATATTATATTTAGGACTATAACTTTAATACTATTTTATTATGATGTGTATATATTATATCAAAATTAAAACTCAACAGAGTCAGAGCCAATATGTCTGTGAATTTTTTAGTCCCTCCTTTTTGTCGAGCATGCAAGTAAAAGTGACCTGATTAGTATATTTAACTTCTTCTAAAGTCCTCTTTGTCCGTTTTGCCCATTCATCCTTGAGAACATCATATGATTTTGCCCTAATTTTGTAGACATCAACTTTTTTTGATCTGTTGAGTTTATTTCTCCCACTCTCATTCAGTTTTCCCTCCCTGACCTCATTCTTCAAGAAGTCCTTCCATTGGTCAGTGGATATTTCAAAATTTTAGGTAACTCTATATTTCAACCATAAAATATCAGAACTCATTGCCCCCTTCAGGAAAAAAATTCTTCTAAAGGTTCTTTCGATCGATTTTTAATTGATCAACTACTCAGGAAAGAACATTTTCCTTTGACTGGTTGGAAATGAAAATGTCTTATTAAGTAGCTTCCACACACCATCCTTTATGGCTCCACCGTCATTTTTTTAGAGACAAATAATGGATTTTAAAAAGTTGAAGGCTAGGTTTATCACCGGTTGGATAATTCCCGCATAGGGAGAACCCAATGGTATTCTTAGGGTTTGCTTGGGATCTCTCAGTAGAAGGAGGTGCGGATGTTGGATTAATAAGGGATTCTTGAGTTTGATTACTCGGAGATGGAGTGGTAGATTAAATCTCTATTTGAGTAGATTATTGATAACCTGGAGGAGATGAGAATTGAGCTTGGGGTGTAAGAGAGCGCTCAATTAGTTGTATTCCGTTATTTGGTTGACTATTTTCATATTTTTTTACATTCACTACAATTAAAAAAATTAATGACGTATGTAAGAAAGTAAGTTTTACGACTATATATACGTATATACCTTTTAAACAGCTTTTAAAACATGCTTAATGTATCTGATTTCCATCCAACCAGTATTACTTTTTAAAAATTTGTGAAATATTGCACGCGACCATATAGGTGGAAGCGTATTTATGATCAACGTATAAAGGTCATGACATGAACTCGAAATCATTTATTATTCAACTTATTTGCAAGATCATTTTTAATACTCGTATGTCTTGAGTCGTCGCAATTTGGGTGAATGCTCTTTTTACGAAGTTGGACCCATAATGCATGAATATTTTTTCATCCTTTTCTAATAATGTTACCAACGTCAGTGTCCTATCGAGATTATGTAGGAAAAATAAATTCTCTACTGCCTCATCCAAGCATTCTGGAATGGAAAACTAAATATGATCGAACATATATGTTTGTGAGAGAACAACTCCACAATTTATAAGGTAATTAAATTGTTCAGTTTTACAATTCCCATATTTTTAAATAAGATATATGGAGCGCATTAATTAAAGATGTTTTAGTGCAGTCAAATTTCACCCTCTTTTACTCTTATTGAAAGTAATTACTATTGTGACTCATTTTTCCTTAGAAAATAGATAAAAGGGAGTGAATATGAGTTGTAGATATAATGTCTCTAATTAATCCTAAACAAAATATGTTTTTCTAATCAATTAATCAGACACAACAAGTCAAATTTTAGTTCATTTTAATTTAATTAAACTTAAAATTCATAAATGCTAACAAATTGTGGAAGCTATTCCACCAATTTGTATTCACCCAAATAGCAACCATTTAAGGAAGGGGTGAACACATCCACAACAAGTTAACCAAATGACTCTATTCTAAACACTTAATGTGTATATATATGCATGTGTGAGTCTTTATGCATGTGCATGTGTGTATGGGCTTGTATGTGTATGTGTGCATTTGTGAGAGTGTGTGTGTGTGTGTGTGAGTGAGTGTGTGTGTGTGTGTGTGTGTATTCGTTGAGATAGGGTAGTTATTAAAAAAAATAATCAGTTAAAGATTTATTATGAAGAATTAATAGAGTGAGAATTTCAAGTGTCCATCATCCGTATCCAACCACGATCATTCAGCACAAGCCACAACAACCATCAACTCAACAATCCAACACAAGTTTATTCCGTAAGCCTTCTAAATCTTCTACTTGCTTTATTCCTGCTGACATATTTCCAAGAACATAATATCAAGAGGTATTCAATTATAAAATCTTCTCATGGAAATGATTTTACATTTTTCATACTTCAAGTTTCATCAATAAAGTAATTTCTATCAAGGGTATTGCTCATGGAGTTATATAATTAACTATACATAATATGAACTTTCTCGTGTTTTAATTAAGCTTTTAAATATATCTCAATTACTCAATATATTATCCAATTATCATAAATCCAAGAACAAGTCTAAAACCTTACTAAGTCAATTCTACATCAAGGGTTTTATATATAATTCCTAACAATAAACATGGCCATACATCAATATAAAACATGTGAGAAGCAAACACACATACCTTTCTTTTGTACATTGACAAGGATTTCTATATTTGAAAAGTTGATGTTTAATCGTGTATATAATATTTATAAATAACTTGAGGGTTTTTAAAAAAAATAATGTATTTCAAACTTTGACTCAATTTTAGTTTATTATATTTGATGAACTATTTTGAGCTCCAAATAATTGCGTGCATTTTGTGCATTTCAATTCCTCCACTTAAGGGTTTTAACTAACTTGAGGGTTTTTTAAACATTAATTTCATGCATTTCAAACTTCGACCCAATATGAGTTTATTATAGTTGATGAAATATTTTTAAACTATTTTGAGCTCCAAATAATTTCATGACTTTGAAACAATTCATGCATTTCAAACATCGAATCAATTTGAGATCTGAACAATATCGTTATTTTCAATTCCGCCACTCTATGTATATATACATACAAACACACACACACATAAATTGAAACACATAGATACTGAAATTCACACACATTCACACACACATACTTAAACATATTTAAACACACACATACATACACTGAAACACATACACACACACGCATTGAAACACACAGACTGAAATGTATATAGATAGATATGTACCGAGTGCTGAGAGAGCCCAAATCATTGTAGAGGGAGATAGATGAACATTGTTGTTTGTTTGAAATTGTATACTAAAGAGAGAGAGAGAGAGGGCGGAGAGAGGGAGAGAGAAAGAGATGAACTTGCTGGTGAAATGGATATTTCCCTAACATCTCAAATTTGTACCCAAATTTTTTCATGGTTTTAAATCGTGGCCCCTCATGTGACTAATCAATCACTTAAACTTTGTTACGGTTCCCAATCGTGACCACTATTGTGACCAATTAAAGCTCGAGATATGGTCATGATTTTGGATCATGACTAACTTAACATGACCTTTTTGAACTAAGGTTAGGGGTTATGGTTATGAACGTGAGCATAATTCACTTATATTGGTCATGGGTGGGTCACAGTTTTGGATCGTGACCTCTCTGGTCACAGATCTCGACCACGACCATCTAGTAGTTGTAGTCACCCTTTAACCTTGTCACGTCATTGGTCACAATATTTTGGAAAGGGTCACAGTTTTAAACGATAACCACCTGGACATGGCTTTAGACCGTGACTAATTATGTGTGACAATCTTCCTATTTTGGTGTAGTGTTGTGCACAAATTTGAAGGATCTCCAACCTTCCACATGTCAAGAGATCTTTGTCTAAACCTATTGATGTAAGCCATCAATTCCTCATATGACATTTGCTTCCATTGAGTGAGTTAAGCCGGAGAAATTTCATGATCTTCCAAAAAGAATTTTTAAAGGAATTACACATGCATATTATCCCATATATCCACACTCCTTGGGGCTAAGTGAGATTACAATGTGTAAGTTTGTCAATGACGGATTTTAAAAACTACCTTAAATATATGTTTTCGTTATTATAATGAGCACCATGAAGCTCAACAAATCTCTTCAAATGTTCCTTCAGGTTACATTCTCTCCCATTAAACTTCTCAAATATTAGAAGAATATACCCCTAAAGACAAGGTTCATTATTTTACTACTCTTGGTAAGGAGTACGAAATCTTCATAAATGAGTGCTACCTCACTAAATGTCTACGAAGATGATGCCTACATATTCACGATCTCCCTCTTGACCTATTCAATGGTTAAAGAAGGCGAAACATCTATTTCCACTATCTCTGCATGTTGTGGAGTGACCACATGTAAAGAAGTAACAACAACTGGATCTTTAAGGGTTGGCATTGTAGCAGGAAAAAGATTGATCATAACATGAACAACTAGACTGGAAGGTGTAATGGGAATTTCCATTAAAGTAATGATATGTTGTTCCACTGGTGTAACGAATGAATTTGGCTCCATTGTGGAACTAAACAAGGTCATTCCTTATTGAATCTAAAGGAATTCCACAAATTTGACTATGAGATTTGTCATTTAGTGGGGCCCTAAAATAGAACTCGTGGAATCTTCATCCTTGTGGCAGTAGTGACTTGAGGAACCTCAGTAGCAGATGTAATAATAGCATGCTCTCCCTCGTGCCAAACATCATCGAATGTGAGAGTAAGGTTTATATTTTCATTCACCATATCTTAAAGAATAGCTCCCTAATTGAGGAAACAAATGAAAGAGACGACTTCACTTTGGGTTCTAAGGAGAAGTGGTGATTTCTATTACCACTTGGGTATTTATAGTAAAACTGTGGAGTAACCCATATTAATAGTGATAAAAAAATATACTTCTCCATGATGATGATAAGTAAGCTCAGTAATGAAGGAAAATATGCTCTAATGAGAAAATTAACTATAAGAACATAATAAATAATATGGTTCAGCCAACTTGGGATACTTCCATAGGAGCTCAAGTTTTATTTCACTTATAGACAATCTCAATAACAAAACTTCTCCTCTCAAAATTTATACGCTATTTAAACTTTCTCAGAGTCTCTTTATGTATATTAAAGTTTATCTCAAAAATCTCTATCATCTGTCTCTCTGTCTCTTCTCTCTTGTATTTGTTTTCCCTTTCTTCAATGTAACAATGTAAGACATATAGTCTCAACCTTAATTCTATGGGACCTTGAATATTTTCCCTATTTTGGACCCATTTATTGGTAAACCACTATCATTCATTTAATGGGGGACAACCCGATTAAGAGTGATTTAAAGTTGTCTGAAAACATAGACGAAAGTATTATTTTAACTAAAAGTGATGAACGAACTTCCCAATACATAATAGTAACTCTACATGCATGGGATCATGTGCAAAAGAAAGATTTCTTTATATCATCTAGTGCTCTTTACGTCAGCAGCTTTTTAAATGCCATTAATACTTTAGTCGAGCAAGCTAGTGGTTGCTCACAACATGTTCAATAGGCTCGTTGTTTAGCAATATGCTTAATCATGTGGAGTTATATTGCACTCTATATTATTGGAAGAAGTTTCTCGGGAACCTTCCTAACCAAGTATATCGATGGTGCACCGAGCTTCCTCGGTTGTGCCAAACTTGGTTTTTTGAGTCTTCCGATTAACCTCTTCTATGTAACATCAAATGAAGTCCAATTTTCATTGGTAAAGTAACTTATCTCTGAGTAAGGGTTTTTAGAAATAAGCCCCTCCTACGCATATAATCATCATCACATTAATAATATGGGCCTTTTTTCCCTTCTGGCTTTCATTTCTATAGTAGAGATCTTTGTAACTAGTAAAAAAAAGGTTGTATGTTGTGTATGGTCTTGGCGTTGAGGGATTCCTTTATTTCCGTATTTATGAGGGATGGAGTTAGATTTTGTTTTTTTGTTATTGGGGTTTTGTGTTATGTAGGTATATTAGTGTTTAAACTTTTTTTTTGTCGCTTCGAGGTTAATGTTCATATTTTCAGTTAAGGCAATAGTTTGAATAAATGAGGAAAGGCTAAGAAGTTTCACCATATGTTTTATTTAGATTTTTAACCCGCTAATAAAGTTACTCACATACTATCTCTCAGTTTGTCTCCCCATTTGAGAAATTAGAACTACCTTAAAGGCTTTTAATTACTCTTGATATTTTTAAACCCATCAATTGTGCAATAATTTATTAGCATTAGCCACAACATTTTTCTGCTCAAATTCCTCAAATCTGATGCTGAAATCATCGATGAATGATTGCAAATCAATACTCTATATCCCCTATTGATAGTCTCTTAATCACACATCCACTCTACTATCTAAGTATAAAGATGCATACTATACTATTGATCCGTGTCCATAAGATGAATCTGGAAAAATTTCTTCCATTTACGTTTGCAATTTCTAGGATTAGATAATTCAAATTATGGGAAATCAGGCTTTGGAACCTTGAACTGATGAAATTGGTTCTGATTTACCGCATCCCATGCTTGTGCCAGTTCTCTTTAACCCTATGTATGATATTGAACTCCACAACTCTATACACTGGTCAGAAGCAGAGATGATCATTCCCTTGAAATCTTCTCCTTATATTTGGAATCTATGTTAAAATTCTTTTGCATCATTTTTATCTTTTCATCGATTATCTGTAATACCCCGTACTTTTGCCTATATTTATTTTTGGGATTAATTAATTAAACTGCGTATTAATTGGAAATTAATCCGGGTTATAAATACTAATGAGATGCGAATTGGTATTTGATTATGTGCATATATGATTATATATGTATTTGGTATTATAAAATTTGTCGTGAGATTTATATACGGCATTTTAGAAATTTTGTTGAGACGCGTGGGACCGCCGCGTCACGGTATAATATTTTGTTAATAAAAGTGAATTTAAAATCTATAATCCGTATGGTCATTTTGAGTGCGCCAACGCGTTCGGAAGGGTCGAGATAGTCCGAAAACACTAGCCGGGGGTATAGTTTGGGTCCCGGGGTATTTTTAGGCCATTCCGGCACCATAAAGGGTATTTTAGTAATTTGGTATTTTTGGGTAATTAAAAGTGACGAAAATTGAGAGTTGTAATCTGATAAGATATTGACCCAACCAACCCTTATTAACCCAACAAGCTACGGAGGTTTATTAAATTAGGTTTTCATAAGTTTCCCCAAAGCAAACCCTAGCCACCATAGCCTTTTGGAGAAGAAAGCTTGGAGAAGGAGAGAGAGAGAGAGGAAACTCTGCAGAAACTTCATCAAACCAACACCAAATCCGGAATCAAACCAAGGCAAGTGATTTAAATTACATTCCTTATGCAGTGAATGCTTTTTCCATGTTAGAAACCTTGTGAATCAATCTTATATAAGAGTTAAAAGAAAACCCATGAAATTGGAAGATTGTTATTAAATTTTGGGATAGGTTTGCATGTAGAACCCTTGTTTGAAGATTTAAATTCAGAGATTTCATATCTATGTGATGTTTTAACGGATTAAAATCTGGGAAATTTTGATGAGAAGAACCTAGGGTTTATGTTCTTGAAGAAAATTGGGAATTAATGTAGAAATTGTGATTTAATGATGTTTAGAAGATATTAAACCCTTTAATGATGTTAGTATAGCCCCTTAACATGTTTGAGGACGATTAGAGAACTCAATATAATGTTGGAACGAATTTTAGAAGAGGTTTGAGGAGTAAATATGGTGAAAAACGAATTGGGGAAAAATCTGGGCCGAAACTGGCCACTCGTTAGAAGCAGCCCCCAGGTCGTTCGAACGAGCTCGTTCGAACGAGCTTCTAACGAGTTGACCAGTCGCTATTAACGAGTAGGGAGTTTCGTTCGATATCTCGTTCGAACGAGATATCGTTAGAAGGGTCAGTTCGTTCGAACGAACTGGGATCTCGTTCGAACAGCCTCGTTCGAACGAGACTTCTAACGACCTGACAGTCCAAACTCGTTCGAAGCCTCGTTCGAACGAGACTTCTAACGAGTTGACAGTTTGACCCTTTTTGGACTGTTTTGATTTTTGGAGCCCCTTAAACTTGTTCGAGGATATAGATGACCTTCCTTTATTGATGTAAGGTTAGATTTGGGACTTTTGGATTATTGAGAGGAGTAAACTATATACAAGAGTTATATTCAAAGAACCATTTGGGTTGAGACGTGAGTGTCTACTACGATGTAAGGATGAATTATAGCGCGTATAATTACAAATCGGAATAGCATGAATTATGATAATTATAGTTGGTACGAGAATGCGATATGTACTACGATTAAAATACGGTATTACTAAGACGTGTATTTACTTAGTATTGGTATATGGATTGTTTGTATGACATACCTACCATACTTGCTATCACGGGAGGTTGCGTTCGCTTAGGACCCTCTAATCCTTGTGTGCCTACGGGGGGAATATAGACTGGTACCTTGATGAACATAGGTCATAGAAAGACTTATTGTGATATTAATAAGTCCGCTGACCATGGGAGCGTAGGTATGTGCGTGACCCATGTGATGGTGACTGTGTTCGCCTCCACTATTTGTGATTTGTGTTATCTGAACTATTCCTGAGAGATTCGGAATATGTGATCCTTATGTACGTGATGTACCGGGATGGATAGCAGAGTATGTGTGCACCATAGCTTAGATTGCGGGGTGCTTGTATCGTATATTTATGATGTGAATAATATACATTAAATTAATGGAAATCCTCATGTTAATGTTGTAAAAATATTACAGTATTGTTTCGAGATATATAATGAGTTAGCTGATAGTTATATCAATGGCATATTTAGTAACTGAGTTTACGTTAAACCTCTATTAAATTACGAGCGTTGTTATGTTAAATTAACCGAGTAAAATGGGTAGAACCTTTGGTAGTCTAGCTAGTTACGTTGTCACTTAGCTAGTGGAAAGGGTAGTTATATATGGGTGCTTACGTTAGGAGTGCACAGTTAGACGAGAGGTGAGAATGTCATGCGAGTGTACGTCCTAACATGTACTTTGCATTTAATGTTTTAAATGTTTTTAAAGCACTTGCAGGTTTTTAAAATATAACTCCACATTCGGGCTCTGACCCGTTTGCTTTTCAAATCTCTTTTTCTTTGTAAAACCATTTTAGGTACCCAGCCACAAGGACACAAAGCATAGGATACTCATTCAGGTGACGAGCTGTAGCTGCTTGTGGAAGCTACAGGGATTTGCATGTAGACGCTTCTATCTTTTGGATTACAGAGTCACCATCTATCCATTGTAGGGCATGTTGCCCATTTCTATTTAGAGACATCTTTTATACTTCAGTTTTCAGACTTTAGCACGTTTTATTATTGTTTCAGTTCATTTATTTCAGTTATGGGATTGTAGTGAGGGGTTTCCTCCAGACTTTATTTACTCTATTGTGATGGTTATTCGTTTTACTTCAGTATGGTGAATGGTGTTATTTATTTCTTCATTACACTTGTTGCATGTTAATCAGACTTTAATTAAAATTTGGTAACTTGCTTTTTAAATACTAGGTGGTTAGATATTATAAAATGTTTTCGACAGTGATGCTATTAACTGAGCCAACTTGGCATTTTGAATTAATTTTATAAAGGAGTAGCTACCCGGTGTTTAATTAGTCGGGGTGTCACAGGTGGTATCAGAGCATCAGGTTCTAGTGTCCTTTAGGATCTGTACGGCTATTATGTTTCCGCTACGTTTTCTTTGATATAGAGCCCTATATTTTAGGACTGTTGTACTCTTATTGTGTATGCTTCGTTCTCCAGCTATTTTAAGTTTATAAACCGTGAACTTATAAACTTTGTTCTTATTTCAGATGCCTCCACGACGTGCACGACGAGCTCCCAGGAATGCAGTGCCCGAACCCCAGCCCGCTCCAGTTCAGGGCATGTTGAACGCCACTGAGGTTGCAGCTATAGTAGCTCAAGCGGTAAATGCCGCGATTGCCGTGATTCAGCAGGCACCACCTCAGGCGCCGGTTGCCGCGCCAGCACAGGTTAATGCATTCCCGTCTGCTTGGGAGCGTATACGTGATGCTTTTTAGAAAGCGCATCCGCCAGAGTTTGCAGGTAGCTCAGACGTGGTAGTCTCGAGCCAATGGAAGAAGGACATACAGAGGCATTTGAGGATGCATGAGTGCACTGATGTTCAGAAACAGGTGCTAGCTACTTTCAAGCTAGTGGGATCTGCATTACAATGGTGGGAGTCTATTACCACCGCGGAGGAGAGGGATACCCTCACGATACAGGAGTTCTGGGTGCGGTTCGACCGCAAGTACTTTCCGTCTGCAGTTCATACAGATATGAGGAGGAAGCTGATGAGTTTGAAGCAGGAGGGCAAGACAGTGGCCGAATATGAGGCCGAGTTCACTAACCTGTTGAATATCGTACCAGACGAGATTCCAACAGAAAAGAAGAAGATAGAGAAGTTCACTGATGGGTTGAATTGGAGGATCCGTCAGCATCTGCTAGGGAACCTATCGTTGGCCACGTATTCTGATGTGGTTAACGCTGCATTATTACACTGCCAGGACCACCGTTTTCATATGGCCGAGGGCAAGCGGTCAGGGGAGTCTAGCCATCAGGGCAGGACTGGAGGACATGGTGCCAGCGGGGCACAGACCGGTCAGGGGCAGAGACAGACTGAGCAGGGTACCCAGCAGGGGGACAATAAGAGGTTCTAGTCAGGGAACTACAGGCAGGGACAGGGAGGTTTCCGCCAGGGCCATCAGGGTCCAAACGGCCATCAGGGCCAGCAGGGGCAGAATGGACAGCAGTTCCATCAGGGCCAGCAGGGCCAAGGGAGGAATGGTAACGGCCACCAGGGTCGGGGACAACAGGGGCAGAGGGGAGGGAACTTCCCAGGGAAGTGCTTTACTTGTGGCAAGACTGGCCATAAGAAGCAGGATTGTCCTGATAGGGGCAGGGCCCCACAGCAGCAGCAGCAGGGTGCTCTCTAGGAGCCACAGAGACCAATGTTTCCCGCTGCTCTCCCTGCACCGCCACAGATGGCAGCATTGCCACCCATTCCAGCAGTCCCAGCTCAGCAGGGGCAACTACAGTATGGACGTGTCTACAATGTTCACCAGGCTGCAGTTCCACAGGCACCGCCCGCGATCGAGGGTACGTTTCCTATCCATGGCACTATGGGTCGGGTGTTATTTGATACAGGTGCTACACACTGTTTTATTGCTACACACTTCGCGAAAGCTTTAGGATTGTTAGCTACGGCAGAGAGCACAGTGACGTGTGTCGACTCACCATTAGGGAGTGGGTCACTTATTTTCTTTATATGCCGGGGAGTGGGGGTAGAGGTTGGTGGTTTGGTATTACCTGCGGACATGTTAGTGTTAGACATGCATGTTCATGATGTGATCATCGGTATGGATTGGCTCGTAGCATATAGGGCCATGATTGATTGCTTCAGCGGGAGCATTGTTTTTGCCATTCCGGGGCAAGAGATGTTTATAGTGGCGATGCCTCGCCCAGAGGAAGGATCGACCGCTCATCTGTATTACATAGAGGAGGATACCTCTAAGGAGGTTGTTATTCCTTTAGATTCGATCCCGGTTGTCAGGGAGTATTCAGATGTGTTTCAGGAGATACCAGGCTTACCACCCAGTCGAGAAATAGATTTCGTTATTGATTTGCTACCGGGTACGAGACCTATAGCACGTGCACCGTACCGTATGGCTCCAGCTGAGATGCGAGAGTTACGGGATCAGATAGAGCAACTGTTAGGGCAGGGCTTTATTCGCAGGAGTACCTCACCTTGGGGCGCTCCAGTTTTGTTTGTGAAGAAGAGGGATGGTTCACTGAGATTGTGCGTGGACTACCGAGAGTTGAATAAGGTCACGATACGGAATAAGTATCCGTTGCCTCGAATCGATGACTTATTCGACCAGTTGAGAGGAGCTTCTTTCTTCTCGAAGATTGACTTGAGGTCAGGATACCATCAGTTGCGTATCAGGGAGGAGGATGTCTCGAAGACTGCGTTCTTGTCGAGATATGGTTCTTACGAGTTTCGGGTTATGCCTTTCGGTTTGACCAACGCTCCAGTAGTGTTTACGGACTTAATGAACAGAGTGTTCAGGGATTTCTTAGACCAGTTTGTCATTGTCTTCATCGATGATATCCTGGTTTACTCTCAGACAGAGGAGGAGCACGCCGAGCATTTGAGGCAAGTTTTGCAGACACTTCGTCAGAACGAGCTGTATGCAAAATATGAGAAGTGCGGGTTTTGGCTGAAGGAAGTCCAGTTCTTGGGTCACATTATTTCCGACCAGGGAATATCTGTCGATCCGGGGAAGGTGTCAGCGGTGAGGGAGTGGGGACAGCCCACGACACCAACAGAGATTCGTAGTTTCTTGGGTCTAGCAGGATACTACAGGAGGTTCATTCGGGGTTTCTCGGAGATAGCAGGTCCTTTGACACATCTTACTCGTAAAGGTGTGCCATATATCTGGAGTGATGCTTGTCAGTTGGCATTCGATGAGTTGAAGGACAAATTGACCTCAGCACCTGTGTTAGCATTGCCGAGACCGGGAGTTGAGTATTTGGTTTACACCGATGCGTCTTTGCAAGGACTGGGAGGTGTGTTGCAGCAGGAGAGACATGCCATAGCTTATGCTTCCCGTAAGCTTAAGCCTCATGAGAAGAATTACCCCACACATGATTTGGAGTTGGCGGCAGTGGTATTTGCCTTACGGATTTGGAGGCACTATCTTTTGGGGGAGAAGTTTCAGCTGTTCACGGACCACAAGTCACTACAGTATCTGTTCACGCAGAAGGAATTGAATATGCGGCAGCATAGGTGGCTTGAATTTGTGAAAGACTACCAGTTCGACATCCAGTACCACCCGGGTAAGGCTAACGTGGTAGCAGACGCGTTGAGCCGCAGGCCAGCAGATGAGGTGGCAGAGGTGTGGAAAGCTAAGTGGAAGGAATTGGGACACCAGGATGCAGTGGCCCGATCTTTCATGTCTGTGATGACCGTTACCCCGCAGATTGTCACAAAGGTAGTATGTGCACAGGCTAATGACACGTTCTGTCAGGAGCAGATAGTTCGATTGCTAGCAGAGGGAGCCGAGTCCTATACCGTTAGCTCAGATGGGGGATTGCGCTTCAATGGGAGATTGGTGGTTCCGGAAGGGGAAGAATTGCGGCACGATGTGATGGCAGAGTCGCACGGCTCACGGTTCGCGGTACATCCCGGAGGGGACAAAATGTACCAGGACATGAGACGGCAGTATTGGTGGAGCGGTATGAAAAGAGATATCGCTGAGTTTGTCTCGAAATGCGCCACTTGTCAGCTTGTAAAAGTGGATCATCAGAGACCAGCAGGATTGCTACAGCCGTTGGAGGTTCCGGTGTGGATGTGGGAGAGCATATCCATGGATTTTGTCACGGGGTTGCCTACGTCGCAGAGGGGTCACGACTCCGTTTGGGTAATTGTGGACAGGTTGTCCAAGGTCGCTCACTTCTTACCCGTAAGGACTGACTACACTTCGGGACAGTATGCCCAGCTCTTCATTTCAGAGATTGTGAGACTCCACGGTGTGCCCCTAAATATCGTGTCTGACAGAGACAAGATATTTATTTCGAGGTTTTGGGAGAGTTTCCAGGAGGCCATGGGCACGGAATTGCGGTTGAGTACGGCTTATCATCCGCAGACTGATGGGCAGACAGAGCGCACCAATCAGATGTTGGAGGACATGCTACGCATGTGCATTATTGACTTCGGGGGTGGATGGGAGCAGTACCTTCCACTGGTGGAGTTTGCTTACAACAACTCCTATCAGTTCACGATTGACATGGCTCCATTTGAGGCATTATACGGTAGACCTTGTCGTTCCCCAGCATGTTGGTTGGAGGTGGGGGACAACAAACTACTTGGGCCGGAAGTGATTCAGGATACTTCGGCAAGGATTGAGTTGATTCGGAGTCGCATTCGGGTAGCTCAAGACAGGCAGAAGAGTTATGCTGATGCGAAGAGGTTTTTCAGGGAGTTCCAAGTGGGGGACCAGGTTCTGCTCAGGGTATCTCCGATGAAGGGGATTATGCGATTTGGGAAGAAGGGGAAGTTGGCACCGAGATATGTGGGGCCGTTCCCTATCATTGAGCGGATCGGACCGGTTGCGTATAGACTCGGGTTACCGGAGCATTTGCATCGGATTCACGACGTGTTCCATGTTTCCTCGCTGAGGAAATACCTTAGGGATAATTTGGCTCATTCTCACATTGCTGTGGAGGACATCGATCTCCAGCCGGATAGCTCCTACGAGGAGGTGCCAATTGCTATTTTGGACCGAAGCGAGAGGAAACTGCGGTCAAAGATAGTTCCGTTAGTGCGTGTTCAGTGGCGACATCACAATGTCGAGGAGTCCACATGGGAGCGCGAGGATGAGATGCGCGAACGTTATCCAGAGCTGTTTTCAGCAGGTACTTTCTAGCTTTGAATTTCGGGACGAAATTCAGTTATTAGGGGGGAAGTATGTAATACCCCGTACTTTTGGCTATATTTATTTTGAGGATTAATTAATTAAATGTGTATTAATTGGAAATTAATCCGGGATAAAAATACTAATGTGATGCGAATTGGTATTTGATTTTGTGCATATATGATTATATATGAACTTGGTATTATAAAATTTGTCGTGGGATTTATATACGGCATTTTAGAAATTTTGTTGAGACGCGTGGGACCACCGCGTCACGGTATAATATTTTGATAATAAAAAGTGAATTTAAAATCTATAATCCGTATGGTCGTTTTGAGTGCGCCATCGCGTCCGGAAGGGTCGAGATAGTCAGAAAACACTAGCCGGGGGTATAGTTTGGGTCCCGGGGTATTTTTAGGCCATTCCGGCACCATAAAGGGTATTTTAGTAATTTGGTATTTTTGGGTAATTAAAAGTGACGAAAATTGAGAGTTGTAATCTGATAAGATATTGACCCAACCAACCCTTATTAACCCAACAAGCTACGGAGGTTTATTAAATTAGGTTTTCATAAGTTTCCCCAAAGCAAACCCTAGCCACCATAGCCTTTTGCAGAAGAAAGCTTGGAGAAGGAGAGAGAGAGAGAGGAAACTCTGCAGAAACTTCATCAAACCAACACCAAATCCGGAATCAAACCAAGGCAAGTGATTTAAATTACATTCCTTATGCAGTGAATGCTTTTTCCATGTTAGAAACCTTGTGAATCAATCTTATATAAGAGTTAAAAGAAAACCCATGAAATTGGAAGATTGTTATTAAATTTTGGGATAGGTTTGCATGTAGAACCCTTGTTTGAAGATTTAAATTCAGAGATTTCATATCTATGTGATGTTTTAACGGATTAAAATCTGGGAAATTTTGATGAGAAGAACCTAGGGTTTATGTTCTTGAAGAAAATTGGGAATTAATGTAGAAATTGTGATTTAATGATGTTTAGAAGACATTAAACCCTTTAATGATGTTAGTATAGCCCCTTAACATGTTTGAGGACGATTAGAGAACTCAATATATTGTTGGAACGAATTTTAGAAGAGGTTTGAGGAGTAAATATGGTGAAAAATGAATTGGGGAAAAATCTGGGCCGAAACTGGCCACTCGTTAGAAGCAGCCCCCAGGTCGTTCGAACGAGCTCGTTCGAACGAGCTTCTAACGAGTTGACCAGTCGCTATTAACGAGTAGGGAGTTTCGTTCGATATCTCGTTCGAACGAGATATCGTTAGAAGGGTCAGTTCGTTCGAACGAACTGGGATCTCGTTCGAACAGCCTCGTTCGAACGAGACTTCTAACGACCTGACAGTCCAAACTCGTTCGAAGCCTCGTTCGAACGAGACTTCTAACGAGTTGACAGTTTGACCCTTTTTGGACTGTTTTGATTTTTGGAGCCCCTTAAACTTGTTCGAGGATATAGATGACCTTCCTTTATTGATGTAAGGTTAGATTTGGGACTTTTGGATTATTGAGAGGAGTAAACTATATACGAGAGTTATATTCAAAGAACCATTTGGGTTGAGACGTGAGTGTCTACTACGATGTAAGGATGAATTATAGCGCGTATAATTACAAACCGGAATAGCATGAATTATGATAATTATAGTTAGTACGAGAATGCGATATGTACTACGATTAAAATACGGTATTACTAAGACGTGTATTTACTTAGTATTGGTATATGGATTGTTTGTATGACATACCTACCATACTTGCTATCACGGGAGGTTGCGTTCGCTTAGGACCCTCTAATCCTTGTGTGCCTACGGGGGGAATATAGACTGGTACCTTGATGAACATAGGTCATAGAAAGACTTATTGTGATATTAATAAGTCCGCTGACCATGGGAGCGTAGGTATGTGCGTGACCCATGTGATGGTGACTGTGTTCGCCTCCACTATTTGTGATTTGTGTTATCTGAACTATTCCTGAGAGATTCGGAATATGTGATCCTAATGTACGTGATGTACCGGGATGGATAGCAGAGTATGTGTGCACCATAGCTTAGATTGCGGGGTGCTTGTATCGTATATTTATGATGTGAATAATATACATTAAATTAATGGAAATCCTCATGTTAATGTTGTAAAAATATTACGGTATTGTTTCGAGATATATAATGAGTTAGCTGATAGTTATATCAATGGCATATTTAGTAACTGAGTTTACGTTAAACCTCTATTAAATTACGAGCGTTGTTATGTTAAATTAACCGAGTAAAATGGGTAGAACCTTTGGTAGTCTAGCTAGTTACGTTGTCACTTAGCTAGTGGAAAGGGTAGTTATAGATGGGTGCTTACGTTAGGAGTGCACAGTTAGACGAGAGGTGAGAATGTCATGCGAGTGTACGTCCTAACATGTACTTTGCATTTAATGTTTTAAATGTTTTTAAAGCACTTGCAGGTTTTTAAAATATAACTCCACATTCGGGCTCTGACCCGTTTGCTTTTCAAATCTCTTTTTCTTTGTAAAACCATTTTAGGTGCCCAGCCACAAGGACACAAAGCATAGGATACTCATTCAGGTGACGAGCTGTAGCTGCTTGTGGAAGCTACAGGGATTTGCATGTAGACGCTTCTATCTTTTGGATTCCAGAGTCACCATTTATCCGTTGTAGGGCATGTTGCCCATTTCTATTTAGAGACATCTTTTATACTTCAGTTTTCAGACTTTAGCACGTTTTATTATTGTTTCAGTTCATTTATTTCAGTTATGGGATTGTAGTGAGGGGTTTCCTCCAGACTTTATTTACTCTATTGTGATGGTTATTCGTTTTACTTCAGTATGGTGAATGGTGTTATTTATTTCTTCATTACACTTGTTGCATGTTAATCAGACTTTAATTAAAATTTGGTAACTTGCTTTTTAAATACTAGGTGGTTAGATATTATAAAATGTTTTTGACAGTGATGCTATTAACTGAGCCAACTTGGCATTTTGAATTAATTTTATAAAGGAGTAGCTACCCGGTGTTTAATTAGTCGGGGTGTCACATTATCTTAATCAATGTTTTTAATCCAACAAGGTTGTTTCCATGTTTATCATCCTTTCGTTGGTAGTGCCTTGAATTTTGTTGATTTCTATAATGTCAGTATCTTATTTTCTTTAAATTATTCTCCAATGCCTTGTAACAAGTAACGTCAAACCCTTCCCCACTACCATAAATATATATAAATAATTCAAAAAATGCTACCATTTATTTTTTCCAAACTAATTAAAATTAAGGTAATCCGTTGTATTATTTTTGGGCCCAATTGAATTCATAGGTATAGGAAGAATCCCTATCAAATAGATGTTTTTTCTTTCAACCATAATACGATATATAAGTACAACCATACAAAGAGAATTACACCCTTGATCGTGAAATATCGATTTCTTATTGAACCCTATGAATTGCGAGAAATTAGGATACTCTAAATTTGTTGGCCAAAACATTTTATATAGCGTTCTTAGTGGAAAAAAATATGAATGAAAAATCCCAATGAATTGAATTGGATTAATAAATCTAAGAAATAGTGAGAATTCTTGATCTCTCTTAATATATCTCTCAATTAAAAAATCTAGGATTTTAATTGATGTCCTTTCACTGATTCGTCCTCAATTACATTGATTTATTCTAAAGATTTCATTTCAATTGGAATTTTCTTATTCACCATGTATAAGGATCCCCGCTAAGCATCTATGGCTGAATGGTTAAAGCGCACATGCATAATTGCCGAATTCGTAGGTTCAATTCCTACTGGACGCACGGCAATGGTACCCTACAATAAGTCTACTGGAATAATCTTTGTATAAATGTAATCTCATCATCCATACTCAACGAATTCCTATGCTATATTCATATAATAATGTATGAATAGTAAGAAGTGGCATTATTATTGGATGCTCCAATTACACTCGTAGTCTTTGAAGGATGAGAACCAACTATGTATCATCTACACTCAAAATAATGTATTGTATACGTCATTAGTCAAATCCTTTGTAGGAACTAACCGTAATAACAAACTTGCAAAATTGATTTGTTTATCATATAGAGATTCGTCGTTCCTGGCCCTGATTCACCTTAATTGTTATTTGAACAAATAAGGATTCTTTCTTGGTTGTATCAAACATTCATTGACTAAAGTCAACCTTAGTAACTCCTTTCATAAACTTCACTCACTTAGTGCCCTTCACTGGTTTATTCCTTACTCGAGCTGAGCAACAATGCAACAAGACTGCTCCTTTCTCGATGTAGCTCCTTCCCTCTTAAAAAAAGTTTTCGATAGGATCTAAGAAGCCAAGAGTGGAGGGACATCCATGGGATAATAATATTCTTAGAGATATTCAGTTTGTTCTAAACGATGCTTATATAGTCGACCATAGAATAGGTTTGCCTAATGATGTTCTAGGCTGGAGTTTCCATTTGGGCTTAGATGCGGAATAATATGAACCCAAATGATTTATAGAGACCTACTTTAAAAAAACATCAAAATAAACTACATCAATTAAGTATATACCATTATTCAAAAACTGATGAAACCCTGATATTATTTACACAACACGGAAACATATAAAATGTGAGTTTAAAAGATCAGTGAATGTACTACATCTCTATATAGTAAAAAACTATATTAACATCTCAAATATATAAACATCTCCATATATGTTCCAAATAAGTCCATAAACATATCATAAGTTTAATAAAACCCTCATCAATTTTCCGTAGCTAATAAACATATCCATGGCTATGGGTATCAATAACTCAACCACTCTTGAATTGCATAGAAACCCAACAGGTCTTGACTTTTATAAAGCCACAATAATCCAACATATTTGTACTTTTATAAAGTCAAAACATCCCAACATATGTCGAGTTTTATAAAGCCATAACATCTCCATATAATACATACATATCATATTGGTAAATAACTCACTGAGTACCTCAAATATGTGTTTACTTATTCTTTTCCATGTTGGACTAGGTTATAGTCACCAATATTGTGTTAGAACCTAACGATCCAATAAAATTAGTATTCTATTAAAGATGATTAACTTTCATTAACTCAATAATTTAACTCAAATGTATCACATGTTCATATGATTCCCCAAATTTGTAATCAACTTCAACAATCACGATCACATCATTGAAGCATTATTAAATAATAATACTTAAAATGCTAAAATGATACTAATCCGTGCTTACAAGAGATTAATATGCCACTATTAAATCTAAATCTTACAATAATTATACTTAAATTATAATTATTGAAATTAATATACAAACTTATACTAACATATTCCATAAATTATGTAAAATAAATTAAGTTCAGGTCAACATAGCTAATTTTAAATAGATAACTCCTTAAAATTAGTATTTGGCAAATATGGGAATTAACAAGTGATACATCAAAATAATCTTAAAAAATGTTAAATCACATAATCGTGTTCTTCTAGTGTCGTAACATAAGCTTTATTTTAGGATTCATATTTAATCGTAATTAGGTAGCCTTATAAATCATAAATAACTTTATAGGGGACCTAAAATTCCTTAATACAAAATAAATCAATAATTTGAAACTCAGTAGGTAGAAATGATCGACATATCTCAATAAATAACTTTAACTAAGGAGGAATTAACATAGGAATTAATTTGGATTTTGCAAGATTTTCCTTTTATGAAATAACTAGTTTTTTTCCATAGATTTTCTCTTCTTTTCTTTATTTTACTATCCAAGATTATATTTTGACTTAGCCATAAGAAAACACGCAAAGCCTTAACACATGTGAAGAATATTAAATCTAATTTATACTTCCAACCAATTTACCTTAACTTAAAAAAATTACAAATTATGTCCTCCACTTTATGTTACTATTAATAACATATTAATATTAATTCTTTCAATAGTTTATAATATACCTATCATCTATATTTAATCAAGCAATTAAAATTATATAATTAACTATAATAATTTTATATAAAACACATAAATCTCTCATATACTAAACACTTTAATTATGAAACAATCCACCTAATTCAACCATGAATATTAAATCATTTTAAAGTGGCATGCTTATTCTTGGAATGTAAGAACTACGCTCCTTAATAAATTTTACCCATGAAATTTACAATGCATGTTTACTACTGAAAATATTAGGTTATTACTTCTTCGTAATTTAGACCCCTTCCTAAGTTACTTCCTCAATTGCGTGACTTCTCCAGAACACTTTAACAAAAGGAATACTTTTATTTCTCTACACTTGTTCCTTGCAGTCTAAAACTTTCATCACTTCTTCCACACATGGCAAGCCATCTTTCAATTCAATGGGATGAGTTGTCAACATGTGAGATGGATATAAAATGTATTTTCGAAGAATAGATATATAAAATACGCCACGTAATAGAGATAATTCTATAGGTACACTAATTTGTAAGATAATTCTCCCATTATTTCTTTGATCTCATATAGTTCAATATTCCTGGACTAAATTTCCTTTTATTTTTTAACCTTATAATCCCTCTCCAAGTTGAAATACGCAAGACTGTTTGACCTAGAATTTCAAGTTTTATTTCCCTTTATTGGTATAATGTTTCTGCTTACTTTGGGTCATTTTCATACATTCCTGAATTACTTTGATTCTTTCAACAATCATCTCTTATAATTATAAACCAAATAACTTTATTTCTACTACCCCAGTTCAACGCAACCAAGTTCATCCATTCCTACCATTAATTTCTTCATATGAAGCTATACCAATGGAAGACGGGAAATTGTATTATCTAAAAATTCTATCAATCACAAGTAATCATCCAAACTAACATTAAAGTCAAGTATACACGCATGTAACATATCTTCAAGTATATTGATAGTTATCTCTAATTGCCTATCTGTTTGGCAGTTAATGTAGTGATAAATTTCAAACTAGTTCTTAATGCATGTTGAAAGCTAGGTTAAATTCTTTAAGTAGATGTATTAACTCCATCTCATACTAATAGAGAATGGTGCTCCATGTAATCGTATTATCTCCTTAACATATATGCGCACATACCTATCAACTGCGTAGGTAGTTTTTACGGGGAGAAAAAGTATTGCCATCGTTAATCTATCAACTTCCACCAAAATAGAATCATATCCATTTTGAGAGCTACAAAGTCTCATAGAAAATCCATTATAATATGCTCCCATTTCCACTCCGGAATAGGAAATGGTTGTACCAACCCTTTTAGTTTATGATGTTTTTCATTAACCTATTGGCATGTTAAACATTTGGCAAAAAAGTCTGTAGTCTCACGGTTGATATTATTCCACCAGTAAAATTATTATAAATCTTTATACATTTAGTGCTCCCTAGGTGCATAGCATAAACAAAACTTTGTCCTTCATCAAGAATATTTCTCTTTAATGATGCACCGTTAGGAACATAAAATGTATTCTTATAATAAAGAATCCAATCATTAAAAAAAAATCAGTCAGCTCATGCTCTTGCACTTCAAGTTGTTTCTTCTTTAAAAAATGTATCTGGATTTTATAATTCTCGTATTTTTTCTTCCAAGAAAGGTCTCACTGTAATGTGTACAAATGCCCCCGCTTTATTATCGTTCAAGTCTACTCCCATGACTCTAAATTCCATCATATTTAAAATATGTGCACATTGAATACAAGACAATCTCCCCAATGGTTTTTGACTTAAAGCATCAATAATAACATTTTTCTTCCCACGATGATGGTGAACGTTACAATCACAGTCTTTAATTAATTACATATAATCTGTTTGTCTCAAATTTAACTCCTTTTGTGTAAATAAATACTTCAAACTTTGATGATTAGTAAAAATGCAATAAGTTTCACCATATAAATAATGTCTCCATGACAATGCAAAAATAATAGCATCCATTTTCTAAAACATGTGCAAGATAATTATGTTTATGCATCTTTAACTATCTAGAGCGTTAGTGTAAATCACAAAACCTTCGCCACTATATGGAATAGTAAGAGTTGGAGTTAATAGTAACCTGCCTTTCAACACATTTAATATGCATTAGAAATCTTCACGTCATTCAAAGTTCATCTCCTTTTGGGATAATTTAGTCAATAATAAAGCTATATATGAAAACTCATTTATGAATCTTCTATAATAGCCAATTATCCCTAGGAAACTCCTTATCTCCATCACATTACTTGGACTTTTCTATTGCACAATCACATTTAACTTTTTAGGATCCTTGTCAATTTCGTCTATCGAAACAACAGGCCCCAAAAATACTGCCTGGTTTAACCAAAACTCAAACTTGCTAGCCTTAGAAAATAATTGACTATCTCCCAAGACTTCAAATGCAACTCTTATGTGCTTCTCATTTTCCTCTTGGCTATCTTAATGAATCAAAACATCATAAATAAATACAATAAAAAAAAAAGAATCGATTCCTCATATCCATAAAAACTATAGGAGCATTTGTTAACCCAAATGCCATCACCAAAAATTCATAACGACCATAACATGAACGAAAAGTTGTCTTAGAAATGTCATATTCTCTCTACCTTAATCGATGATAACTTGATCTCAAATTAATTTTGGAAAATACTTTGTCACCCAATAATTTATCAAAATAATAATTTGTACGAGCGAACGGATATTTATCTCCAATGGTTACCATGTTCAACTATTGATAAACAATGAAAATTCCTATGGTATTGGGGCATTGTGGGACTAGATAACTGATTTGTCTGGGGGAACTTATGTGCGTAATGGTGGACATAGGAGTGCTTCTATCTCGATCTGTGGCACCCCCTGAGGTCGGATTAGCAATGAGATGGGCTCGTTGGTTTGTCCATTGAAAATGTTTAACACAATATAATATTTTTGGTGCACGGCCATGGTGAGTGTGGCTTTCATGCGAAAGAAGTGGTATTGTCAATGGTTCAGAGTCTCCAATTTATTTTATATAAAAACAAAAAAAAAAGCTTTTGACTTATACCTTATTGTGGGATCGAGAATCGGGTTATGAGTGGGGAAGGTGTTAGGCACCCCACTTGCTTTTTGTGGTTCCCTAATTATATTCTTATTAGTGCTCTTAACATTAATTGTTTACCTTTTAGTTTAGTTTAGAACATTCTTAGGGACCTTAATATTATAATCTCATAAACATAGATAGGTTTTTAGTTAGGAAAACAGTATCAATGAGAGGTATAGAAATATCACTTCAACCAGTGCATGTACATAAGATCGCTTGCATATAACTGTAATACCCCGTATTTTTGACTATATTTATTTTTGGGATTAATTAATTAATTAGCGTATTAATTGGAAATTAATCTGGGTTAAAAAAAAAATACTAATGTGATGCGAGTTGGTATTTGATTATGTGCATATATGATTATATATGAACTTGGTATTATAAAATTTGTCGTGGGATTTATACACGACATTTTAGAAATTTTGTTGAGACGCGTGGGACCGCCGCGTCACGGTATATTATTTTGTTAATAAAAGTGAATTTAAAATCTATAATCCGTATGGTCGTTTTGAGTGCGTCAACGCGTCCGGAAGGGTCGAGATAGTCAGAAAACACTAGCCGGGGGTATAGTTTGGGTCCCGGGGTATTTTTAGGCCATACCGGTAACTTAAAGGGTATTTTAGTAATTTGGTATTTTTGGGTAATTAAAAGTGACGAAAATTGAGAGTTGTAATCTGATAAGGGATTGAACAACCAACCCTTTATTAACCCCATAAGCTACGTAGGTTATCATTTAGTCTTCCAACTCTCCCAAAGCAAACCCTAGCCACCATAGCCTTTTGGAGAAGAAAGCTTGGAGAAGGGGAGAGAGAGAGAGGAATTCTGCAGAGATTCTTCACCAAATCAACACCAAATCCGAAATCAAACCAAGGCAAGTGATTTATTCCATTTAAATTTCAGAGAATGATTATTCCATGTTAGATTATTCAAAAACTTTGTATGTTCTTGGAAGATAATGAAAAACCCATAAGATTGGAGTTATTAGTTTGAATTTTGGGATATAGGTTGCATGTAGAATGTTACTGGACGATCATATTATGTGAATTACTGCCTTTTGTAATACCAAAAACGGATTTAAGATGAGGTTCATGACTGTTCTTGAGAAAAATCAGAAAAACTAGGTTTTTGATGAAGATTGATCCATATGTAGCCTATAGTTGTTGAAATATTGATTTATGGACGTTAGTAATATTGTAGGATTGTTATATGACATTACTATAACGTTGTATTTGAGAATCACACGTTAGAAATAAGTTTTGGGACGTTTTCAAATCTGCAGAACGAAGCAGTCCGTAGCCATACTTGTTCGATCGATCGATCGACATTCATCAGTCGATCGATCGACTAGATCGATCGATCGATATTCATAGGTCGATCGATCGACCTTCCTAGAATGAGTAAAATTTTCCTTAATTTGATTTTAATGGTGGAAACCCTCGGAGAATATGTTTGGAGAACTTATGAATACCCACAACCTTAAGGAGACCAGTAGGAGTGATTATTATAGTGGACTTTAATTAGAATACAATTCAAGGAATTATTCTAGATTATTGAAATTCGTGAAGCGAGATAACGTTTAGGTTAATAGTGTAATATTGTGTAATTCGATGAAATAAGGTTTAGGGCAGAAGTATAGACCTTAGGTATATAGATGTCATATGTGGGAATTATGGGAACTTAATAGTCTATTCAAGATAGGTTTTAAGGATAAGGGACTACGGCGTGAGACGTGTCGGCAATTTAACTTTATATTAACGGGAGACTTGAAAAATATATAAATTTGGAAATGGTATAATGATGTAGAGTATTACAATTATACTACGGTGATTACTAAGATGCGTGTATACTTAGTATTGATATAGTATTTGTGTGTATGACATACCTACCATACTTGCTATCACGGGAGGTTTGCGTTCGCTTAGGACCCTCTAATCCTTGTGTGCCTACGGGGGGGATTTAGACTGGTACCTTGATGAACATAGATCATAGAAGGACTTATTGTGATATTAATTAGTCTGCATGACCATGGGAGCGTAGGTATGTGCGTGACCCATGTGATGGTGACTGTGTTCGCCTCCATTATTTATGATGTTGTTATCGGTAAACTATTCCTGAGAGATTCGGAATATGTAATCCTTATGTACGTGATGTACCGGGATGGATAGCAGAGTATGTGTGCACTACAGCTTAGATTGCGGGGTGCTTGTATTGTATATTTATGATGTGAATAATATACATTAAATTAATGGAAATCCTCATGTTAATGTTGTAAAAATATTACGGTATTGTTTCGAGATATATAATGAGTTAGCTGATACTTATATCAATGGCATAGTTAGTAACTGAGTTTACGTTAAACCTCTATTTAATTACGAGCGTTGTTATGTTAATTGGAACCGAGTAATATGGGTAGAACCTTTGGTAGTTTAGCTAGTTATGTTGTCAGTTAGCTAGTAATATGGGTCGTTATAGATGGGTACTTACGTTAGGAGTGCACAGTTAGTCGAGAGGTGAGAATTTAATGTGAGTGCACGTCCTAACATGTACTTTGCATTTAATGTTTTAAATGTTTTTAAAGCACTTGCAGTTTTTTAAAATGATTTCCACTTTCGGGCTCTGACCCATTTGCTTTCAAATATATTTTCTTGTAAAACCATTTTAGGTGCCCAGCCACAAGGACACCAAGCATAGGATTCTCATTCAGGTGACGAGCTGTAGCTGTTTGTGGAAGCTACAGGGATTTGCATGTAGACGCTTCTCTCATTTGGATTCCAGTCTCAGCATCAATCAGTTGTAGGGCACGTTGCCCAATTCTATTAGACATTTTTACATTTTAGTTTTCAGACTCTAGCATGTATTGCTCAGCATTCAGTTTTAGTTATTTATTTCAGTTTACTTATCAGTTGTGGGATTTGTATTGAGGAGTTTTTCCTCCAGAGTTTAGTTACATTTTGTGATGGTTATTCGTTCTATTTCAGTATGGTGAATGGTGTTATTTAGTTATTCATTACTCTTGTTACATGTTAATCAGATTTAATAAAATTTGGCACTTACTTTTTAAATACTAGGTGGTTAGTAATCTTTAAAATGTTTTTGACAGTGATGCTATTAACTGAGCCAACTTGGCATTTTGAATTAATTTTATAAAGGAGTAGCTACCCGGTGTTTAATTAGTCGGGGTGTCACAGGTGGTATCAGAGCATCAGGTTCTAGTGTCCTTTAGGATCTGTACGGCTATTATGTTTCCGCCACGTTTTCTGTGATATAGAGCCCTATATTTTAGGACTGTTGTACTCTTATTGTGTACGTTTCGTTCTTCAGCTATTTTAAAGTTTATCTGTAGACTTATAAACTTTGTTCTTATTTCAGATGCCTCCACGACGTGCACGACGAGTTCCCAGGAATGCAACGCCCGAACCCCAGCCCGCTCCAGTTCAGGGCATGTTGAACGCCACTGAGGTTGCAGCTATAGTAGCTCAAGCGGTAAATGCCGCGATTGCCGTGATTCAGCAGGCACCACCTCAGGCGCCGGTTGCCGCGCCAGCACAGGTTAATGCATTCCCGTCTGCTTGGGAGCGTGTACGTGATGCTTTTCAGAAAGCGCATCCGCCAGAGTTTGCAGGTAGCTCAGACGTGGTAGTCTCGAGCCAATGGAAGAAGGACATACAGAGGCATTTGAGGATGCATGAGTGCACTGATGTTCAGAAACAGGTGCTAGCTACTTTCAAGCTAGTGGGATCTGCATTACAATGGTGGGAGTCTATTACCACCGCGGAGGAGAGGGATACCCTCACGATACAGGAGTTCTGGGTGCGGTTCGACCGCAAGTACTTTCCGTCTGCAGTTCATACAGATATGAGGAGGAAGCTGATGAGTTTGAAGCAGGAGGGAAAGACAGTGGCCGAATATGAGGCCGAGTTCACTAACCTGTTGAATATCGTACCAGACGAGATTCCAACAGAAAAGAAGAAGATAGAGAAGTTCACTGATGGGTTGAATTGGAGGATCCGTCAGCATCTGCTAGGGAACCTATCGTTGGCCACGTATTCTGATGTGGTTAACGCTGCATTATTACACTGCCAGGACCACCGTTTTCATATGGCCGAGGGCAAGCGGTCAGGGGAGTCTAGCCATCAGGGCAGGACTGGAGGACATGGTGCCAGCGGGGCACAGACCGGTCAGGGGCAGAGACAGACTGAGCAGGGTACCCAGCAGGGGGACAATAAGAGGTTCCGGTCAGGGAACTACAGGCAGGGACAGGGAGGTTTCCGTCAGCGCCATCAGGGTCCAAACGGCCATCAGGGCCAGCAGGGGCAGAATGGACAGCAGTTCCATCAGGGCCAGCAGGGCCAAGGGAGGAATGGTAACGGCCACCAGGGTCGGGGACAACAGGGGCAGAGGGGAGGGAACTTCCCAGGGAAGTGCTTTACTTGTGGCAAGACTGGCCATAAGAAGCAGGATTGTCCTGATAGGGGCAGGGCCCCACAGCAGCAGCAGCAGGGTGCTCTCTAGGAGCCACAGAGACCAATGTTTCCCGCTGCTCTCCCTGCACCGCCACAGATGGCAGCATTGCCACCCATTCCAGCAGTCCCAGCTCAGCAGGGGCAGCTACAGTATGGACGTGTCTACAACGTTCACCAGGCTGCAGTTCCACAGGCACCGCCCGCGATCGAGGGTACGTTTCCTATCCATGGCACTATGGGTCGGGTGTTATTTGATACGGGTGCTACACACTGTTTTATTGCTACACACTTCGCGAAAGCTTTAGGATTATTAGCTACGGCAGAGAGCACAGTGACGTGTGTCGACTCACCATTAGGGAGTGGGTCACTTATTTTCTTTATATGCCGGGGAGTGGGGGTAGAGGTTGGTGGTTTGGTATTGCCTGCGGACATGTTAGTGTTAGACATGCATGTTCACGATGTGATCATCGGTATGGATTGGCTCGTAGCATATAGGGCCATGATTGATTGCTTCAGTGGGAGCATTGTTTTTGCCATTCCGGGGCAGGAGATGTTTATAGTGGCGATGCCTCGCCCAAAGGGAGGATCGACCACTCATCTGTATTACATAGAGGAGGATACCTCTAAGGAGGTTGTGATTCCTTTGGATTCGATCCCGGTTGTCAGGGAGTATTCAGATGTGTTTCAGGAGATACCAGGCTTACCACCCAGTCGGCAGATAGACTTCGTTATAGATTTGCTACCGGGTACGAGACTTATAGCACGTGCACCGTACCGTATCGCTCCAGCTGAAATGCGAGAGTTACGGGATCAGATAGAGCAGCTGTTAGGGCAGGGCTTTATTCATAGGAGTACCTCACCTTGGGGCGCTCCAGTTTTGTTTGTGAAGAAGAGGGATGGTTCACTTAGATTGTGCGTGGACTACCGAGAGTTAAATAAGGTCACGATACGGAATAAGTATCCGTTGCCTCGAATCGATGACTTATTCGACCAGTTGAGAGGAGCTTCTTTCTTCTCGAAGATTGATTTGAGATCGGGATACCATCAGTTGCGTATCGTGGAGGAGGATGTCTCGAAGACTGCGTTCTTGTCGAGATATGGTTCTTACGAGTTTCGGGTTATGCCTTTCGGCTTGACCAACGCTCCAGCAGTGTTTATGGACTTGATGAACAGGGTGTTCAGAGATTTCCTAGATCAGTTTGTCATTGTCTTCATTGATGACATTCTGGTTTACTCTCAGACAGAGGTGGAGCACACCGAGCATTTGAGGCAGGTTTTGCAGACACTTCGTCAGAACGAGCTGTATGCAAAATATGAGAAGTGCGGGTTTTGGCTGAAGGAGGTCCAGTTCTTGGGTCACATTATTTCCGACCAGGGAATATCTGTCGATCCAGGGAAGGTGTCAGCGGTGAGGGAGTGGGGACAGCCCACGACACCAACAGAGATTCGTAGTTTCTTGGGCTTAGCAGGATACTACAGGAGGTTTATTCGGGGTTTCTCGGAGATAGCAGGTCCTTTGACACATCTTACTCGTAAGGGTGTGCCATATATCTGGAGTGATGCCTGTCAGTTGGCATTCGATGAATTGAAGGACAAATTGACCTCAGCACCTGTGTTAGCATTGCCGAGACCGGGAGTTGAGTATTTGGTTTACACCGATGCGTCTTTGCAAGGGCTTGGAGGTGTTTTGCAGCAGGAGAGACAGGCCATAGCTTATGCTTCCCGTAAGCTTAAGCCTCATGAGAAGAATTACCCCACGCATGATTTGGAGTTGGCAGCAGTGGTATTTGCCTTACGGATTTGGAGGCACTATCTTTTGGGAGAGAAGTTTCAGTTGTTCACGGACCACAAGTCCCTACAGTATCTGTTCACGCAGAAAGAGTTGAACATGCGGCAGCGTAGGTGGCTTGAGTTTGTGAAGGACTACAAGTTCGACATCCAGTACCACCCGGGTAAGGCTAACGTGGTAGCAGACGCGTTGAGCCACATGCCAGCAGATGAGGTGGCAGAGGTGTGGAAGGCTAAGTGGAAGGAATTGGGACACCAGGATGCAGTGGCCCGATCTTTCATGTCTGTGATGACCGTTACACCGCAGATTGTCACGAAGGTAGTACGGGCACAGGCCGATGACTCGTTCTGTCAGGAGCAGATAGTCCGATTACTAGCAGAGGGAGCCGAGTCCTATACCGTTAGCTCAGACGGGGGATTGCACTTCAATGGGAGGTTGGTAGTTCCGGAAGGGGAAGAATTGCGACACGATGTTATGGCAGAGTCGCACGGCTCACGGTTCGCGGTACATCCCGGAGGGGACAAAATGTACCAAGACATGAGACGGCAATATTGGTGGAGCGGTATGAAGAGAGATATCGCTGAGTTTGTCTCGAAATGCGCCACTTGTCAACTTGTAAAAGTGGATCATCAGAGACCAGCAGGATTGCTACAGCCGTTGGAGGTTCCGATGTGGATGTGGGAGAGAATATCCATGGATTTTGTCACGGGGTTGCCTACGTCGCAGAGGGGTCACGACTCCGTTTGGGTAATTGTGGACAGGTTGTCCAAGGTCGCTCACTTCTTACCCGTAAGGACTGACTACACTACGGGACCGTATGCCCAGCTTTTCATTTCATAGATTGTGAGACTTCACGGTGTGCCCCTGAATATCGTGTCTGACAGAGACAAGATATTTGTTTCGAGGTTTTGGGAGAGTTTCCAGGAGGCCATGGGCACGGAATTGCGGTTGAGTACGGCTTATCACCCGCAGATCGATGGGCAGACAGAGCGCACCAACCAGATGTTGGAGGACATGCTACGCATGTGTATTATTGACTTTGGGGGTGGATGGGAGCAGTACCTTCCACTGGTGGAGTTTGCTTACAACAACTCCTATCAGTTCACGATTGGCATGGCTCCGTTTGAGGCATTGTACGGCAGGCCTTGTCGTTCCCCAGCATGTTGGTTGGAGGTGGGGGACAACAAATTACTTGGGCCAGAAGTGATCCAGGATACTTCGGCAAGGATTGAGTTGATTCGGAGTCGCATCCGGGTAGCTCAAGACAGGCAGAAGAGTTATGCTGATGCGAAGAGATTTTTCAGGGAGTTCCAAGTAGGGGACCAGGTTTTGCTCAGGGTATCTCCGATGAAGGGGATTATGCGATTCGGGAAGAAGGGGAAGTTGGCACCGAGGTATGTGGGGCCGTTTCCTATTATTGAACGGATAGGACCGGTTGCATATAGACTTGGACTACCGGAGCACTTGCATCGGATTCACGACGTGTTCCATATTTCCTCGCTGAGGAAATACCTTAGGGACAATTTGGCTCATTCTCGCATTGATGTGGAGGACATCGATCTCCAGCTGGATAGCTCTTACGAGGAGGGGCCAATTGCTATTTTTGACCGAAGCGAGAGGAAACTGCGGTCAAAGATAGTCCCGTTAATGCGTGTTCAGTGGCGACATCACAATGTCGAGGAGTCCACAAGGGAGCGCGAGGATGAGATGCGCGAACGTTATCCAGAGCTGTTTTTAGCAGGTACTTTCTAGTTTCGAATTTCGGGACGAAATTCAGTTATTAGGGGGGAAGTATGTAATACCCCGTATTTTTGACTATATTTATTTTTGGGATTAATTAATTAATTAGCGTATTAATTGGAAATTAATCCGGGTTAAAAAAAAATACTAATGTGATGCGAGTTGGTATTTGATTATGTGCATATATGATTATATATGAACTTGGTATTATAAAATTTGTCGTGGGATTTATATACGACATTTTAGAAATTTTGTTGAGACGCGTGGGACCGCCGCGTCACGGTATATTATTTTGTTAATAAAAGTGAATTTAAAATCTATAATCCGTATGGTCGTTTTGAGTGCGTCAACGCGTCCGGAAGGGTCGAGATAGTCAGAAAACACTAGCTGGGGGTATAGTTTGGGTCCCGGGGTATTTTTAGGCCATACCGGTAACTTAAAGGGTATTTTAGTAATTTGGTATTTTTGGGTAATTAAAAGTGACGAAAATTGAGAGTTGTAATCTGATAAGGGATTGACCCAACCAACCCTTTATTAACCCCATAAGCTACGTAGGTTATCATTTAGTCTTCCAACTCTCCCAAAGCAAACCCTAGCCACCATAGCCTTTTGGAGAAGAAAGCTTGGAGAAGGAGAGAGAGAGAGGAATTCTGCAGAGATTCTTCACCAAATCAACACCAAATCCGAAATCAAACCAAGGCAAGTGATTTATTCCATTTAAATTTCAGAGAATGATTCTTCCATGTTAGATTATTCAAAAACTTTGTATGTTCTTGGAAGATAATGAAAAACCCATAAGATTGGAGTTATTAGTTTGAATTTTGGGATATAGGTTGCATGTAGAATGTTACTGGACGATCATATTATGTGAATTACTGCCTTTTGTAATACCAAAAACGGATTTAAGATGAGGTTCATGACTGTTCTTGAGAAAAATCAGAAAAACTAGGTTTTTGATGAAGATTGATCCATATGTAGCCTATAGTTGTTAAAATATTGATTTATGGACGTTAGTAATATTGTAGGATTGTTATATGACATTACTATAACGTTATATTTGAGAATCACACGTTAGAAATAAGTTTTGGGACGTTTTCAAATCTGTAGAACGAAGCAGTCCGTAGCCATACTTGTTCGATCGATCGATCGACATTCATCAGTCGATCGATCGACTAGATCGATCGATCGATATTCATAGGTCGATCGATCGACCTTCCCAGAATGAGTAAAATTTTCCTTAATTTGATTTTAATGGTGGAAACCCTCGGAGAATATGTTTGGAGAACTTATGAATACCCACAACCTTAAGGAGACCAGTAGGAGTGATTATTATAGTGGACTTTAATTAGAATACAATTCAAGGAATTATTCTAGATTATTGAAATTCGTGAAGCGAGATAACGTTTAGGTTAATAATGTAATATTGTGTAATTCGATGAAATAAGGTTTAGGGCAGAAGTATAGACCTTAGGTATATAGATGTCATATGTGGGAATTATGGGAACTTAATAGTCTATTCAAGATAGGTTTTAAGGATAAGGGACTACGGCGTGAGACGTGTCGGCAATTTAACTTTATATTAACGGGAGACTTGAAAAATATATAAATTTGGAAATGGTATAATGATGTAGAGTATTACAATTATACTACGGTGATTACTAAGATGCGTGTATACTTAGTATTGATATAGTATTTGTGTGTATGACATACCTACCATACTTGCTATCACGGGAGGTTTGCGTTCGCTTAGGACCCTCTAATCCTTGTGTGCCTACGGGGGGGATTTAGACTGGTACCTTGATGAACATAGATCATAGAAGGACTTATTGTGATATTAATTAGTCTGCATGACCATGGGAGCGTAGGTATGTGCATGACCCATGTGATGGTGACTGTGTTCGCCTCCATTATTTATGATGTTGTTATCGGTAAACTATTCCTGAGAGATTCGGAATATGTAATCCTTATGTACGTGATGTACCGGGATGGATAGCAGAGTATGTGTGCACTACAGCTTAGATTGCGGGGTGCTTGTATTGTATATTTATGATGTGAATAATATACATTAAATTAATGGAAATCCTCATGTTAATGTTGTAAAAATATTACGGTATTGTTTCGAGATATATAATGAGTTAGCTGATACTTATATCAATGGCATAGTTAGTAACTGAGTTTACGTTAAACCTCTATTTAATTACGAGCGTTGTTATGTTAATTGGAACCGAGTAATATGGGTAGAACCTTTGGCAGTTTAGCTAGTTATGTTGTCAGTTAGCTAGTAATATGGGTCGTTATAGATGGGTACTTACGTTAGGAGTGCACAGTTAGTCGAGAGGTGAGAATTTAATGTGAGTGCACGTCCTAACATGTACTTTGCATTTAATGTTTTAAATGTTTTTAAAGCACTTGCAGGTTTTTAAAATGATTTCCACTTTCGGGCTCTGACCCATTTGCTTTCAAATATATTTTCTTGTAAAACCATTTTAGGTGCCCAGCCACAAGGACACCAAGCATAGGATTCTCATTCAGGTGACGAGCTGTAGCTGTTTGTGGAAGCTACAGGGATTTGCATGTAGACGCTTCTCTCATTTGGATTCCAGTCTCAGCATCTATCAGTTGTAGGGCATGTTGCCCAATTCTATTAGACATTTTTACATTTTAGTTTTCAAACTCTAGCATGTATTGCTCAGCATTCAGTTTTAGTTATTTATTTCAGTTTACTTATCAGTTGTGGGATTTGTATTGAGGAGTTTTTCCTCCAGAGTTTATTTACATTTTGTGATGGTTATTCGTTCTATTTCAGTATGGTGAATGGTGTTATTTAGTTATTCATTACTCTTGTTACATGTTAATCAGATTTAATAAAATTTGGCACTTACTTTTTAAATACTAGGTGGTTAGTAATCTTTAAAATGTTTTTGACAGTGATGCTATTAACTGAGCCAACTTGGCATTTTGAATTAATTTTATAAAGGAGTAGCTACCCGGTGTTTAATTAGTCGGGGTGTCACAATAACTCAATGCTTGTATAATGGGTGATCGTTGGTATGTATGTAAATGTTGAAGAAGTCTCAGCTTAGGCGATGGTTGGCCATCATTGTATATAAAGTTGTGATGGTATCAATTTAGGTAATTGTTAACTGTTAAGGTTATGCATGCGTGCATGAGAATTCACGCCTTGAGAAAGTTTGCTATCTCATTTGAGTTAGAAAGAGATATGAACGCATCTCGATGATAACAGTGTATAAAAATACCTATTGTCTAGGATCGTTCTCACGAGAAGGACTCGGTATTGTGCCTACGTACCCAAGAATACCTAGGATCAAAGCCTACTTAGTTCGGTTATGATGTGTGTATATGTGATTGCACTATATTATAGGTATGCACGAGAGATTGCGAAATTGAGATAGTTTGACATCTCATTAAGGGGGAAGAGATTAAATCATCTAGATGGGGACAGTATATCACAAGACATATTATCAAGGCTCAAGATCATGATAAGGACTCGATATTGGGCCAAAATGCCGAAGAATAATTGGGATTAAAGCCTACAGACTTTTGTTGTTCAATTGTTCCAACATGATGTGCGTGCAAGTGTAATACATGGTTTGGAGAGGAGGAGTAACCATCTGCAGGGCAGAGGGTGGTTCTATTGGAGGATCTGAATGGGAATGGGCTTGAAGATTACCAGTATATACATATTATATTATAATCGTCGGGTGATCACTAGATAAAAAGTAATCTCCTTTTGACTAGTTTTGAGGCATAATGACAATGATAGGTGGGATTAGACAGTGGATGGAGGCATCCCTAAGAAATAAATGTGACACCTCGCCTAATTAAACCTCGGGTAATCAGTCCTAAATTAAATTAGAACAGTTTTCTCAGTTGGTTCATTCTTAACATCACTATCGAAACTTTTTAATTGCTAACCACATAAGTGAAATTAGACTGGTGCCAAGTTTTATCTTTCATTAATTCAATGAAATACTCATGCGAAAATAAATCATTAACAATCACAAGCTAGTTGAATACAACCATCACATATAAATAAGAAACTGGCCCAATAAACCATCGGCTAAAATCCAACACAAATGTAAAGACGGATAATAATGGATCTCAAGTATCTGAAATAAATACTAAATAAAACCATGAGCAACATGCTCGAATATCTTATAGAAAATCCCTATACTAGGAATAGAAGGAATAGAGGTGCCAATCCAAATCCCGCAACATCCACATATGCTGCAGCAGCGAATCCCTTCAATAAATCAAGCTTGGCGTCCCTGTGGCTGGACACCTAAAAAGTTTTGAAAATATTTTATTGCAAGGGTTAGAACCCAAAACATTTTGAAAATATTTAGCAAATTATTAACTTGTAGTAATAAAATATGCATGAATGCGCTTCATATTTTAATTAGTGTCGCACTCCCTTGAGGACATACTCACCCCTCAACTAATGTGCACACCTAACGCCTTCTTTATATCCCACCTAGTCCTCTACCCCGAAACTAGATATTTGATATAACTCTTGTCAACCGCCCTACTCAATTCCAGGTATTTTTAATGTATGAATTATAAGTTATTTATTGCCTTAATTTAGTTAATCATCTTTCCTTGAAAACCATATAACACTCACTAGTTAGATAAATAATACATTTTTCTCCATGTATTTAAACTTCCTGTATATAATTATTCACCCCATTATGTACGTATAATTATCTTACAACAATCACACATCTTGAATGTGAATATAACCCATATATAATTAACACAATTCACTACATGTATTTAATGACCCGTATATAACTATTTATCCTATTATATACATAGAACCATATTACAACATTCACACATATGTTGAATATAAATATAACCCATCCTCACGAGTAATAACTCACTGGTTGTATTCTCTAAAGTGTTATCACACTAGGTGTACTTGCATAAACTAGTTACCCCAAGTCAGAATCGCTCACTAACTTGGCTAAAAACATGAACATAATGAAGACCGTCATATTCCTTCCCTAAAAGTGAGATAATCCCCTCACCCATATAACGGACGCTATGACCTGGGGATATATTCGCCTTACTCCTCAAGCTACGGGATTCACACACATCGTACAACCTCCTCTGATAGCACTAGAGTATATATATTAATAGTATCTAATCACTGATATTTATATGCACATGCCATATATATACATTCGCACACCGTATATATATAAATATAAAATATCCCGGATTTACCGTGTACTGAGTCCGTAACACTAGCCTATACTTAGTATTTCGAGTTTATGGTCCAACTCTGATTACTAATTAATTTTCACATTAATTAATTAAATTATTATTGGTGTCACCCAACCAATATACTCGGGCTCGCTCTCGTGGACTGAAATTAATATAACACCCGATTCTAATCCCCGAATCCAAATTAATTAGTTTTTCATGTAGAATTAATTTAAGTGAGTAGTGTCACCCTACTACTATACCCGAACTTATTCACCCAGTTCGTTATTTTATTTCTCAGAATTTATGCTCAAAATTCAAATGTAAGTGTTACACTTAATTACCCCACCACTCCCAATTATATGCCCCTATAATTGTGAGGATATTAACCTCCGTAATTAAATTTTCTCCCTTAATTAGACTTGATGGTAATTAAACTAAAAGAAAATCCCACATAAAACTCCCAAGGCCAAACTGTCAAAAATTCCAAGCCATCGATCGCTCGATCGAACAGGTCCTCATTGTGACACCCCGACTAATTAAATACCGGGTAGCTACTCCTTTATGAAATTAATTCAAAATGCCAAGTTGGCTCAGTTAATAGCATCACTGTCGAAAACATTTTATTATTACTAACCACCTAGTATTTAAAAAAACAAGTTGCCAAATTTTAATTTAAGTCTGATTAACATGTAACAAGTGAAATGAAGAAATAAATAACACCATTCACCATACTGAAGTAAAATGAATAACCATCACAAAGGAGTAAATAAAGTCTGGAGGAAAACTCCTCGCTACAATCCCATACTGAAATAAATAACTGAAACAATACATGCTAAAGTCTGAAAACTGAAATGTAAAAGATGCTCTAAATAGAAATGGGCAACATGCCCTAACAACTGATAGATAGTGACTCTGAATCCAAAAGATAGAAGCGTCTATGAGCAAATCCCTGTAGCTTCCACAACCAGCTACAGCTCGTCACCTGAATGAGTACCTATGCTTGGTGTTCTTGTGGCTGGGCACCTAAAAATGGTTTTACAGAAAAGATTTGAAAAGCAAACGGGTCAGAGCCCGAATGTGGAGTTATATTTTAAAAACCTGCAAGTGCTTTAAAAACATTTAAAACATTAAATGCAAAGTACATGTTAGGACGTGCACTCACATTATATTCTCACCTCTCATCTAACTGTGCACTCCTAACGCAAGTACCCATCTATAACGATATAAACCACTAGCTAAGTGACATCATAACTAGCTAGACTGTAATAGTTCCTACCCTTATTACCCGGTTCTATTTAACATAACAACGCTCGTAATTAAATAGAGGTTTAACGTACTCTCAGTTACTAAACATACCATTGATATAACTATCAGTTAACTCATTATATAACTCGAAATAACACCGTAATATTTTTACAACATTAACATGAGGATTCCCATTAATTTAATGTATATTATTCACATCATAAATATACGATACAAGCACCCCGCAATCTAAGCTATGGTGCACGCATACTCTGCTATCCAACCCGGTACATCACGTACATAAGGATCACATATTCCGAATCTCTCAGGAATAGTTCAGATAACACAAATCACAAATAGTGGAGGCGAACACAGTCACCATCACATGGGTCACGCACATACCTACGCTCCCATGATCAGCGGACTTATTAATATCACAATAAGTCTTTCTATGACCTATGTTCATCAAGGTACCAGTCTATATCCCCCCCGTAGGCACACAAGGATTAGAGGGTCCTAAGCGAACGTAACCTCCCGTGATAGCAAGTATGGTAGGTATGTCATACACACAAGATTTTATTCTAAGCATTCACACATCTTAGATATCTCAATATTAATAAAGTCATACTCTACATCATTATACCATTATTCCAAATCCATATATTTCAAGTATCCCGATAATATATAATTTAAATGGTCGACACGTCTCACGTCGTAATTCCTTAACTTAAAACCTATCTCAAATAGACTATTAAGTCTCCCATAATTCTCACATATGACATCTTTATACCTAAGGTCTTTGCTTCTGCCCCAAACCTTATTTCATCAACTTATTCAAATTTGTACTATTAACCCAAATATTATCTCACATGACAAATTTCATTTATTTAGAAAAATTCCTCAAATTACATTCCAAATAAAGTCCCATCTCATAATCATGCCCACTGGTCTTCCTTAAAGTTAAGGGTATTCATAAAGTCTCTAATAATATTATCCAAGGGTTAACACCACTAAAATTCAATTAAGGGAAAACTTCATTTATTCTGGGAAGGTCGATCGATCGACCTTGACCTTCGATCGATCGATTTTGTCGATCGATCGACTGATGAATGTCGATCGATCGATTACACAGGTATGGTTACGGACTGCTTCGATTTGCAGATTTGAAAACATCCCAAAACTTATTTTTTAAAGCATGATTCTCTAATATAACGTTATAGTAATGTCATATAACCATCCTACAATATTACTAACGTCCATAAATCAATATTTCAACAACTAAAGGCTACATATGGATCAATCTTTATCAAAAACCTAGTTTTCTAATTTATCTCAAGAACATTCATAAACCTCATCTTAAATCCGTTTTTGGTATCACAAAAGTCAGTAATTCTCTTAATATGATCTTCCAGTCACATTCTACATGCAACCTATATTACAAAAATTAAACTAATAACTCCAATCTTATGGGTTTTTCATTATCTTCCAAGAACACATAAAGTTTTTGAATAATCTAACATGGAAGAAGCATTCTCCGAAATTTAAATGGAATAAATTACTTGCCTTGATTGTCTATGGATTTGGTGTTGGATTTGTAAGCTCTTTCTGCAGATTTTCTGCAGAATTCCTCCTCTTTCCCTTCCTCTCTAAGCTTTCTTCTTCAAAGGTGGCTATGGTGGCTAGGGTTTCCTTTGGGAGAGTTGGAAGACTAAATGATAACCTATGTAGCTTTCTAGGTTAATAAGGGTTGGTTATGGGCTTAGTGGGTCTTATCCACATCAGATTTAATTAACCAAATTTTCGTCACTTTTAATTCCTCAAAACGTGAAATTACCAAAATACCCTTTAAGTTGCCGGTATGGCCTAAAATACCTCGGGACCCAAACTATACCCCCGGCTAGTGTTTTCTGACTATCTCGACCCTTCCGGACGCGATGGCGAACTCAAAACGACCATACGGATTATAGATTTTAAATTCACTTTTTATTATCAAAATATTATACCGTGACGCGGTGGTCCCACGCGTCTCAACAAAATTTCTAAAATGCCGCATATAAATCCCACGACAAATTTTATAATACCAAGTTCATATATAATCATATATGCACAAAATCAAATACCAATTCGCATCACATTAGTATTTTTATCCCGGATTAATTTCCAATTAATACACATTTAATTAATTAATCCTCAAAATAAATATAGCCAAAAGTACGGGGTATTACATACTTCCCCCCTAATAACTGAATTTCGTCCCGAAATTCGAAGCTAGAAAGTACCTGCTGAAAACAGCTCTGGATAACGTTCGCGCATCTCATCCTCGCGCTCCCATGTGGACTCCTCGACATTGTGATGTCGCCACTGAACACGCACTAACGGGACTATCTTTGACCGCAGTTTCCTCTCGCTTCGGTCCAAAATAGCAATTGGCCCCTCCTCGTAGGAGCTATCCGGTTGGAGATCGATGTCCTCCACAGAAATGTGAGAATGAGGCAAGTCATCTCTAAGGTATTTCCTCAGCGAGGAAATATGGAACACGTCGTGAATCCGATGCAAGTGCTCCGGTAGTCCAAGTCTATACGTAACCGGTCCGATCCGCTCAATAATAGGAAACGGCCCCACATACCTCGGTGCCAACTTCCCCTTCTTCCCGAATCGCATAATCCCCTTCATCGGAGAAACCTTGAGCAAAACCTGGTCCCCCACTTGGAACTCCCTGAAAAACCTCTTCGCATCAGCATAACTCTTCTGCCTGTCTTGAGCTACCCGAATGCGACTCCGAATCAACTCAATCCTTGCCGAAGTATCCTGAATCACTTCTGGCCCAAGTAGTTTGTTGTCCCCCACCTCCAACCAATATGCTGGGGAACGACAAGGCCTACCGTACAATGCCTCAAACGGAGCCATGCCAATAGTGAACTGATAGGAGTTGTTGTAAGCAAACTCTACCAGTGGGAGGTACTGCTCCCATCCACCCCCGAAGTCAATGATGCACATGCGTAGCATGTCCTCCAACATCTGATTGGTGCGCTCTGTCTGCCCATCGGTCTGCGGATGATAAGCCGTACTCAACCTCAATTCCGTGCCCATGGCCTCCTGGAAACTTTCCCAAAACCGCGAAACAAATATCTTGTCTCGGTCAGACACGATATTTAGGGGCACACCATGAAGTCTCACAATCTCTTAAATGAAGAGCTGGGCATACTGTCCCGTAGTGTAGTCGGTCCTTACGGGTAAGAAGTGAGCGACCTTGGACAACCTGTCCACAATTACCCAAACGGAGTCGTGACCCCTCTGCGACGTAGGCAACCCCGTGACAAAATCCATGGATATGCTCTCCCACATCCACACCGGAACCTCCAACGGCTGTAGCAATCCTGCTGGTCTCTGATGATCCACTTTTACAAGATGACAAGTGGCGCATTTCGAGACAAACTCAGCGATATCTTTCTTCATACCGCTCCACCAATATTGCCGTCTCATGTCTTGGTACATTTTGTCCCCTCCGGGATGTACCGCGAGCCGTGCGACGCTGCCATAACATCGTGCCGCAATTCTTCCCCTTCCGGAACTACCAATCTCCCATTGAAGCGCAATCCCCCGTCTGAGCTAACGGTATAGGACTCGGCTCCCTCGGCTAGCAATCGAACTATCTGCTCCTGACAGAACGGGTCATTAGCCTGTGCCCGTACTACCTCTGTGACAATCTGCGATGTAACGGTCATCACAGACATGAAAGATTGGGCCACTGCATCCTGGTGTCCCAATTCCTTCCACTTAGCTTTCCACACCTTTGCCACCTCATCTGCTGGCCTGCGGCTCAACGTGTCTGCTACCACGTTAGCCTTACCCGGGTGGTACTGGATGTCGAACTGGAAGTCCTTCACAAATTCAAGCCACCTACGCTGTCGCATATTCAGTTCCTTCTGCGTGAACAGATACTGTAGTGACTTGTGGTCCGTGAACAGCTGAAACTTCTCCCCCAAAAGATAGTGCCTCTAAATCCGTAAGGCAAATACTATCGCTGCCAACTCCAAATCTTGCGTGGGGTAATTATTCTCGTGAGGCTTAATCTTATGGGAAGCATAAGCTATGGCCTGTCTCTCCTGCTGGAATACACCTCCCAGTCCTTGCAAAGACGCGTCGGTGTAAACCAAATACTCAACTCCCGGTCTCGGCAATGCTAACACAGGTGCTGAGGTCAACTTGTCCTTCAATTCATCAAATGCCAACTGACAGGCATCACTCCAGATGTATGGCACACCCTTACGAGTAAGATGTGTCAAAGGACCTGCTATCTCTGAGAAACCCCGAATAAATCTCCTGTAGTATCCTGCTAGACCCAAGAAACTACGAATCTCCGTTGGTGTCGTGGGCTGTCCCCACTCCCTCACCGCTGATACTTTCCCCGGATCCACAGATATTCCCTGGTCGGAAATAATGTGACCCAAGAACTGGACTTCCTTCAGCCAAAACCCGCACTTCTCATATTTTGCATACAGCTCGTTCTGACGAAGTGTCTGCAAAACCTGCCTCAAATGCTCGGCGTGCTCCTCCTCTGTCTGAGAGTAAACCAGAATATCATCAATGAAGACAATGACAAACTGGTCTAGGAAATCCCTGAACACTCTGTTCATCAAGTCCATAAACACTGCTGGAGCGTTGGTCAAGCCGAAAGGCATAACCCGAAACTCGTAAGAACCATATCTCGACAAGAACGCGGTCTTCGAGACATCCTCCTCCCTGATACGCAACTGATGGTATTCCGACCTCAAGTCAATCTTCGAGAAGAAAGAAGCTCCCCTCAACTGGTCGAATAAGTCATCGATTCGAGGCAACGGATACTTATTCCGTATCGTGACCTTATTCAACTCTCGGTAGTCCACGCACAATCTCAGTGAACCATCCCTCTTCTTCACAAACAAAACTGGAGCGCCCCAAGGTGAGGTACTCCTGCGAATAAAGCCCTGTCCTAACAGCTGCTCTATCTGATCCCGCAGCTCTCTCATCTCAGCTGGAGCCATATGGTACGGTGCACGTTCTATAGGTCTCGTACCCGATAGCAAATCTATAACAAAGTCTATCTCACGACTGGGTGGTAAGCCTGGTATCTCCTTAAACACATCTGAGTACTCCCTAACAACTGGGATAAAATCTAAAGGAATCACAACCTCCTTAGAGGTATCCCCCTCTATGTAATACAGATGAGCGGTCGATCCTCCCTCTGGGCGAGGCATCGCCACTATAAACATCTCTTGCCCCGGAATGGCAAAAATAATGCTCCCGCTGAAGAAATCAATCATGGCCCTATATGCTACGAGCCAGTCCATACCGATGATCACATCGTGAACATGCATGTCTAACACTAACATATCTGCAGGTAATACCAAGCCACCGATCTCTACCCCCACTCCCCGACATATAAAGAATAAGTGACCCACTCCCCAATGGTGAGTCGACACACGTAACTGTGCTCTCTGCCGTAGCTAACAATCCCAAAGCTTTCGCAAAGTGTGTAGCTATAAAACAATGTGTAGCACCCGTATCAAAAAATACCCGACCCATAGTGCCATAGATAGGAAACGTACCCTCGATCGCGGGCGGTGCCTGTGGAACTGCAGCCTGGTGAACGTTGTAGACACGTCCATACTGTAGCTGCCCCTGCTGAGCTGGGACTGCTGGAATGGGTGGCAATGCTGCCATCTGCGGCGGTGCGGGAAGAGCGACGGGAAATATAGGTCTCTGTGGCTCCTGGCGAGCACCCTGCTGCTGCTGCTGTTGGGCCCTGCCCCAATCAGGACAATCCTGCTTCTTATGGCCAGTCTTGCCACAAACAAAGCACTTCCCTGGGAAATTCCCTCCCCTCT